>JAUMHI010000052.1:11232306-11242561 GCA_032359435.1 Enteromius unitaeniatus
CGTTATTACTTTGGAGCGGTTATTATTTGAAAAGAACGAACCTGCAAATGCCTCAACTGACCAATCAGAATCAAGCACCCCAGAGAGCCGCGTAATAAACGTTGATACTGAATTGCTTTCTCCCTGCACACAGGAGATTCTCACCTGACAGAACGGCATGTGAAGAACACAATCCTCTTCAGTCTTTTGTTATAAAAGAAGTAGTTGAAGGACCACAGGTTGCCTTCTTCCCCATAAGGGTCGGAATCCAGATCTGGATTATAGCTGTCACAGAATGCAATCAAAACTTGCTTAATGATTGTAGTGCTGTATCAATCAAACAAACACCGTTCAACAGCATTCATCAATTTTTCAGAACTTGAACATGGATATTAAAAGCAGAATAACCACCTGTATATGTCACATTCAGCCAGGCTGATCTCCTTGTCTAGAGCCTCCCATAACTGAGGCTGTAGGTGACTGTACGCCTCCCCCGCCGCCGCAGACAAACTGCTGTTCACTGCATTAAACACCTGTGGAAATCATCAAGCATGCTTAACAACCGTTTAGAAATTTCCCGTTCCATTTATACAAGAATGATTGCAGCTGTTGTTTCAGAAACCGAATGAAAATTACCCAATTAACACTTGGCTCCTTGCTGAAATCGTGGCCTTTTGTGCGACTGAAGTCGTAGTCCGGCCGGAAGGATTCATTGAGCGTGGCGATCAGGTAAAAGAGCGTCTTTCTGCTGCACTTGTCCGAGAGAGGACCCTCCCCTTCATCCAAACTCTGACTCAGTCTGAAAGGAAGTCAATTTAAGTGAACGTGCAATGCTTTTCTTGAAACTTGCGTGTAACTAAAGGGGTTCCTCAATCCTTGACTTACTTGTTGGGGCTGATTCCTGAGCTCTGCGGAGGAGACAGAGCCTCCAGCACATGCGGCTGACCCTCCTGACAAAACTGCTTAAACATCTGCTTGTCGTCACCTGCCATCTTACAGGAGTAGCTCTCAATACTACAGAAACATCACAGTAGTGTCCTCAGAAAAAATACTTCAAATAACACTAAGACACCCCTCTAAAACCAAGTAGTGAGCACTTACCGTCCAATTATCTTGCAGTCTCCCGTTTCAATAGTGAGCAGACTGTTTATGGCCTCAAAGCTCGAGTTTTCCAGGAGCTTCATGGTTTATTTAACTTTATTATATATACTGACAGATTTGCAATGACTCTTTAGCGCCACTAGATGTCAGTTTCTTTGATAAACAACCATCGGCCAGTTATTCCGCCGTTACACCAAACCAAACCGATGTTTAGCACGTTAGTTTGGAGAATACACGGCTCAAAAAGAAATATAGCAATAATAATAACTAGCCAGTACTTGGTTATAACCAAATAAACACTAACCTCGATGTCTCCTACAGAAACCCCTTTAAAACAAACACTCAAACGTAAAAAAAAAATAACAATAATAAGCCTCCCCTGCAGATTCTTACGACCGCGTAAATAATCTTCTTCGGTTGCTTAATGCACTTCTATGTCTAATAAATATCTCTTCCTTTTTACTGTGAAATTTCCAATACCTGCCATTAAACAAGCTAAAATTTAGAGGGAAATTATGCATCCCAGCTATTGAATCAGAACTTGAGGAGACTTCCAAGGCTTATAAAAGCCTTAATCCTCGGTTTATGGTTGTCTATTTGTGAGGAAGAATGACAACAGCAGAGGACGAGCGTTTGTGTTGCAGTTTTCGGTCGCAGTAATACGCAGTTGTCTTTTTCCTGTGTGTTTTTTTCGGTTAGGATGTCATAATAATACAAGTGTTACATGTTTACCGCCCCCTGCTGGCTTGGGGTTTAATTGCGCTTCTCTTTGTAAATTAATCATAAAAAAATAATTTATAATACAGTTTCTGAGGCTTCCAGTGACGAAACTTCAGTGATGATAAAGCATCAAAATTATGGCAAAACAAAGTTGTTGTTTTTTTTAATTAGAGTATTCGTATATTTTACGTTTCTGAATTTAAATATTCTTGAACTGTAATCGTTGTGCATATTTCCTTTTGTTGTTATATATTTATTAAGGTCTAAGAAAAGCATATAACGTTATGTCTAAAACCAGACAGGGTTTTAATTAAGACTTAGTAGGCCTAATCTAGAATAGCTAAACTTTGCTTTAAAACAACTTTCTGAAGCAGATTAAGTACAGGTTACTAACTACTGTATTAAAATATCTGCCCTAAGCCTGGCTTATTTGGTAAACTTGTTTTATGGAACTAAAATAAAGTCAACTAATTTAAAACCAACTATGCTAATCCCAATTAGCATGACAGAGGTTGCCTATAAAACACAAAATGAACCAAGAAAAGCGTAGCCTACATTTGAAACTCAGAAGCAAACAAGGAAAACAATAGCAGCTGAAAAAAGCCTGCAAACAACAACAAAAACAAAGAAACAAACAACAAATGTTAATGAACAAAAGAACTTTTGTAAAGCTAGCAACGTAAACATAGTTAAGTATAATAGAATAATAGAAAAGGAATGCCTAGGAATCTCTTTGTAATAAATTCTTGCATTAAATGATTGCAATCAGCTGTTTTGTAACTTTTTTGTTCATTTTTTTTTTTACAAAAAGCAGCTGTTTTAGAGAGAGAGAGAGAGAGAGAGAGAGAGAGAGAGAGCAGCCGTAGAGATGGGCAGATTTCCACAGCACTGGCAAGCCCAAAGATCAGTAAAAGTAGACAGAGCAACACTTCCTTTACCAGCTGAGAGAACTATGAAGACATTAGAAAGACATTTTATCCCAAATTTGAAATACTTTACCCTGACTTCATAATGTTAGACAAGAAAACACTTATTGTATTTTATTAACATCAAGCTACACATTTTTTTTCCCACAAAATCATATTATATTTTTCCTGTAATACACATTGACCAAACTGATTTGCACTTCTAGAATTTTAATGAATAAAATGTTTGGAGATCTACAGTATATTCCCATTCCCGCTTACTTTTTTACTTATTTACATATTTAATATAATAAAAATAAATGTGCATAAATATGCAATATAAATACATACATTAATTAATAAATATAAGTATGAGGAACACAAAGGCCAGATCCCCTTTATCATTCATCACAATGAAAAAAAATATATAGTTCTGATGTGTCGCAACAGATTTTTGAGCTCCACAAAATATGAAGAAAATAGCACAAAATAAAAAAAAAGTCAAAAAGCTAAAGCATTAAACATTTCCATTAGCAACAGGAAATGTTACAAATCTGCCTATTGTCTGTTTATATTGTCCTAATGCAATGTGAAGAGGATCATTTGAGTAGCCAAAGACGCTCCAGGGATCACAGCTGGACAATTACAGAAAATATTTGAGTCTTCGGGTCAGAAAGCCATTACTGGACAACACAAAATGAGTCACTGAACACAAAATAAAGGCTTTAACACGGCCATCCCAGTTCCATGACCTGAACCCTATAGAAAACTAAAGAGGAGCCAGTATCAAAATGGACCCGCAAATCTGAAGGGTCTGGAGAGATCCTGTATAAAGGAATGGTCCTCGATCTCTTGTCAGATGTTCTCCAAACTCATCAGACATTATAGGTGAAGACCCATAGCTGTTAAACTAGCAATAGGTCCTGAATAAAAGGGTGCTATTGATTATGGCCAATTTGTATTAAAGAAAAACACTAAAATGAGATTTATCTTCACTTTCAATTTACTTCTAAGAAAGGTTAGGGTTTTGTGTGTTTCCTTTTTTAAGAAATAATCAAAATGGTTAACAGCACATTTATTTTCACAGGCTTTTTTGTATCTACCAAGGGTGCCTATAATTTAGATTTATAAAAACTGAAAAAATACGTTAATCTTAAATTAAACCTTCTTCCTGGTCAATTTAAGCTTTAATTTAGTCCTAAAGTAGCTATATTCTTCCTCCAGGATATCAGCCCATTAAATTCTGGACTAGACCAAACCTAAGACACAGGGAAAGTCCACGACGGGGAAAGCAGGGGCCAGTCGCAACTTAGCCTTCATGTTAAGACAGTGTCTTAAGAGCTAGACACAGCTAAACCAACTAACAGTTAGCCAAGAGTTATCAGTTTTATTTTTTGTATTTACCTTAGACTAATATACATTTTTATCTAATTGAATTTTTAAAAACTGAAAAATTTAGCTGGCTAACTTTTAAGACTAGTCTTAACCTTTCATGCAACTGGCCCCAGATTTCTGTTAATTTGGTTTTAATGGCTGGGCGGGAAATCCCTCGTATTTAACTGCTGCACTTTCAGAGGTTATTTTTAACAATACAAAGGCAATCCCTGCGTTAGTCGGTTTTTAAAAATAATTTTATAATTGGACTCAAAAACGGCAGCTAAAACTAATGTTGAATCACAAACACCCAAAACTGTTAAACTGTTCTTAAATACTTGTTACCACAAGCATTTACAAGCTTGCTTAATAAACCTTAGTTAAAAACTGAAACAATGTTTTCTCATAAAGACATTTTATTTACAAAGGTGAAATTTTGAAGAGGTGCAACTCAACTGAAGGCAGATGTCGCAGTACACTTTCACATCCCAGTCCCTTAATGCATGATGTCACTCAATTAAGCTGAATAATAATGAAGAAGACATGGTGAAGATATTTCTAAAGAAAACAATACATAATAGGGTAAGCAGAGCTAACCAAAGCTGAAGTATTTTCCCTGAGAACATTGCTTCGTATTTACGCTTCATTCAGAAGTCTAGAAGAAACTTCACTGCTAAAATAATCTGATATTAAATTTCACAAAGTGAAAATGTGCGGCTGGTCACCAAGGGAATTTCATGTACCATAACATCTGTGGCAGAATTTATACAGAAATCAAGGCGAGCCATGACCTTCAGCTATCTGTCAGATCATTAAAAAAATAGACCATAAAATGTTTTGCCTAAACTAAATCAAAGGTGAGAAAAATGACCTGTTAAAACAATGTTGATAATGATGTCCAAAGAACATTTAATGGATCATAAATACATGACTCCAAAAGAAAACTAAGAAAGGTGTGGCCTTGATGTGCCTCTTTCATAAAAGCAATTTTTCGGCATACACAGTACACAACTGAAAACTTCCTGTCTCTGTAATACATGAGTGATAGTGCTATAACACAACTTCCAACACAATCATTATACCTGAGGCTGCCTTACAATGGCTTGTTAATATATGCAACAGCTAAATAAGATTTTTCCTCTTTTTTTGACAGCTTTAAGAAGTCAACTAAAAGAAAACAAGAGGACAAGACCTGGACACCACAACTGGTGTTTCTCAAGCACTATTTGGTGAAGAAACCATATATACATTGACAAGGAAAAAAATCTAAAAGAAACATTAAAACAAATCTATTAGAGCATGAAAATAAAAGTCTTAATTTAAAATGCTGTGGATTAAATGGTGTCGCAGTCCTTTCAAATTCACAGCGGCAGTGTTTTTGTAAGAAAACGTATGACATTTCTCGTCTAACTGTCAATCATTTCTGAGAGTTCTAAAAGGAGGTCGTCCTCTCCCTTGCCCGAATCCAATTCTAAGTCATCCTCGAGGCGATCATCAGTAAATTCATCTAACAGGTCTTCAAAGTCATCCACTGATGAACTGGTAACAACAGGAGTACGACCAGTAGTGGTGCTGGACCGCCGAGCACGCATGCTGGGTGTTTTGACCACAGGGCTAAAAGGCAAAACAAAAAAACAATATATAATACATGTATTTATATGTAAGTGGTGTAATGGTACACAATTGTACAGAAAACGTCTGTCTTGGCCTGAATGATTAATAAATTTAATCATGTTGGGCTCTGTTGTTAATTATATTGCCATAAAAGGGTATAATTTAGAGCAGAAGCTGAGGAAGATTTTTATCCTCAAGAAAAATTTAACCATAATTTAATGTATTAAATTGTTTTATAAAAAACAAACAAACAAAAATTTGTCCTGCGTTACCAATACTAGGGTTGGGTACTGAAATTCGGTACCATGGTACCGGTATGGCACTGGTACCCAACTAATTTAGTTTGCCCTGAACCGAATCAGGATGCGGATTTCAGTGCCATGCCTGATCGAAAAACCCAAAAGTATCACGAGTGTGCATGCTGTTTTCAAATTCCCACTGAAACACAACTTGGGACAGAAGAGCATCTGAGGAGCACGTAAAAGCAGTAATTACACTTGCTCTGACAGCAGAAGATAGCCTTCCGTTAACTAGATAAGATAAACAATTCTTATTAATTAAAGTGTCTAAAGCTAAACTTCCCTTGTTGCCGACTGTATAAAAAAAATTAAAAGATGGCTTGAATAACAGGGACTATCTACACATTGTTGAATTCCAGTGTTTATTGTCTTGGTTGTATCATTCAAAACGTTATATCTTCTGTTTACTCCATTAATCTGGTACGAGTTCTGCTTCTCTGGATACATGGCTTTTTCTGTGTGAGGGCAACCGAAATCATGTGTTTATAGTGCTAATGGCTAATGCATCCTTTTTAGGGAAATTTTGTGTTTTATTTTTTTAATAAGCATCAGTTCAGGCACCGGAACCATTTTAAAAGTTTTGATTTGGCAACCCAACCGATACCCAAACCAATCAAACAGTGACTTCAAAATCGAGGTATGTACCGATTCATCATGTTTGTGTACCGTTATATCACTACATGAGCACACACAATATATTATTTAGAAAAAGCATTACGACTAAACACGAGAGAACAAGTTCTATACCTTTGAGGGACTGCAACAATTTCAGGTGATGTAGTACTGGCGGGCTCAACGCAGTTCACAGACACCATCTGAATATCCACGGTGTTGGAAGTCACCTGAGTGTTGGACTGAA
Source organism: Enteromius unitaeniatus (assembly GCA_032359435.1). Taxonomy (NCBI): domain Eukaryota; kingdom Metazoa; phylum Chordata; class Actinopteri; order Cypriniformes; family Cyprinidae; genus Enteromius; species Enteromius unitaeniatus. Next base: position 11,239,158 of record JAUMHI010000052.1, read on the forward strand.
CATCTGGAGAGGTTGGTGACTCCACCTAAAAGTGTAAAAAAAACAAACAAACAATCAGTACAACTGTATAATACAGTGATGCACCAGACTTGCACAGCACCTTTATTGAATATAATAAATAAACTCTTACCCTGAGGTGCTTGTTGGGAATAACCAGCGAGGAAGGTGTTTGGCAGGCAGTGTTAAGAGGTTTCACTTCAGCAACAGCAGAGTGAACTTTTCCTGCTTTCCTTTTTAGGGTAGGTTGTGCTGCCGGCTTCATTACTGATGGCTTTACGTTCACCTTGGGTTTCACTGAAATGCATGCAAACAATGGATTGAGTATGCCATTTGACTAACCCATTTTTAATTACATAGATGTTAGTACTATTGTAAACGGTTCAATTATGTAGAATGAGTTACTGTGTAGAAACTGCGTTAAATGAACAGACAAAGAGAGATTGAATATGACCATCAGTTAATGTTATACTCATACCCTTGGTCTCTGTTTGAATAGTTCCCTCAGGTAGCTGGACTGGTATCACAGGAGAGGTTGAGGGCTTTGGTGTATTTGTTTGAGTAGGTGTGTTCATCGATGTAGTGCCATATTCAGAGCGCTCGGGGGAGCTTTTCTGGGGCACTTCTGAGGCAGCAGGGAGCGGAGAGCTCTTGTGTTTGTGGGCAATCCTCTGTCTCCCTGTGGTTTGTGGTTGGGCAGAGGGTTCAGAGGCTGGCGGTGAGGCAGCAGGTGCAGACAGCACTGCCTCTTTCTGATTGGTGGAAGTGACCTGCTCCTCTTGCAGCTTCCGGAGTCTCTTCTCTCGCATGATTTCTTCAAATGTTTTTACTTTAACGGTCTCACTGGTGGGTTTACCTTTTCCATTTGCCTGCAAGTTGGACAGAGCATATTATAAATATTCAGGAAACAATAGTATTTATCCATGCCTGTTGTCTTGTGCTTAATTTGTATCTTACCTCTATTGCAGGTTCTGGTTTCTTATCAGGTGCATCTGGTTTTGTCTGAGCCACAGTGCATGCAGATGCTGGAAAGAATACAGCTATGTGAACACACTTCTTTGGGCATGAGGAAACTATTCAAACAAGGTAAACATGAATGTGTCTGCTTACATGGGCTTTTATTCATGCGTAGAATGCGCCTCTTCAGAGGTCCACTTGACTCTGCTTCAGTTGAGTTCGGGGTCTTATCGTCTGTGGTCTCTTGAAGCTGCATCCGGGCTGCCTTTTCCCTGCGTATCTCCTCCAGCGTTTTTACTCGTACCTCCCCATCTGCCACAGGAGCCTTGACCCCAGATCCGGCAGTGGAAGGTCCTTCATTCCCCTCTGGGGTTCTGGCTGTTGTGCTCACTTCCTGGGCTTTTTTTTCCTGCATTTTTTTCTTTTCGTGAAGGATTTCTGAGAAGGTCTTAACTGGAGGTCCGCCAGCAGGTTTAACATTTTTCTTGGATGGACTCAGCTCCTTCGGCACCACTTCCTTCACAACAAGCACAGCTTTACTTGTGTTGAGGTTTTTGGCTGCCTTCTCTTGCCGAATCTCCTCGAGGGTTTTTATTCGGATATCTCCAGACGATTTCGGCTCGCTGTCGGTGTTAGATGGGGTGGCAGTCAACCCAAGTCTTTCACGCACTGGTTTCTGAGCTATAAAGAGATCATCAAAAAAAAATACAAATTATGAAAAAGATACCCGCACTATAGAAGTACACCACACTACAACCAAACTACAGCTGCTACAAAAAACAAATCTCTCACCTTTCTGTGGTAGCACGTCCGTGGAGGATTCAACAATTCCACCGAGACGTTCAGCAAGGCATCGTTTTAAAGGTAGGCCTCCCTCCACAGGAGCATCTTTAATTAAACATCATCATCTGTCAGATCTTGTAAATAGAAACTGCAGATAAACGTTACACAAACGATTTTTATAATCTTACCTCTGGGCAAAGTTCTTTTCCCAAGTCTGTCTGCAATTTTTCTTTTTCCAATTTCATTAACAGATGAATCTGCAACCGATTTTAAAAAGGCTTTATTATTTAATGGAATGATACTGCAAAAAAACTGAAGTTTTAAAACCTTATGGACCACTCACCAATGCTGGCATTGTTAACTTCCAGACGTAAGAGAGATTGAATGTTTTCCTTTTCAACAGCAGTTCCTTTGTTTTGGGCTAAGCCTTGCATGGTGGACTGCCCTGCAAACAAATCAAAAGCAAATATTAAAATGCTGCTTCAGATAGCATAATAACAAAACGTACCCAAACAAAATAGTGCTGAGGGTTCATTTACCAGATTTCTTCAAACTCGCCATGAGTGCTTTCCTCAATCGGATCTCCTCTAGTGTCTGGATACCAAAGTTCAGTGACTCATCTGCATGACAGATAATGATTTAATAAAGCTCATAATAAATAAAATATCAAAGGAACATGAAAACAGTCTTTACTTTTGCTTGTGATCATTTTTCGGGGTGATCCTCCAAGAGATTCATCACCTTCCTCTGAGAATTGATCTGCAAGTAAAAAAGCGAGATTAGAGATGCAAAACTCTATTCTTATATTACATCTGCAGCGCCATAGCTCTTAATTAAACACACCTGAACAAGCTAATTAAGGACTAATTAAGGGTTTGACTCAACCATGAACAGGATTGGACAGCCTGTTCTAGTTAATGCGTCACAGAAATGTGAGCTTACCATCCTCATCGTCATCGTCAACAGGGTTGATGACCACTGGTGGATGGGTAGGGCTGGGGACATTCTCTTGGGTCTCAGTTCGAATGACCCCTCTTAACTGTGGGTTAGAAGGGTTTGCAGTGGGTACAGGGACTTGGTTGATTTGGTCCTCGAGTGGGGTCTCTTCCTTCTCCTTTCGCACTACTTGTCCTAAAAGGAAAAAAATAAATAATTTAAATTTTTTTTTTTAAAGGCCAGTTTATATTAGGCCCAGTAAAGGTTAAAGGCCAGTATAGTTCAAATATTGAGAATATTGAGAACAAGATACCTTTGTCTGGGGCAAAATAACTTCCATCGATGATGCGCAGCTTCTCATGATGGAAAGCACAGTGTGGTTTCTGGCAGCCAGCTGGCTGGTTCTCCCAATAACATGCGATTTCTTTGCGGTTTTTCTATTAAAATAATATATACATTGTAGATCTTTATTGAGGTCCCACTTTAAAAACAATGAAAGGTCTTAACAGAAATTGGTCACAAACCTTTATTTCCATATGGCGAAACATGCAGACGTTACGGAAGCACCTTTGCTCTTGCCACAGGTTGCAGACGGTCTCGCTACCCATGGCAGCCTCACAGTGTCGAAAAGGGCAGCTGTCACCCTTAAAAGGCAAATCACAACACCAAAAATTTACTTTTAATTAAACTTTATGTATATATATATATATATATATATATATATATATATA
>JAUMHI010000052.1:11265616-11296617 GCA_032359435.1 Enteromius unitaeniatus
ATGAAGTCCAGGTATCTGGAAAAAAATGGTTACGCAGATCAAACAGGATCTTGGTGGCTTATTTTCAACTCATTGTTCTGCCGTTTTATAACTGCTATGATTTAGTGTCGTCATACTTACTTGGCAACCTCTGCAATCTCGTATCCATCATCAATTGTGCCTTTGCCAGCTGATACAGCAGCGGACAGCATCAGTCTGGCTCTGCCAGTAGCTTTACCCTCAGCCTCATAGGCCTCAAGAGTTTCCTACAAAGTAAAACATTGATAAATACACAGTTTATAAATTAATGAAAATTGACCTGATGAGAAAAGACACTACTGTTGAACTGCCTATCGATGAACTGAATCAACACCTAACTGACTGGCACTGAATAATGTGTAAATTATTGAATGAAGCACTATATAAATCAAGGATACTTGGCTTAGCATTAAACAATTTTTTTTAACAATAATCAATAAAACCCACCTTGCACAGCAGTGTGAATCTTTGTTTGTCTTCAGGTGGACTTCCTCTTGATCCAGGGTATTCCCAGTCCAGGTCCATACCATCAAATCCATAAGTTCTCAGGAACTTGATGGAGGACTGAATGAACCTCTGACGGTTTTCAGCACTGGATACCATGATGGAGAACCTGGGATGGATTTAATGAATAGTATTAGATGTTTTTTGCATTTCATATAACAGCTAAACAACTTCTTCTTTTTTTAGAGTACATACTGTGTTGAACCAAAATTCCATCCGCCGACAGCCAAGAGAGTTTTAAGATGGGGATTTCTGTGATGATAATAGAGATATTTTAGGATTTTGTGCTAGTATGCATTCAGTAAATTAACTTAGTAAAACAGCTAAGCATCTGAAATGTTAAAATTGATATAGTAACTAGTACATACGTGTTCTTGAGTTCATTGAAGGCTTTGTATAGAGTCTCATCGTTCCACTCATAGGTGATAAGCTCGTTATTTTGGTTGATCATTGCAAAAGCATAGAAAAGGTGTGTGCAAAGAAAAGGGTCCACATTTGAGGGCATGTACTTTCCAATTCCAGGTCTGTACTGAGACCAGTTGGTGAAGTAGCAGCCCATTTCCATGGAGAAGGCTGGATATGGATACACACAAGTCTCTTAGACAAGACATTTGCCGATTTCTCTGATTTAAACATATCAGTAAAATGAATGTAATATTATTATTTGAAGTAGTAAATTCTCAGTGACTCACCAACATGGCAGAGCACCAAGCCCAAACCTAACAAATGCAATGATATCATGTAAATGACAAATACAAAAGAATGATTAAAACACAAAAGTATTTCACTTATTATTTCAACACATTACCTGCAAGGAGTGTAAGCTTGCCCATGTTTATTTCTAATTTCTCTGTAAGAATAAAAAAGTATATTACATATAAACTAACAGCAGAAATAAAGATTCTAAGATGTATTGTGATCAGACATACCTAGGGTACCTCTAGCGAGAAAAATGTACAGAGGAACTTTAGGACCCTTTGCTTTTTATAGCACTTGGGTGTTGTCTACACCATCTGGGATGATTTATTAAAAAGGCATTAGATATGTTATCTCTTGTAAACTATGGACTGAATTGACAATAATGTGCAAGTAAAGATACCTTTGGCCTTTTCAGTACAATTAGCTTGAAGCTAAAATCATAGATAAGATGAAAAATTAGGCCTGTGGCAATAAAATCTGTGCAACGTGCCAATATGTTTGTTACACTGATAGGAAATTAGCAGCGCATTTACTAACTTCTACATATTAAAACATATTTAGCTTATATCATTTATGCATTTGCATTAGAAATAAGTAATTATAAATATTTATCATATAAAATGTACCAAAGAAAATTACAATGTGTATTAAATATTAATAAAAATAACTGCTCCCTTGAGACTTTTATTAAAAGTATAAAGAGATCTGTATCAGTCTGTTAGTCCTACTGTGAATGTATTGCTGCCAACCATAATTATTTTTTATCAATTGTGATCCTATTCCTATTTCTATTACTAATTACCCTAACAAATCAAAGCTGTGATATCTAATAGCTAAACTTGGTATCTGAATAAAATATTTCCATGCTGTTTCAAAACTAAACGTTTAATGAGTCACTATTATTTAAAGAGGATTATGTAAGTAATTTATCTTTACAGATAATTATCTAGGACTAAATCTAACCCTAAGGACTAAATTATCAGTAGGACTAAAGATTATCCTTATATGACGTTGCTTTGCTATCAGAACCACATAATAAAGCGTTGATTCAAGCTTATCTCTGCAGAATCAGTATAATATTCCCCACTGTTTTGGAAACCAAACCAAACAGATGGTTAAATTGGACTTTGTCGATAAACTTTAGCAATGTCACATTACACAATCATCCAGGAATGTATTAAACTTTGTACAATATCATCATTAATTAAAAATATCTAAATCAAGAGAATAAGGACTAAAGCTGTGAAGATGTTGAAAGAGAACAACAGTGTTGTATTGCTGATATCTTATCACTGGTACATTGCCATGTGATGACATCAGTGTGATGAAAATGAGGAAAGAACATTACAGATGACAGAAAATATGCTGCAGAACAATTTGTGACTATTATTTATTTTATTTGTTTTTTTACATTTAAAAAAAACCCTATATTTCATACACGTATATGATCATTAAGTATTTGTTCAAATATTTGTATTTATTCAGCAAAAACACAGTGAATTGATCAAAAGTGACACAAGGGACATTTATAGTGTTATTAATAAATTCTGTAAAATATTACATGTATTAGCTGCATGCATATTACTACAATGTCAGCCATTCATTATTGCTAATTAATGCCTTTTTAACTCTAAAATGTTAACAAAAATTCTAATAAATACTGTCTTCTGAACTGTCTATTCATAAGAAGAACCCACTAATTAAACTGGAGCAAATTAAACTTTTCCATCACAGGAATAAATTATATATTAACATGTATTAACACATATATAATATAAAAATATAAAATAATATTTCGCCTTATGTATTAATGCATATCTTCAATAAGAAACTGCGTATTCTTTATTAAACTATTTGTTTAATGACTATATCTGTTTACACCACATATACAATGAAAACTTCTGTCTAATCGTGTGCTAGATCAGGTGTCCCAGATATCTGTCAGTAGTTTATCAGCTCAGATGTAATATAAGAATAAAAGAAAATTAGGTCTCTATGCTTGCGTAATATTGTCAGAACGGTCAGACTTTATGATGTGGCAGGCTAATGTGTAATTTAATAACTGTGCTCTTCAAGTTACTCCGACCAGCTGATTAATTTGAGATGGATACAGAGTTTACTGTACATTACGTTCTTCTCAGTCGATAGTAGACACTATACTAAGTGACTGATGGCACGTACATCCTGATTTTGCCAAGTACTATGTGTTTAATGGAAAAATATTGTTTTGGCCATATCTCTAAACCTACACTCACCCATGAGTAATAGCTAAAATCAGAGGAAATGATGGATGAATGACACTGATGTACAAGCACCAAACACTGATAGTAAGCCCAAACTGTTTCTTCAAATCTGATTGGTTAATCACAATATTGTCCCAGGGTCAACAAAGACGCTGATTCAGGGACATCTTTCACTTGGTAAAACCAGGTTAGCACATACAACGTCTTCATAGCTGTTGTTTTTTATAGGAATTCTTTGCTATGTGTGAAACTTTATATTGAGTCATACATAAGGAGTCACTTTATTTAGGATGATCAGTTTAAAGAAGAGGTGATAAGTCAGACTGCTATAAATATTTTATTAAAAGTTATATGACAAGAGGAATACACTGTTTTGCAGCACAAAAACTAGATTGCACTGAACAGGGCGTTATGATTTTTAACACAAAATATGACCAGCACTTTACCAAGACACAACTCTATATTGTTAAGTGTAAAATAAAAAAGACTTCTTTATTGTTTGGGTTGTATTAGATGTAATAATTGATGACAACAGAAGGCAGGGCAGTATTGAACAGGGGGTGTGCATTTGAACTCAAGGCCAATCACAACATTTGCATGCATCAACATAGACCAGACCAGGCTGGCATTTATGCAGGTACGTGTTTCCACGGAAGCACTGGAAGTAAGTGGTTTCGTCAGAAAGGTTGGGGTACAGCCCATCTGGTTTGCCAACACAGAAAGAGGCAATGGGGTCAGCGGTCGTGGTGGGACGTGGCGTAGTGGTGGGCTTGGGTGGGAAACCTGTAAACGGAGATTCAGCATTACAATGTGCATAATAGAAGACAGAATGTGCTCTTTTTCTGCATTATAATTGCAAAGTGTTTACCCAGTGCGCTGCGCAAATGGTTGACGAGAGGATAAGATCCACTGTAACAAAAACGGCCAGCAAAATCGTCGAAATCTAAGGTCCACACTGTTGCTCCTCCCAAGTTTAAGGAGTTAAGCCACTGCACCTGTTAAAGCAAATATTAGGAAATGTTTGTCGGAAGCTCTTCAAACATCTAGTTGTGTTTTTTTAACCAGCAGTTGATTTACCTTAGCAGCAAAACTTTCACGGTTGTCAAATCCGACCCAAGCCCTTCCTTGAACAGCATAGGGCACCATCTGCTCATCGATCCATTCAATGGTGACACTTGATTCCATGGGGCAAATCTGAGAGCCAAAAACAATTCATTACAATTCAAGTTTTCACAAAAATGCACTGATTTAGACACATTTAGAATCCAATCACAATTCATCCTAAATAAAGTTTTTGTTTACATAAAAAATGTGTGTGTACTTTATTTATTATGCATATATTAATTTACACACATTCAGTATATTTTGTACACCTTTACATATATATATATATATATATATATATTTATTTCAATTATATTATATTAAATATATTTAATATACAAATGTAACATATTTTTCTTAAATATATACATGCATATAATATGATAAATATACACAGTACCCACACATACTGTATGTTATGCAAACAAAAACTTTTGAATGCTATTAATCAATCGTTTGACAGCACTATTTAGAAGATATGTAAAAAAATGAGTTGATAAAAACCTCATAGTAGGACCAGAATCCTGCTTCACGTGTATAAGGGCCGGCATCAGCAGGGCCATTGGCTGGGGCCCCGAGACCTGTTTGAGAAGTGGAGAGCATGAATGTGCGTCCATATGTGGGGAAGCCGAGAAGCAGCTTGTCAGCGTGGGCTCCATTGCCCAACCAGGCATCCACAGATGAGTTCTGGAGAAGAGAGACTAGGTGTTAAAAGATCTTACCAATGACACTTCCAACTGATGCATTTTGAATTTAAGGGTTTGCATCTTACAATATTGTGGTAACCGAGGGTTCCAGAGTCAAAGGAGCTGCGGAAAAGTGGGCTGTTGTGCCCTGTCTTGGGGTCCCAGTGTCCATGGTAATCAAAAGACAAGATGGTCAAGAAATCCACCAGGCTATAATGACAGAAAAAAGAAGAAAGTGAAAAACTTTCATAGGCACACATATCTGCAGCTTGAATCCATGCAGCAAACGTACCCTGAAATTTCAGCAACCTCATAAGCACGCTCAATCGTGGACTTGATGCCGGAAACTTTGCAGGAGACGATGAGAGGAGTTTTCTTCGTGTCTATGGCCTCCTGTTCAACAGCTGCTCTCAGTTCCTAAGAGAGACATTTCAGACAACAGAAATATAATCGGACCCAAAATCATGTTTTAATAGATACAAACATGCTTGATTTTAACCCTCTAGTCTGCTCACCTTCAGGAATGTAGTGAACCTCTTTTTGTCCTCTGGTGGGCTTCCATTGTGACCTGGGTACTGCCAGTCAATATCCATACCATCAAATTCATGGAGACGCAGGAACTGCAAAGCAGAATGGAAAAAAGCCTTGCGGTTCTCTGGAGTCGCCACCATGTTGATGTACCTGCAAAGAAAGACATACAGTACAGGTTAGATGATTCAGTAATGTGTTTGCAGCAAGAGGCTTATACGGTTTAACTGAGAGTTTTTTAAAAGTAGTAGTATTGAAAAATGTTTACTTAAAGTTTTTCATATTATAAGTCATGGGTCATATATTTATGACTATTATAGATGCTGTGTTTCACTTACGGGCTGACACCATTGACTGTTCCTCCAACAGACAGCAAGGTCTTCAGTGCAGGATTTCTATTAAATAAATAAATACATTTTCATTCAATGTGCATTACCGAAAAACTTTAATTGTGCAATCATGGTTTATAACACAGCAATAGTTAGTTATACAGCAATAGATAAAGCATTTACTTACACTTTTTTCAGGTCATTCAGTGACTTGTACAGCACATCGTCATTCCATTCAACAGTAGTGACTTGATTATCATATCTAATGGTTGCCAAAGCATAAATCACATGTGTGCAGAGGAACGGATCAATGTCTTCTGGCAGGAACTTGCCATTGCCGGGTCTGTACTGGGACCAGTTGGTCATGTAGCACACCAGCTTAGTAGAAGCCACTACATTAGAAATTCACATATATTGCATGAATTATTTTTTTATTATCTAGTAATATTTGTTATGAATGTTGATGCATATATTATATAGACTTATATATATATATATTTAGGGTAATGCATTGACAGTACTTACCCATCTGCACTGTCAGCACGAAGCCCAGTGCTACAGGAAAGAAAGCACGGTTACGCATACATTTCAAAATATAATTTATAGAAGATTAAATGAAAGTTAAATATATATAAAAAATACCGGCTAGAAGTGTCAATTTAGTCATTTTGGTCTTGGTCCAAACCAGTATTCTTTAGAAACAGTGCTGAAAAACAAAACAATGAATGCGTCAGGAATTTCACCAGCACCAGTCTTTGCAAATTTAGCCATAGTCTTGCTATAATAGATAGTGTGCACAGAATGAAACAGAAGCTGCTCTTTTTACCTGTCAGCTGCACTCAGAGTGACCAGTTTGGTGAAAACCTGTTCATGATCATGCATACTTATACATTATTAATAGTTCCAAAGTACAGGTGATAAGTGCTAACTTCACAAGAATCGGGCAATAAAATTAATAAGGAGTCATATAACTAGCAAGTTACGGTAAGGTGGTATTATCTTTTAGATTGTTCTGACAATATGATCTAATAGACAAAATTAGTATCATAAAGGGTGATCCCTAAATTGTAACATGTCAAATTCGCATGTGAACAGTTTTTTTCTATTAATACAGAAACGTTTCTAATATTAAGCATGGTGATAGCATGACCTGTGCATCATGACATGGAGCCAACTTATATACTCCATATACATTAATACATGGTTCATTTTATTATATGTGAGCTTTATGCTAATCATTAAAAACGAAACATCTTCAAATACAGTCAAAATGTTTTTTATTGAAGAATATTTACAAGTGCTGCATTATTCACATTCAGTCCGCAGTGGACAGGCTCAACCTTTACAACAACTGGGGGACATGGTAGTTCGGAGAGAGACAACTTGACAAAGTGACCTTCAGAGTGAAACTACTGGTGTGCCGTTCGACTCCTGCAAGCGTAAATACAGCCACTTTGAAAAGTTATCAATGTTGAGCTGTGACTGACAAAGCCCTGAACACAAAAGGGCAAACTACACAACGTGAAACACAGCAGAATGATTTCAGAATTAAATGATACGAGAAAAGAAAGCTGTGAAATTGTACATAGTGCACTCACAATGCACTTAAAATCACTTGAAAGAGAAGTACAAAAAAAGGACAAGAGGACACTATAGTTTTGGTTTTGTCCTAACATGATTCGAGTGCTTCTACATTTGAAAAGTGTAACATTTACTGGACTGCTACCAGGATGTGTGACTAGAGCTACTGATGATGCTGTTATGTGTTTTTGGCTAAAATGTCACTGAGTGATCATGATTTGTCATTTACAGTTAATGGACAAAATCTGAAAATGCTCAATATAAATGATCAACAAGGTGTTAGAGAAGATGTAAAAAACTAAACGAAGGAGCTCAAATAATCAAGCACCTTCTCGCACAAAGAAATTACAACATTTGCAGTAAGAACTTGTGTTAAATAGAAAAATTAAATACATTAAATAGAAATATTAAAAATGTCTAATTGATAAATCCTCCCACTGAACAGGCACTAATGAAAATCAACATAGGGAAAAGGAAAGAAATATACACAACCTTCAAACTGTTTCATTGTACCTTTTTGATCTGAAAGTACAAATTTAAATTTGACACATTGTGTACATCAAATGATTTCATTACAGTTTCAGTTTGTACTTCAGTAGCTGATGCCATAGTATTGAAAGACATTTGAAAGACTTATCTTAAAAGCACAGCAGAGGATCTTTGAAATGCTTAGTTTTGTCCTCATTAATAAATAAAAAGGAAAACATAACAGTTTTTAAAAAATATCTTTTAAACAACATATGGCAGGTTTAGGTTGAGCTGGATTTTGGACAGGATAATTGTCCTGGGACCAGTTAGGGGCCTCCAAACAGGAAGAGTTACCCGCGAGCCCCAGAATCGTCACTAAGACCATCATAATCAGTTTTGTCTGTGGATATCCTGCAGAATTAGGCTAGTTTAACTTTTGTTTTACATGTCTGTTGCTTAAGGCAACCTCAGTAACATGGTATTTAGCCCATGCAACACCAATTTTACTAGGGACACCTCACCCAAAAAAAATATTTTCACCCTAAAACATTTTTTAAGTAGGGGACCCCCTCAAAACATTGTTGGGCGAGTTTTGAGAAGTCACTGTTGAGAAAACCTGGCAACCTTACTCATAATTTAACGTTATACTACCAAAACACGTCTCCTGACTCTTTTACACAAATGCATCTTGTCATTTAAAGTAAGGTCAGGCGTGCACCATTAGGGACAGTCTCCAAAAATTGAGCCATACAAGACCAGTTATTGTAAGAAAACAATACCATATAACAAAATATATTATAGGATAATAATTAACTTGTTTGTCCAAGAATGCTATCTTCAGAATTGTTCAATGTTCATAGTCTCGCTCTTGCGGTGCGCCAAGAAAGAAATTAATTTTATGTAATCCTTGAGGAAAAAGACAAAGCAATAATAATGAGATAACAGAGTGATAACTATGGCAAGCCAAGCCCCATTTAACAACCACACGAAGATCAGGTTCTGTCACACCATTGCTTTCGAGAGACCTTTCATTTTTAAAACTAGAACACTGAAGGAGGCAGAATGCTACAATCATTCAATACAGATACAAAACGCTGTTAATAAAAATCCTGATCAGTTCCTGCTCCTAATTACAGAGACACACAAAAAAACAAAGATCAAATAAAAAAGGTAAACATTCATTTGGATCATTTTGCAGTCCACATGCTGCCATGAAGTAGCAACAAAGTATTGAAAAAAATTTTGTTTCATCCATTATGGAAATGTCACCAACACATCCATGTGTATTTACATCTATGACGAAATCGATGAGTCAAGAGCTGTTGTCGAATTTTAGAAACTACAACCAAATGCTGACATGATCACCGCTCAAGTTTGGATTTCCGAGCGTCTAAGGCAAGCGTCTAAAATTAGAACAATCAAAAAATCCCACTACGACTCTCTTTGACCAATCATCCTTGTAAAAAAGCCTTTTTATACAAAAGAACCTTCCACTCCTCACACTTCTAAAACTTCACACCCCACGCATCCGTCCCAACATCCCTCATCAAAACCCCCCAACCCACAGCCCTGCCAATTCTGAGGAAAACCTGCTCAATTCTCTTTAATATAAATAAGAAATGCCTCATCACTGGCTAGCATCACAGTCCAGACGAGCCAATGAGAACGAGTGCAGTGAACAACACAACAGATGTGCAGACAGACCCAGAAGTGCCAGAGCTGTTTTGGACCATCATTCCCGTGCCTGTGGATCAAAACACACAGACTTTCAGACTTTTTTGGATCAAAACACACAGACATCATTTAAAACTTAAACACCAGTTTATTTTACTGAAACCAATACTCCTAGCTACTCTTAATATCACATACCTGAATCTTGAGACACTATGGCCTCATGGGCTGCTCCGTCTCCTCCATCTCCCCAAGAACGGATTTCCAGAACCACATAACCATTGTCCTTGGGTAACGGCAGAGTGATGGAGTTCTTGCTTTTCTCCAGTAATTTCAAGGAAGACTGCCCTTCATGCTTGTAAAGAACCTACACAAATAACAGAGAATTAGATTTCAGAGTTAAATCAGAGTTAAATTTTTCAAGTTGTGTAGTCAATTTTATTTGTACAGCACTTTCCAAAGTTTCATAGCAGCTTTACAGAAAATCATGATGTTGTTGCTGATAATGTCTTCATATCTTCATGGCTTATGTTCACATTAAGCAGTTTTTGTGCTGTACCAAAATACAAGCAATCAAGCACACTAGTACACAACATCTTGACAAAAGATGACCTTAATCCTATTGCAGATCAGATATGAGATATACGCAACTGGTTAAAATGTGTATTCACTGCTAACAGGCTCAATAAGGTCATTGCAACGACACATGTTTTCTTCTCATGTGACATTATAGACAGCCCTTTTATTAAATACTAGCCTCAGAGCTATGAAATGATATGACGAGAGCCTTTTACTGAAATGACTAAATCTGAGCAAATATTCTGATGACATACAGAGGGAGATAGATGAGCCAATACAAACACACGTCCTAAGAGATGGCTGTAGTGTTGGGTGGCAGCGTGTCACTCACTTTGTAACCCAGAACAGCAGACTCATTGTCCATGGATTTGACATGATCCCACCTCACAGTAACCCAAGAACCTGCAGCCTTCCATGAGACGTTACCTGGAGGACGGTTGGGGGCTAGAATTGAAGATACAAGCAAAAGTAAGTCCATGAAGCTTTCACACCATTCTCAGTAACAAAGACAGGAATTGCAAATGTCAAGTTTTGAGGTAAATGTAGGTCTGTTCAGGACATTTAAACTGTTATGGAAGTGACAGATTGTTCTAGTTATCGTTAGTGGCAAAATCAAACTTATAACATTTCTATTATTGTAACATAAGTAGGTTTTCCTTTTTCAACAGATCAAGTGACAATTTATTTTCTCCATCAAGGAGAATGAAAATGTATATAGGTGGTTATTGAAAGAACGTTTCCGTAAGGGAAACTCAAAATATCACAACAACGTGATGTGATGCAACAAGATCTTTCATATCTCTCAACTTTTCTACCCTTAGGCGACCAGCTTACGCAAGATGTACACAAATCAGTCTTTGTTGTTTCTGGGAACAACATTCTTATCAACCAAATACTGCTGTTTTAAAGAGTACCCAGACATTTCAACAGTTTATTATAGGTGTACCAATGTCATGGAGGTTAAATCACTGAAAATCACGCAAATTTAATCAATGTAGATATTAGGGACATGTGTTTTTTTGTTGTTGTTGTTGTTTTTTTGTATGAAACATACTTTCAACATGAATTCATTAGATTTTTTCAATCACAACTTGCATGATTTCTTTAAATCACAAACCTATTGTACCCCTTATAAAAATATGTAACCTAACTTCAAGGTGTCCCCAAAATGTGTCTGTAAAGTTTACCTCAAAATACCTCACAGACCACTTCTAATTATAATTTAGGAAATGCCCATTTTGGGTGGAAGCAGAAACTTTCATGATATGTCACCTTTAATGTTTGGTCATGTGCCAGCTAGGTAGTTTGATTCAAGAATCTCAGGAAGCTTGTTCCACTTGTGTAAATCACATTTAAGCTAAGCTACCAGTGCTCTCTAAGCTCAAAAATGAGGTCTTACGAGGTTTCTTGGTGACTACAGTGGTTCTTGGGGAGGGTGGGCCAGTGCCTGCGCTGTTGTAGGCCAATACAGTGACATGATAGAGAGTGTTAGGCCTTAGACCCATGACTCGTGCAGCGTTCTCCAGCCCTGCGGTTCTCACTCGGTCCGCAGCTGCCTCACGTTCATGTTGTCTCCAATAACGAATCTGTAACCAGAGCAAGAAGCCTCAAACCTGTCACAAGCTTGATCACACTAAAAACAACCTAATGTGAAGTCTGTATTGAGGAATTAGTTAATTAATTTTCTTATTTTGCTTCTGAAGGACAATTATATTACCATATTTAATTAAATATGCACTGCAAAAAAATACCCTTTGATACCAGGGAATTTCAAAGCATGGTTTTATCTAAAGGGAGGCGCCTTATCTAAATAATGCCTTTTATGTTCCTTGATCTGATATGGACGTGCTGTTCATAAAAAGCAGCTAATGAGATAACAGCACCTCTATTAGTGGATCACTCAATGGGGCAAAGCTCATATCCTCATGTGCCACCTCAATGACCAACAATGGTCAACAAATCTACCATTAACTCTGTCATGCCATTTATGCTCAACAGTCCACATAGAAATATAAAAAGAGATGCAACAGATATTAATACAAGAATGGGCCTAACCTCATAACCCCGAAGAACTCCATTAATGTTCAGATGTTGAATGGGGTCCCAGGACACCTGAATCTCAAAGGCTGTCAGGGCTGTGGCATTAATCCTTCTTGGGGATACGGTAGGTTCTAAGGAAGGTGGGAAAACGTCATGTTATACATCAGCTATCACGCATTTGTTTATCATTTAATTGTTTTATTTCATTTTATAAGGCTGGCAACATTTAATGTAAAAAAAAAAGTCATCAGTTTTTATCGTCTCTCTCTTCACGTGCACATTGCTGCAATTATACAAGTTGCACATTTGATGCTGGCCATAATATAGTTTACACTGTCCATTCATTAACAGCCTCTTTCAAAAGCCAACATTATATTCTGACATGTGCAACAACATGATCTGTACTGAAATGTGCCGCACAGTTAAACTGAAATGTGATAAAAGACCTTGTTTAAATAAACTTTGGATGCTCATAAAGAATATACAGAGCCGTTTAGTTTATTTTCTCATTTTACTGTTATTGTTGGTTCTTGTGTTGTTACCTCTACAACAACTTACTGAGCTCTAATAGGGTTCTTTGATATGTAAATATGGGTGTTTTTGTGTATTAATATAACTAGGATGAGATATTATTGCAGCTTTGCTTCAATATTGCTTTTTGGGAGGACAATGTGACTTCTGAAAGTTACAATATGCTTCCACAGAACAATAAACCCATAGTTCTCTTGTCTCAAATGATAGAGGGAATCAGTTTCTTTTCAATGAGGAGTTTCTCTACTGTCTGCTCTCTGGAGGTTAAGCAAAGTCAAATCAGAAACTATTACCCTTGCTAATGTTCCTCACCCTCTTCTGCAGAATGTACCACAGCAATCTGGCTGAAGGGACCTTCTCCTTTCTTGTTGTAGGCCTTGATTCTGACCTCAAAAGGGCAGTAGGCTGACAGACTCTCATTGCTGTAGACATATCGTGATGACTCCACGTGCGGCACCCTCACCACCATCCACGTTGGCATGCCTTGCTTTCTGAATGCTAGGATATAACCAAAGCCATCTCCATTCTGATACTCCCTGGCCATGGGCTGCAATTCATACCAGTAGAAAACATTATTTGTCTCATTATGGAACAGAAGGCAAGGGTTGAGTAATAAAGACACACTGATTGACCATCTGTTAGCAATAGAAGTCCATGGCACTTACAGTCCATGCAACGATAAGTTCATTACGGTTTCCTCCACCTCCACCAAGTCCACTGGGAGCCACAGTGGGTGCTGCAAGATAAATAAAATAATAACAATGAAAATGCAAAATAATAATTGACTTATATAGTGAAAAATGATCCTACTATCTACCAAGTATTTCTATGTGGAACCACACTGATATTTTTTGTTTTTAATATGTATTATAATAATGGTAGCACTATATTTTACAGTCCTGTTCCTCATATACATACTATGTGCTTATTATAGTAATTACAATGTGATAACTAGGTACAAAGTCTGAACTTACCCTTATACCTAACCCAATGTAGTTACCTTATATATATTACCAGTACTTTCTTAGGTAAGTACTCTGTAAGTAGATGTACTGTAAAATAAAGTGCAACCATATTTATAATGGTATTTAATATTTGAATTTTCGTTCAACACTAACAAATTTGTCATTGTTCTGACCTGCTTGTTTGGTTCGGACAGGCTGGGAGGGCATGCTTGGTTCTCCACTACCCAAAATATTGCTGGCAGTGACCTGGAATTCATAATCCATCCAGGGTCGAAGATCTATCACACGTGCTGACTCAGCATTTCCTTCTATGTTCGCAGGGTCTTAAGGAACCATAAACAAACAATCATAACATAATGCATGATGCTCTAATCCAAAAAGACATCACAATAGATATAAATAGATTTTAGTCACTATTTAGGTAGAACACATATTCTGAATTCTGAATGCCTTTGGCAGAACTCAAATGAGAGATCTAGATTAAAAAAATGTGTCTATGCCCACCGCAGTATATATATAAATTTGATATTATAGTCAGTTTATTTAATTATAAATAGAGGTTCTTTTAAAACATAATTAATTTAAATAATACATATTAAACATTAAAAATAAAATGTATTATAATTGTAATCAAAATAATTCAAATATATAATGCAAGATGTTGGCACCATAGGATGGCTGTTTTAAATGTTTCATGTACAATGCTTTGTGGAAATGGGTGCCTCATTCAGGGTTACTAACAAAAAAGTTCAAAAACAAAAAAAATGCATATTGTTAATTCTAATGTCAATTCTATCATTAGGGAACAAAATGACCATAACCTCACCTGTTCTCATCCTCTTCCAGTCATGAGTCTGGGAGGATCGGCCCAGGATGACGTACTTGCCAATGGGACTGTGGTTGTCATATCCACGGCTCCATCTCAGCTCAACAGATGTGTCATTGACACTAGTTACCACTAAACCTCCAGGAGGTCCTGGTGGGCCTGTAAAGAAAACAGAATTTAGCTTTACTGGAGAACAACTTCTTTTTTCATATATTTATAACCATGCACAAACAGCAAAAAAACAACAACATTCGATTTGGTTTCTTTATTTTGCTTTCTTTACAAAATCTATACCAAACAGGCAACCAAACCCTAAGGATACAGATCTGCTAAATTTACATTTCATGACTCTACATTTTATTAATTCTCACAGGACTGAGAGCTGAGAGTGATCAAGCTGAGGTAAAACACAACAGCACAAGCCACAGGATGCAGGCTGCTGAACTGAGCTTTCATGAGGTCTCTATCATTGCTCGGCTAACAGGAAGCCCTCACCCCTCACGACCAGCTTGGCCGAGGCCACAGCACTGTCCACCACCGTCTGGGCCATGCAGGTGTATGTGCCCGCGTGACTGAGCTGTCCGTTCACTATCAGAAGGTCACCAATCGTCTCTTTCTATATAAAATGAAAGTAAAAAGAAAAGCAAACTGTGTTAGAAAGACGTATTAGCCCACTTCAAACTTCATAAGAGCATTATCGTGCTTTTTATTACATGCTTAATCTGCAGAGGTTTCGAATTTGGGATTTTGGCTATATATAATATGTCTAAAAGGCATTTACTTTGAAGTGAATCCTATTAAAGCTAATCTTAGAGTGTGTGAGGAACCGGCTACCATAGCAATACATTGCAATCCAAATGGTTTTATTAATCGTACTAATTTAAAATATTACGAACATAACTAGATTTTCACATTTTATTAAAGAAAGTGTAAGTGGTATTTGCAAGGGTGTTGTGGGCGGTTGTCAGTGATCCTCTATGCGCTGAGTTGATTTTAGCATGTTGCTATGCTGTTGCAATGGCACAGCAGTGTTGAATCTCTATGACCTTCCCTACATAGCTTTGGTCTGTGTCGTTTTATTATCTGCGAGGCAAAACTCATTCATCAAATTGCTTAGAAATTGCCGAGCTCTTACTAAGCTGTATTTTGAACAAATCAGTGCCTTGCAGTACAAAGATATATCAAATAAATGCTGTTATTTTGAGCTTTCTATTCATTAAAAAAAACATACACTGCCCTCCAGTTTGTAGAAAAGTGGGGTTTTGGACAATATTGGCATGAATCGTTTTTAATTTGTGATAATTTTGCATTGATAAGGTACAACATAAACTACGAAAACATATTGTTTTTACATAAAACAGTTTATACTTAGAAAATACTTTAATTTTTTTAGGTAATTCAAGGTTATTTTAACATACAGTATTTGCACCAAAACATGATAAGGATTTATGCTGAAATATAAATATATAAAACCACACTTTGCTAGGGGTGTTTCCCTTCTGGAGGGCAGCGTATATATATATATATATTTCAATTGGAAATGTATTTTGAGCACCAAATCAGAATATTAGAACGGTTTCTAAAGGATCATCTCAAGTTAATGACAGAATGACAGAAAATTCTGTTTTATCTATGAAGATACAAAAAAGCAAGTGCTCACCCCCTCCATACGCCGATAGTGTCCATTTGGTTCATCTAGGTCCAGCAGAACTCCATTGAGAGACCAGGTGAAGGTGAGATCCATAGTAGGGTCATGTGATGCATGGCACTGCAGAGTGGCATTTTCACCCTGATTGATGTCAGCATTAGAGGGTGCTAATGTGATTTTTGTGGCATCTGTTTGAGAGAAGAGGGTCAAAAACCTAACTTTATGCACTTAAAGCATCTGTGCCCACATTAGTATTTGAAATTATTATTTCAGTATTTTAAAAATAGGTTTTGTTACCTCTGACAGACAGGTGTCCTGTGCTGTTGGCTTTGCCAAGGTAGTTTTCAGCAAAGCAGGTGTACTTTCCCTCATCAGCACGACTGATATTGTAGATCCACAAAACCCCATCTGGAGTGACTGTTATCCTGGAGAAAAGTCATCTTTTTAAGATCACTGTACTCAAGCATCTATAAACTCACAAGGCCATTTTTCTGACACTGATTATATATACTAATTTTAAAGCATTTAGGAGGATTTCGAAACATTACTGGATCACCTGGTACTATTGGTCAGCAGCTCTGTGCCACGGCTCCAGAAGAGAGTGGGTTTAGGGGCTGCCCGAGGTTTACACTCCATTTTCACCAGTCCACCACGGGCAGCAGGAACCAGCCTCCGCACTGGGTTTAACCTGAAGTCTGGAGCCTGGACTGAAAAAGGGTAACAGGACGGGGCAGGAAGGGAGATGGGGAACCACACAGAGAGGATTTAAAGACAGATCATACTATAACTGGGGTTGAGGCATGACTGGGTGGGCAGAAGGGGATTTGAAGTCCATTAAGATAAAGGTAAAGAGAAACATGTCAGTGTTTATGCAGTTGTATTCTGATTTGCTTTCATGTTGAGATTCACCTGTGCTTACCTTGAACTCTGAGCTCCGCGTTTGAGTAAATGGTGCCGTGTTTGTTTTCGGCCACACACTGATACATCCCGGAATCTTCCAAAGCGAGGTTACTGATCCTCAGTCGCCCGTTCTTCACTTCTACTCGGTCCTGAACACAGGTCAAGTGTTAGAGACATTATGCACATTCAGATAAACGCCAGCAGAGGGCCATAGAACATTTCTCTTGTCAATTTACCTAAAAAAATAATGAGCAGGTTATTCACGTCTCACTGCCTCTAAGACATGAAGAGTTTTCTCAAAATTAGTTAGCATATATCAGTCGGAGTCTTGACAGCTAGAGGTCCTGCTCATTTCTGATAACACACACATTGTCAGATGACAATCCAGCTTCAGTAGTGTGTGTGTGCGTGTGTGCATGTGGCTGACCTGTGTGGAAAGGGGCTGTCCGTTACGGAGCCAGCGAATAGTGGGTCTTGGTTTGCCTGCAGCAGCACAGCTCCACTGCAGCTCCGAACTGATTTCCACCTCAGAGTCGCTCATGACTTGAAGCCACTCGGGCTGGGCTGGGAAGCGAGAACACATGCAAACCAGCATTTTTACTTCTCTCTCTGATAAGTGGATTGCTGTGTATTTATTTAAATAATAACAATAACAACACAAGGTTTTATGTACATCAAACTTCTACCAAAGGTAACAAGAGAAAAATCTAGTAGCTGATCTTATGCCTACCTTGCACAGAGACACGTCCCTGAATTGTCTCACGGCCCTCTGAGTTGTAAACCTCACACTCATACATGCCCTCATCATCAAAATTCAGTTCAGGAATAATCAGTGTGGGTCCGTCTGCACTTGCTCCGACCTTAGGAGGTAAAATTCCATCCACCTTCCTCCAGCGGATTTTAGGGATGGGACTTAAGGAGGAAAGTAAAGGACGTTTAAAGAATTTTTTCCACCATTTTTATAGCTGACTGAGTTATGGATTATGTTGAACCGATGTCACAGTGATTTCTGAAGGGAAGTGAGGAGCTAAGGGGGACTTACTTGCCATAGGCAAAGCATTCCAGCTGTGCAGTTTGTCCCGATAACGCATATGTTTCAGCAGGAAAGCGCACTCGGAAATTTGGAGCAGCTTTCCTTGGGTTTGCTATGAAAAACAAAATATAAGATGTATTTTCTTGTATAAAATCAGTAGTACTTGAGCTTGTTTCTCGTTTTTGAAGGAAACTGACCATCAGGGTATACTGTGAGCTGGACAGCTTTACTGAAGATGCTCTTCGTGCTGATGTCCATGTTGATGGTGGTGAAGCAGAAATAGTTGGCCGTGTCATTGGCTCTTGAGTTAGCAAGATATAAGTTTCCCGTCACCTGAGAAACAAACCATCTGCCACCCTCTGGCTGGATGAAGTTGGGGAACTCGTTGATAAACCAGCGGTAGGACAAAGCTTGGCAGTACAAAATGGATGGTAGATGTAATATTAACATTTGAGGAAACAAATAAATTAAATACAGAATTAAGTATTGTACTATTAAACTGATAGTGTGCAATCATACCTGGGTAATGAGCTGGTGGCTGACATGCAAGAAAAGTTCCTGCACCTTCATGGACTGTCTGAGGGCTTCTACTCTCAGGGGGGAAATCATGGAGGTCTAGAGTGCACATAACATGAATCAGCTGCGGTAGAGTGCAACTGCTGCCTATATCCAGAAAGGCCTAATCTTCATACTTGGACAATAAAATTGTTTGGTTTGTACTCACAGCCAAATTTGAGGTTAGCCACTCGACTAACAATGGTGCCACAGCGGTTGATGGCGAGGCACTGGTATGAACCACTGTCTCGCCCATTCTGAGGGTTATTGATCACAAGGTTTCCTGCGACCTGCGTGTAGTGTGAATCCTCGGCAAATACAATTTCAGTGCCATTCACACGCCACCTGTGAGAAAGTGCATAATCAATTATTTATTTAATTCAGGCAAACATGTTGTACACTGCTTGTGAGGACAGATATTAAAAATATATATTTTTGCCTAGTTTTCCTGTAAAAATATTTTGAACCTTTAATTTAATGCTAGAAAAGTAAAATTGCTTCATGTTTCAATATGGAGTTTCTTATGCTCATCAAAGCTGCATTTATTTGATCGAAAACACAGGCAAAAAAGTTAATATCAAAAATTCTTAATGTAAAATACATTTTTCTATTTTAATATACAATAAATTATCATTTATTCCTGTAATACAGCACAGAATTTTTAGCATCATTACTGCAGTCTTAAGTGTCACATGATCCTTCTGAAATTATATGATTATACCGATTTATTATCAGTACTGCTTAATATTTTTTGGATTCTTTGATAAATAAAAAGATGAAAAGAAGTGCCTTTTTTAAAAAATAGAAATATTTTCTAAATATATACACTACCGTTCAAAAGCTTGGCATCAGTCAATTTTGATTCTTTCTTTTCTTGAAAGAAATTAAAGCTTTTATTTATTATATTTATGTGTTAAATTGATAAGAAGTGAATGGCAAAGATTTGTATTGTTAGAAAAGATTCATATTTTGAATAAATGCTGTTTTTCTAACTTTCCAAAAGCGTTTCCAAAAAATATTTGGCAGCACAACTGTTGCCAACACTGACAATTGTAATAATAAATAAGCATATTAAATATGATTTCTGAAGCATCATGTGACACTTTCAAATTGGAGTAATAACTGATGGAAATTCAACTTAGCATCACAGAAATAAACTATACTTTAAAGTACATTAAAATAGAAAACAATAATTTTAAATTGTAATAACATTTTGCAAGATTACAGTTTTTTTTCTGTATTTTTGATCAAATAGATGCTTGTCTTGATGAGCATAAGAGACTTATAAGCATAAATACAACTAACCTTAGTGAAGTGTATTTAACCAGATCAGGTCAGTGGTATACATAATAAATACTTTTATTTAGCAAGGATGCATCAAACTGATCAAAATTACCAAAAAAACAAACCATTTACAAAATATTTTTATTTTTGAATTATGTAATATATTTTAAATCATTTATTGTGGTAACAAATTTTTACAAACACAAAACTGTTTGTGATAAATGTTAAGTCATGGTAAATGCAGGTCCTGTTTTGTTCGATAAGGTGTAAGTGCCAAAAAACGGATTTGAGTACCGGTAAACAGCAGCAGGGCTGGCGCGAGCCTGGCAGCTCAGGGTCACCTTGCCTTCTGGCATCCCCTCCGGGTAAATCAGACTAGACGGCTGCTCCTCAAACACAGGCCCACTGTCGTGACCTGACACACACACATCCCCACCTACAAAAAAAATGTGCCCACCATTACTGTCTGTAAGAAACATTTCAACAAAATGCTTTTGAGTCAAAAACAGTATTCATGGCCTTTTAACACAGTGAC
Source organism: Enteromius unitaeniatus (assembly GCA_032359435.1). Lineage (NCBI taxonomy): Eukaryota > Metazoa > Chordata > Actinopteri > Cypriniformes > Cyprinidae > Enteromius > Enteromius unitaeniatus. The sequence continues at coordinate 11,286,344 of JAUMHI010000052.1, forward strand.
CCCCTGGATTTGAACCAACAGCCTTCTAGTTACCAGATGATTAACTAGGCAGCAGGGTAAAAAGTAAAATATCTGTGAGAGTAATCTAGCTCAAGTAGTCTTGTCATGCTCAGGTCTTTTGTACTGCCTCCTTTGACAGTTAGTGTATTGTGCCAAACAGACAGATACAAGGGGGTCGTGCGTGCCTAACAACTCCAGCGTATTTGCACTCAGAGTGGGAGTGTACTCTACCCGGGGGAAGTCAGCAGGGAATGCAAGCTGTCAGATATAATTACATACACTCAGAAATTTTGACAGAACAGAGGGGAACAGGGGAGTTTAAATACAGTTAAATCTCCAGGTAGCCATGAACGCATATAATGCATTATGAACTAGGTCAAGAAAAGTTTGGATTATATAGGTCTGTGTGTGTCAACTGCCACTCCAATCTTGCTTTTCTGAGTACTATAAACAAGATTAATGACATAATTTTCATTTTGGGGTGGAGTAAATCTATATGTTTCACTTTTCTTCCCTATTGATATTTAGTGAGGCAATAAGTAAATTGAATTGTTTTAAAGAAATGAACTAAAATTCAACTGAATTCAAGATCTATCTCTAAAGTTATGTTTTATTATCTTATGTATATTATCCTGTTTTCCAGTAAAAAGCATTCTTAAAAAACAAAAACAAAATATCTGATAAATAATTCATTTTTTTAGTCACTATGCCTCTGCAGACTTTTTGTTTGATTTATGAATTTGTAATTTAGAATTCACTGGAGTTCTGTATATTTATGTATGTGTGCAAATATCTGTGTGTATGCAGTTCTGGTGAGACCCATAAGAATCTAGGGCAATAAGAGAGAGGGGAGGAGAGATGAGTTGAGAAGGGGAGCCGGCTCCCCGGGAGGCTTTCTGCTCTGAGATTACAGTGAAATTCAGTGGTGTGATGGCTGCTTCCAGTAATGGGCATAAACAGCTGAAAACTGCCACTTAAGTTCTTTTCCACTGTAGTCTCTCAACTGCTCTTTACAGTCTCTTCGTGTCGCTACTAGACTAGAAACAGTAATTGTTTTGTTAGTCAATTCAGTCTGAATGCCTGTAATGATATAGCAGAACTTTTAGCAGAATATTTTCCTCAGTACAGTGAACATGACAATTACTGTAGGTATATTCTTAAACCGTTTTTGAAAGAAATTAATATTTAATTAGTATAAGGTTGCATTAAATTGAATAAGTGACAAGAAAGGCATTTTATAATGTTACAAAAGATTGTAAATCGTTAACTTTTAGTGAAAAAGTTTCCAAAAAAACCCTGATAATAACAATAATAATACAAATGTTTCTTATGCACCAATTCAGGATATTAATTTCTGGATCATGTGACACTATAAGAGTAATGGCTCTGAAAATCCAGCTTTGCCATGACAGTAATAAATTAAGTTAAGGGCATTAAGTTAAATTGTAAAAATATTTCACAAAATTGCTGTATTTGTTTTTATCAAATAAAATGATGTAGGTCTAGGAAACATTGGGGAGAAACTGAACTCTGAGAACAAATGCCTGTGAAGTAGCTGTTATTTTAATTTAGTTTTTTTCAAAATCTATTTTTGTTGAATGAGCAATTTTAAATAAATTGTCCCCTAATTGCATGTAAAAACAAAACATATTTCGCTTGGACACTTGATTAGATGGTGGCTCCTGACCAGAATGTGTTGCAAAGTGGACCAGATTTTATGCCTGCAAGACTAGTACAAAACAGACTAGTGTGCCATTTGCCAACTTAATGGCATTATGGACAAAAGCACATTTATATCAATGTTTAATGGGGCCTGGAATACTTCAGACGTCAAAAACACCTCTCAAGTAAATCAAATCCCTTCTGCCCACTGATCTAAGATAACACAATGAATAATTAATCTGAATTTGTGGCCCCCCACTGATGCACAAGCCTAAAACCACACGTCCTAGACACCATCAAAGTGACAACGTACATTTCAATGATGTTTCAACAAGGAAATGCTGGAGCAGAGGGAATGTAGAAAAAAGCAAACAAAGGGTGAGTGGGAACGAAGTTTCACTAATGGGGGAAGGGCTGAGCAAGACCTCCTAAGTATATTTGCAAATGGGATCTTGAATGAGATGAGATGATGGGAGACATCAGATCGGATCATACTTACCCAGTGCGTAGCTCAGAGTCAGAGAGCCGAGAGACAGCAGACACAACAGAACCCTCATCTTCTTACTGCAACCCCACCCAGGCAAAAGATAGAGGCCTTTCAGCTTCTGGAAAAAAACAAAAACCCAGTTGACACAAAAAAAAAAATTCAAGGCAGTTTCTGAGATGACTATCAACCTTATTTTTTAGGTTAAAGTAACAATTCAGCCAAAAATGAAAGTTTAAGGACCAATTCTCACTATTAACTACAGCTTCTATTAATAGTTAGTAAGGTAAGAGTTAGGTATGGGGAAGGATTGGTCATGCATTATTATTAATATAAGTAATATAAATCTTTATGACTTTCTGAAAAACACAAAATATATTAAAGAATGTTGGTGACCAAGCAGTTTTAGTGCCTATTGTCTTCCTCTGTACTGAAAACATGAAAACAATGAGAAATATCCGAAAATATCTTCTTTTATGTTTCAGAGAAGGAAGAAGCTCATTGATTTTAAAAAGACATGAGGGTGAGTGTAGGTGCACATAGCTTCCTTGTTATCTTCCAGTGGATATATTTATTTCCACTCAGTGAGAGGATGCATGGCTGTGTGTTCGGAACTGGCAACAAATTTTGAGTTATTCTGTCATATTCACGTTCTCTCGCCCTGATGAGTCGGGTCTAATAAAGCAGGGGCATGTGACTCAAATTGTCTTGTGGTTAAATTGACAAGAGTGTGCCAGGGAGCAGCTGTTTTGCACCATTCACCATCCGGTCCCCACATCTGCTTTGAGTGTGCGGGATTGCTTCCCTCCCTGTGCAGCATACCCCTCCAGCCCAGTAATTGGCAATTGGACAGTTTTTTCCTGGCCCAAGTAATGGCAATTGCAGCTCTGCGGTTCCCGGTATGTCTACAGGCGAAGCTGAGAACCATGAAGCGTCAGCACAGATGTGCTGTTTGTGATGAGAATGGTTCCCTGGAAGCATCCCAGCAGTCGTTTGTAGAGGTTTAAAAAAAAAAAAGAGAGAAAGGGCCTTTCATCAGAGAAATTTCTTAATTACACCAAACAAGACTCTGATTGCCACCTGACTGCACTCAAATGCTTGTTTTATCAGCACTGCTTCGGTGTGTTGTCACAGTCTTTTCAACCGCACTCTACTTAGCACGGTATAATGTGCTGGCTGCCAGATGTAGCTGACAGGATTTTCCTCATGCTGCAGTAGATGTACTGTATGCATGAATATGAGAGGGCTGTTTGTCAAGGAACACACAAATCATTAGTGCACAAATTTACGGCAGGTTCTCTGTTATGCTTTTATCTACCATTTAAGGACTCAAACACAGCTAATAATAATTTTTTCCCTATTATCAGGGACAGTCTGAGACCCAACAACAGTGCAATAATTCCCCACTATCCCATGTCACATAATTTAAACGTGTTAAAGATTGTTAGAACATTTTAAAAATAATAAAGGATTATACAAAAAATATTATTTAAAAAAATATATATATTATTTTTATTACTTATTATATCTTTTTTATGTAAAATCAACATATAATATATAGGCCTAGTAATTTTTACTATATCTTTTTTTATAAAACATGCATGCAGCACATTAATTAACAAAAATACACAAGATTTTGATTTTGACAAGAATTTATGTATTTCTCAGGTTCACACCTTCCTGCAGTGAATCACGCCTCTTGTTCCAACACTGTTCTGTTAAAACCCCTTGTTTTTTTGTGTCCATTTCAGATGTCAGAGCTAAGGACAATCATAACAGCTCGTCCAGCTGGTATGAGGGCACACCGCTGAGTGCTTTCTGATGGTGACAAATTCCACACATAGAGAGAGCCTGAAAATGTATATGGGTCAAAGACGAAAGGGTTTAAAACTAAATATAGGTTTGACTATAAAAACAGTAAATGTAATATTTTAAATTGTTGTTTTCCCCCTTAAAATTTTTACGTTTTCTGTTTAAATTAACAGCAGTTTTGTTTTTGTCCAAAATAAATATCACACATTTTCCCCTGATTTACTAAATTTAAAATGTCATTCAGTGTAACAGTCTTGTCAGGCATATTTACAACAAAAAATAATTTATGACACATTACAAAATGAATTACTTTCACCCCAAATAGTAATTATTTGTAATTAAAAATTTGTAAACATTTTATATGCTTACTATTATTTTATATATTATAATATGTATATGTAAGAATAATATGTGGTTTAATTTTGTTTTTTACAAAAATATTGTGTTTAACTGCATGACAAAGGTAATTTTATCTGAACCAAATTTTTACATTTTATTCTCCAAAAACGTACCTGAAACCTTAAAAGTAGATACTTATTTTTAATGTGCTTTCTATGGAAATAAAATCCCTTTGTGAATTTCCTTGCAGACATCTTTGACCGCATATACTACATCACCTCTACTAATCATTTCTATTGATTTTTACAGGGAGATACTGCCATCATTGTAGTATAAACGTGTCTATATGGGCAGTCTTTGAGCTTTTTCCTCTCTTTATAGCATATTATATATTTGCTTTGTATATGTAAATTGTTTTGGACATTTGGCCAACAAGAGCTTATCTGAAAAAGTTCTATGGCCATTTCATTCCTGCCTAGTGTCTACCATCATACATTCATCTGAGTACTTTCAAATCTCAAAAGTCGAGTTTCTTGTAGGATTCAAGGACTGCCTAGGGCAATGGTACTTTTACTGCCATCCTGACATCTGCTAATGGGACCCCAAAATGGATCTTCCCCAGCAGGTGGCCTGTTGAAGTCAGGTGTCTGTGAAGAGACTCAACAACAACAACAAAAAAACATAAGGAATTTTTTATCAGTCTAACTTCATCTACATACCTTCAGGTTCTGTTGGACACCCACTGCATGCTCAAAAAAATGCTTTGGTCTACAAACAGCCAGACTGCTATACATTACAGCTGATACAGCAAGAAACATCGTGCAGGTTTTAATATTTCTAAAGTAAATCAAATTGGTATTCACTGAACCAATCCAAGACTGATCTAAAATGTATGGCTTAGTGTCCCCAAGTCATGGCCTTGTCACAGAATAAATATTCAGTGTTGCAATCTAAGCTTGCCGATAAAGTTAGCATTTTATAGCTGGAGCTAAAACAGCAACAGTGGGGAGTTATTATGGGGAGAATTATAATGATGATCCATGCAGAAAGGCAAAAAAAGAGTTCTCTAAGGCACTTATTTTAAAAACTACAAATAAGTTTCAGGTTTATGGCTTCACATTTGCAGAGTCTCTCTTCCACAAATACTAAAACTACAGGCCTGTGGATTTTAAAGTTTAAAAGCCAATGTGTAATTAACAGATACTACTGAAAGCTTTCCCAAGTTTAAAGTGGCATTATTATTGTCACGATCGCCAGCTGGAGTGCCCATAAACTCCACCCCAGAGTGTCATGTCATGTGCTTGTTGTGTTCCAATTAATTCCCTGGTTTCAAGTGTCCTTTTTTAATGTGTTCCCTGGTTTCATGCATCTTATTCTCATGTTGGTTGGTTCTATCTTGTGGCCGTCAATTCAGAGTCTGCTCACAATAAGGCCACCAGCCCAGAATCTCTTCCCAAGATGGCCACCAATCCCAATGACACTGCACAAGAGGGCCGCCAACCCCCGAGCCACTTCACAAAATGCCCGGCAACCCAGAGTCACTGAACAATATGGCTGCAAACCCCGAGCCGCTTCACCTGACGGGCCCTGCTCCGCTGTGCCTCTCTGCTCAGCCCTGGAGGCCTTTCGCTCTGGCTCCCTGTTCTGCCTGTGCCACCGTGGCTTCGCATGCCTACATGGTCCGGGTCCTCCACCACTTCATTGTCTGCCCCTGCTCCATGGTTCAGGCACACCAAGGCTCCATTTCCACTTGGATCTGGCTCCCCACCCTTCCCCCCATTCTACCTCTCCTTCGCCTCACTCCTACACTTTCAACTAAGGAGTGTCTGGGACTCCACCCCAGAGTGTCAAGTCATCTGCCACCCTTTTCTGTGTGTTGTGTTCCGATTAGTTTCCTGGTTTTATGTGACATGTTCTGATAGGTTCCCTGGTTTCATGTGTCTTATTGTCATTGGTTGGTTCTGTCTTGAATAAAAGAAGTTCTCACCCTCTCTGAGGTTCTCGCATGTTTTCATTGTTTTTCTGTGTTTTTGACCTACTCTGTTATAATTTTTTGATTATTTGCCATCTGCCCTGACCCTCACATTCTTATTGGATATACTCTTTTGCCTTTCCCTGTATTCTACTGTTTTGCTGGTGTTTGACCCTGCCTGTTTGACTACATTTGTGAATAAAGCTTTTGCTCTTGGATCCCCACCCGACACTCAGTCCATTCGTAACAATTATCTTTCTATCCAGCCATGTACTGAAATTAAACATGAAACAATAAACAATGTTGAACCGCCGCATTGGGATACATAAAAAAGCTAATTTTGTTTTTAAACATTCAAATGTAGCATTAACAAATTTGAACCATAACAAGAACTTAAGCTTAGCGTTTCGCAAGGGCGATAACCTTGTGATTCAGAGGTCTACAAATCCACACAAGGGCCCAATTACTCTGCTGACGTACTGGCTCTTAAGCTTGTGCCATGCATTATTGAAGTCTTGCCTTTCGCGATATTTCACCTAGCTGCCACTCATTGAAGCAGCAATAATCAAATTAAATGTTGAATGAGGTTTGAAGGCTGCTAACCAAAAAGAAAAAAGCATGGGGCTTTAGAAACTAATGCCAAGCAATGAATGATGTTAATTAATCAGACAGAAATTTGACTACTATGAGAGTAAATTTAATTCAGAAAACTATAACCGAAATTTGATTTTGCTTGAATAAAACGTTGTGTGGTTATCCATGGCCCATACGTTGAGCGGTCAAATACATGCTAGTGTAATATACCTGAGGACAACTGACACAGTAGCTGTAATTGGTGCCACCGCAACAGGAAAGCACAGGCACTGGGAAAAGTGCTGAGGCTGGGTACAGCATGGCCTTAGACAGCAGCGTGGCAGCAGATAAAAATCATCAGCTTAAAATGCTGTCTTTGCCTTAGCTTGTGTGGATATCTGAAACAAGATCTCTGTTTAAATTGGAATGGCTCAGATTTCACAGACCCAAAGACCTGTGATAAAATTGCTTAGTCTAAACAATGACATTTTCATTTGGGTCAAGCAAAGCTTCAGTCCTCTAAATTGGGTTTAAGCTACACTGTGTTGGCTCTCAATTTGAATACATTGTGAAAAGTCATTCTAATGTTTACTTCAAATTTGCAGACAATTTGTGATGCTAAAAGACATGACAAATATTCAAGACTGGGGGATTCTTCAATTCAGTCCCCTACATTGATATTAGCTTTAAATATTTAATTAAATTTCTAGAGATATGTTACAATTAATAATATTTCTGTATATTAACACTATATACATTGAGAACCATCGCATTTTATATATATATATATACACACACACACATATATAAACAAAAAGGTTACCTTGATGCTAGGCATCACACAAATTAACTGAGAGTAGCTTTATTGAGTGTCGTAATCAAAATGGTCAGAATTTGAAAAAAATTAATAAATAAATAAAAATAAAGAATACAAGTAAATGTGGACTTAAATGATGAATCACCTATTAGTATTAAATATGCAGGATGCACACATTCAGTACATAAAACTAAAGCACCAGCTTGTGCACCACCTGTTTCAATTGTCCCTATATGCATCCAGACATTTAACAACACCTCATTGCCTCCTCGTGCCATGCAGATGGAATGTAAAGTGGTGCCAGTCTTTGCCCTGAAGGCCACAGCCATGTATCAAACTCAGAGAAGAAAGTGTGTGAGGGCGAGAGGCCTGAGAAGACAAACAGCCTCATGTGGACCCACTAGCCCTCCTGTAACTGAAATATCAACACGATAGTCTGTGAGTGTTGACAGCCCGCCAAGATGAAATGTCCTGTAATAGCTTGGCTCACTTCACAGAGGATGATGATACGCTTGTCCATTTTTGAAGAAGAAACAAAAGACAAAAGGAGCATCCTGTAAACATTTTAAATCAGGGAATAAAATTTGAAACACTGATATATAAATCCTAATTTTGATATGCATATATTGGTGCCACATTAATTATTGGCTGACTTTACAGATTAATTACAGACATTACATTTAATTGTAAACACTTATGTTTGCCTTTCCTTTGCCTTAACGTTAAAGTTAATAAAATCTAAATGTAACCTTGAGTAAATACTAAAACATTTTTAATGCTGTACATTTAAATTTTGTGATGCCTAAATTTATTGTACCATTTAAAATGGGTGATTTGAGATTTTGTTTGTTTGTTTGTTTGTTTAGATAGAATATAATATTGACATTTTATAGGTTATCACAGGTCAATAAATGATCAGTTTATGTGATCATATGGATTATGGAAATTATTATATTTAAAAAATCTGGGATTGGCTACCACATGATTCTATAACAAACATTTCTTATTATCAGGGTTAATAAAACTCGCCTAATGTTTTTGTGAAAAACTTGATACATTTTCTTTGATTAATAAGAAATTCAAAAGAAATTATTTTAACAGATTTCTTTGTAACATTATAAACGCCTTCACTGTCATTTTTGATCAGATTTTGTCTTCCCTGTGTCCTTGCTGGAGTATTTATATATATAAAAAAACTAAAACAAAGGACACACAGCTTTTAAATGGTATATAATCTTGCGTTATACATTTTTAATTAATTCTCAGCCCTTAATTTTAACCATAATACCATTTTAATAAACTGCTGACTTCTATTGACCGAAACTGGTAGCATAGTGAAGAGAACTGCATATAGAACTCTCTCTGTTACACATTTGTGATAAGGCCCATTAAAACCTAACAGGGGAGCCGTAGATGGCCGTACCGAGGGAGAGTGCAATTATGATGCCCAGTGACTTCAACTGGAGTGATGGCATGTTCTCACTGACAGATACAGCATCTGCAGCAGCAACGCCTGAGGAGAACAATGACCGCTGTATGTCCCAAAAGTGCTCACTGCAAGACACAAAACAGAAGCTCATCTGTACTTTAGCACTTCACAGTAGAGATCAAAAAAGTGAGAAAGTCCCCACTCTTCCTCATTTGCTACATCCTTCCTCAAACACAGGCCCATCCATTCTCTCTAATGGCCATATCTCAACGAGACCCCCATAACCCAACAGATGTGGAGGTCCTTGACCTTTATCACCCTCTGACAAAGACATCTGACCTTGTGGTCTCCGACCTTCCCAGTGAACTACCCCTCTCTGTTTGATAAGACATTTTTATTAGCACTCCCAGTGAATTGGTGAACTGCTGAAGGCACTGGTGACCTGGATGTGTGCAGATCAGGGTTAAGTAAGTACATGCTCTCACGGATGAACGAGTCTTTCAAATATATGTGACGCTTCAGTTCAGATTCACTTGGCTTCAGTTAAAACTTTTCGTTCTGTAAGCACATCACCCAGACTGCCTGAGTTCATGGCTTCAATGCTTTCTACAGGATCATTTTTCAGCAGCTGGACAGGAATGTACTTCCAGCTCCCATACTAATCTAATTTCATCTCACATTTACATAGATGCACACAGCGCTGCGGATGCATCTCATTCTCACTTCCATGATCTATGACTTCTGGGTCCTTTTAGCTTTTAGAAGTGTTTTTCAGCTACCATTTATATGGAAAGATCTATTAAATAGTAATATTGTAAAACAATATTTAAAGCAAAATTGTGTACTTAGTTAAATTTTAAAGGGGTCATCCTGTGCCACATGCACTTTTGCAAGCTGTTTGGACTGAACACAACCACCCTACAATGATAAAGATCCACCAGAAGTTTTCTTTCAATTTAATAAAAATAAGTTGCCCCTTCTGAAATCAAGCCATTCTCAAATGGATGTCGGTGAGGCGTTACACCGACAGAGAACACTCCCACAATATTTGATTGACAGCAGCGTGTCACACAGACTGAACTGGTGTCTTATCTCAGACCCGCCGTCATCAGAGTGAGCCGTCATCAGACCGAGACGCAGAGACAAGCAAGACTCCTAAGAGATTGAGGTGTTTTGTTGTTGAATG
>JAUMHI010000052.1:11296717-11309077 GCA_032359435.1 Enteromius unitaeniatus
GATCCAGCCTCACCTACAGAAACAGTGAGTATAATGTCTTTTAATGAATCTTTGCAAATCGCCTTTCCTAATAATGTACTAATAAGCAAGTTTCACTATGAATATGGCTAAAAAAGATCCTCCAAGTATGCCTTGGAAAAGAGGGGCGGGGTTAGCGGAGCTCGTGAAGATTTAAAGGGGACGTACACAGAACAGAGTGATTTCTAATGAGCTGTTTATAAAATGAGCATTTTTTACACTATCTTTGTGAAATTAAAAAAAAAACTATATTACAAACTTTACATTAAGACCTTAAAGAATCATATTAGCTTGTGGAAAATTGGCTTTGTATGACTCCTTAAACATGGTGCAGTCTTCTTAAAGTCTGTTTGAAAAAAGTTTTTTACTGACCTTCTGCCAATTTTGCCAGTTCAAAATTGCTTTCAGTGGTGTAACTTAATATATTTATTAATTAATTCAGTCATACGAGTCATTAGAACAATTGTATACTCACTTCACAATAGGAGCGAATTAATCATGTGGACTAGAAATAGGTTTATTGATTAGAGATGAATCACAGGTCCTAACCTTGACATTCCAGTAGCAAAGCAGTGAAATCAACGTTTTGAGGAACAAAATCTACTTCATTTCCTTCAAGCTCCTGGTGGTAAACAACATGCCGTATTGCAACAGATATGATGAAGACCACTGTTTAAAGCCTCCAAGTGAGGGACCAATTACTTAGCTAAACGGAGTGTGTCCAAATGCCCACACCAGCAGAAATTAAGTTGGCATGTGTGCTACATTTATATAATAGCTAGGACTTTAATGTCTATTTAAAATTTAAAGTATGTTTTTCACATATCATTTTTTTTTTTTTTTTTGCTATTATTAGTAGTAGTAGTACCATATTTGATTAGACAAAATACACAAAAATTCCTTTTCAACTTTCAATTAAAAGTCAAATGTTTGAAGTAAATTAGCCTAATAGTCTTATTTGGCAATGATTCAATAAACTGGTCAAAAGTGACAGCAAAAAAAACATAATTAAAACAGATTCAGATATTTCAAATATATGAAAAGAGGATATAATTTCTACAAAAATATTACGTACTATTAAGCAGGACAACTGTTTTCAACAATGATAATAATAATAAAAAAAAATTAAGCAAGAAATTAGCATATATGATTTCGGAATGATCACGGTCACTCTAAAGACTGGAGCAATGGCCGCTAAAATTGTGTTTTGTCATCACAGGGAATAAATTACATTTTAAGATGAATAAAACTAATTAAAATAGGAATTATTATAAATTATAATAATATTTCATTATATGTTGTATTAGAAAAAAAACATAAAAAATTAGGGAAACTGGACTGTTTTGGTTTCAATACGGAATGAATAGGTCTATACGCCCCACTTGGATAACACCCATCAAAAATCACGCTCACCCTCATCTGCTTCTGAAAGCACGGGGATCTCGTGAATGTTTTATGAGGCTGGTGGATATAGCACACGCCCTCATTCCAGTAGATTGTGAAGCTATATTTACATGAATTATTTTATAAAAAATTCTAGGTCATAAGTCTGCTAAAACTAGTCTGCCAGAATCAGCAGCATCATGTCCAAGAGCCACTTGCATACTACAGTTTTTTTTCTCACCGTTTCACGTTATTGGTCCTAGCCGCACACCTGAGCACACTGATGGGGCTGCTGCAGGCCAGCATTAGCAGTCCGTGGTGTACATTCCCACAGTGCTTCACTGAGCTTTAATTTGCTGCCGCTGCTTGGTCTGTCACTATCAGGTTTATCCCTTGGCCATGGCTGTCCCCATCCTCCAAAATGCTTCTGAAATGCTCTCTCTCGCTACTACTGTCACCAATAAACCTGAGTCACCGGCCATTTATACACTACCTTTATTACTTTGAACAAATTACCTTTCCAGTTCTCAAAATGTGGTTGGGCTAAATTCAGTAATGATATTTGATGTTTAAAATGGTCAGGTTCAGTTTCTGGTCATGATCATAAGATATAACTTCTAAATAATAGTTACTTCTGGTAATTCAGATACAAATGTAATAAGAGATTAAAGATGTTTATGCGGCTACAAAGAACGCACGGAAAACTGACTGGAGACTGATCATAAAACTGAACAGGGAAACACTGAAATGCATGGTGCAAAACATTCAGTCTCACTATTAACAGCGAAACGCCTAAAATGCTTCAGTCTGTTCTCAGTAACAAGGCAGCTTTTCTTAAGTCGTACAGATTAAACTGATAAGAACAGAATAAAACTCCATCAAATGAGGCAAGAATTTCGTGCCAGAGGGCTGAGTCACAGAACAATTGGGGCATACTGGCCTTGGTGAGCTTTTTGTGTATGATCAGAATTTATAAACCGGAGGAGTTTGTTCAGGGTCTGCATTCTACATAACATGTTGCTGAAGATGGCTTATTTAAAAATGCCTTTATTGTTATGCTTTAATTTAACATTGCAACTTACTCAATAATATTTCAAGTTTAGTACAAGTACATCTCTATGGAGAATATTTCTATTTAAACATGTATTGTTTATTAAAGGGGTTATTTTTAAACACTTTAAATTTTTTGAAGCAAGAAAAACAGTTTATATAGAGTAAGTTGGCACTGCCATTAAATAGTATTTTTATCCAAATGAAACAATTGACAATTCATAAAAACAACAAATAAATAGCTAAGCGTAATAAATAAATGGCACACCTTATGACATATAGATGCAACTACCTGTGACAGCTTGCATGATGCCTTTGAAACCGACAAACAAAACAACTAGGCTACAAGAGAAAATGCTCATTTGTCTAATTGGACTTTTGACTCTAAACTTCTTAGTGTGACAACTAGCCCCGGTGTCCTTTATATATGAGTAGTAGGTATTCTTTAATGTAATATAAAACGTTACCGTGTTAACTGCCCCGGGTCTCTCCTATATACTCCTGCTATATAACAGACTTCTCAAAGAGTAATTTGTTTGTCTTTGGCCAGTAGTTTGCGCAGGTGTTTAAGGTGAGACTTATACCTCTATGATGAGCCCTTATGATTTCAATGAGGGTCGTCACTCCCGTGTAAACAAAACGCCGTCCTCACCATTCCGCCCCGTTATTTCATAAAAGACGTCTTTATTTCATATAGGCCTCCCGATAAGTACAGCGTGCCGAAATATTCCCAAATTAATATTCTGCTAGACTGTATTGCGCAATCCCTTTCTAACAGATTATTATGGGACGCTTCAGTTTTCAAAGCAGAATATAAACACAGCGGATGTCGTCCTAAATACTGTCATAAAACAGCCGAATAGCGAATTAAAGGCAGCATGAAAGGAACTGTTAAGTTAACCATTACGTGTTGGATGATAAAGCTTTAAAAGCGGCTTCTTACCTTTGTAGAAAGCTTTGAATGAGGACGTGCTGGCGTCTCTCTGCCTCCTCCAGTGACGCTGCTGCGTCAACAACGACCACTGGCCTTTTCTAATCTTACAAGATATATTTCTCTCTCTTTAGACTGCAGCCCCCGTCGCAATAAGGATGCTGTCGTCTGCACGACACGATCTCTCTTCCTCACTCTGTCTCTATCTTCCTTTCATAATTGCCTAAATCATTCCCCTCCTCCCTCCTCCTACTCTCTCTCTCTCTCTCTCTAGGCTACCTCCCTCTCCCCTCCATCCCACTGTACAATTGATTCAAATGAGGGAATACGATTAATGCAACACAACTAAATTAACCTTTAATACACAGTGAATGTGCACAAAGAAGGTAGAAGGTTTCCTCAAAGGAGGTAAGTGTGTACCCTTCCCCCACTGGCACACACACACACACACACACACACCCCTTTACACCCCTCAAATGAAACCCCAGTGGCACAATATGCACACCCTCACATCTCAAGGAAACCACACAGTCTGTGTTCAAATTGTTATTCCCGCCACCACTGATTCATAAAAACTATGAATAATGTCTGAATAATATTGCACAACACTGCTGCATACAAATACATCTGAAAGTAGAATTTATAGTAAATCACAGAAAAGGCAGGCCTGCTTGTTTGATTCTAAAGTACTGAATTTCAATTAGTTTCTACTTGATTTGTGGAAAACAATGCGAGCATTAAAGTTCACCCTGTCAGGGGGGTGTAGGATATACACAGATTGTACAAAGAGTGAGAATAAGAATTTATATTAATAAAAAATTTGCAATATTTTCCCAGAATTTTGCAAACAAAAGACGTCCATTATTCATTCTCTGTTAATGAACATGGCAAATTTGAATGGCCAAAGGAATCTGTTGCAAAAATGTGAGGAAATCTTTCGCCCCCTCTCAAATGAAATCGCGCAGATTCTACCAATTTACAACAACAACAAAACGAGCAAACAAACAAAACCCACAAATTAATTACAAACTGTCATCATTGTCACAACATTGTCAATCAAGAACCAACAGGTGCCTGCTTTTCAGAAGATTCTTCTGAAAAGTATTTCTGGAAGTCTATCAGAAATAATATCAACAGCTTTGCAATAAAAGGCAAGATTTTAAAAGACTAAATGATCTATTCATATCAGCTCTAACGTGTGAAAATTTACCTCATGTATAAGTCTATATTTATCAATATAGAAATTATAGGCAAAACATTTTGAATGAATTTGATATTTTGTTGAAACATTCAATTAAGCATCACAAAAGAGCAAGCAGTAAAATTTTCCTTTGGGTTTTTCCTAACCCTTTTATTGGTGATACTTCAGGGGTAGTCAAGGGAGTTTGATATAGGAAAATATACATAACAGGTTGGAAAAGTTATAGCAACATTTTTTCAAGGACTTTTTTTGGAATTCTGCTCAAAACTTTGACTACGACTCATTTTATTAAATGCCAAAATATGTTTTCTTTAGGGCAGAGCAATGATACACAGCACAAGAGATATATCATCCAGTTTCTTCTTTTTTTATAATTGATTTTGAAAAATTGGACTCTGGAACACAGATATACAGAAATAATATGATTAACAAAACTAGTTTCAGGCAAAAGTTGCTCAAGGCCCTAATCCAGTAATAAACTAATCTTGAAATTGAAATTTGTATGTCCATGCGAAGAAGAGGGAAAACACAAAATGCAATGAGAGATGCTTGGCACAGATGAAGACAAAGAGATTTGTTAATTGATTGTGTTGTCTCGGTATGAAGTCACGAAAGGAGAGATTAAATAGCTGTCAGGCCGTAGCAAATGATGCTGGAGCATGGTGGTTTTAAATGAATTTATTCCATGAGATTCCAGGAAGTTCCAGACTCCTCATTCTCCCCTGGCTCTCTTGTACACAGACAAGAGGATGTGATCATTTTTCAGTGCCCTTGTCCCCCGAGACTGACGCTGCCCGTATAAGCCAGACCTCACCAGGCCGATACTAAGAGCCTGGACCCTGATTGACTGCGCGCGCCAGTCCCTGCTGTCGTATTAATTTTCATTTTGACTGCTGGAGCCTCTACAAATCTCATCAATGCTGTCATGGACTGTGGCGGCGCGCATGTGATTCGGGCACTCAGCCCGAGTGTGTGTCCGCCTGCCTGATGTAATACGTATTCTGATTCTCTTTGTTCAGGCCATGTAATGAATAGCTATTGATGTCAGAAGAAAACCTGTCATTCAGTGTATGTTAACATGTTGCTGAAAGAACAGAAAAGGCAACTTCCATCTTTATGGCTCTTTGCCAGAATTAAACTTGGGTGCAAAACACAAAGACTAAATCTTGTCTTAAAGATGCACAATAAATGAACGAATGAATAATAATTAAAAAAAACTTTGACCAATATAGTTAAAACTGCATTTTGTGCATATAACTGCAATTGCATTGAAAATTTCTGCTTTATCCACGCCAAGAGTTGTGTCCGTCTGCAACATAAACAAAAACCGACTTACAAAGCACGTCAACTACGTGAATTAAATATCATGCTGATACTGTTTCTGTCTGGTCATTCCAGGCTTACTGTATCAGCTGGCTCCAAACCCTCGGTAGGCGAGCTGAGCTCCATCTGTTGCTTTCAGAAGGATCAATAGTTGTGATTTCTAATGATGTCTAAAAGCTCTGAGTAACTTGAGCATTCTGCCCAAGGCCCCACTGCTTGTCTTCAACTGCCACTGAAGAACAACCCTTGTGCCCATGCAGAGGTCACCCAATATAGACTGATTAAATGCATAGTTTGGATTGTGTATTGCTAATTAAAGTATCATTCCTAATAATACATTTTCACATCCACATCATGTATCGTATGTCCTAATAAGTTATTAAATGCATTTTTGAAAAATATTATTTTAGTATCACAATAGCAGTCAATTTTTTTAACAAATTTCCCAAGTATTACAAATTGTCAGTTTAAAATATATAGAAAATGTATTATATAATATATCTAAAATCTAATTTTAATATTAAATATTACATTGCATGTTCAATTAAGTTGCATAGTTGTTCGAGTGCCTGAATGTTTGAAATAAAATAGCCATTTCCAGATCAGCCTTTTCCTTATGTATTCCTCAGTTTAAATTCATGAATACAATAGACACTGAAACAATAAAAAGATCACATAACATTTCCTATATTAAACATGTATTGCTGGACATATTCCTGCATGCATGATTAAACAAATAAATGCATGCAACAAAAAAAAAAACTTGATAACAAAGTGTTCCATCCTCTGTTATTCCTACGTCCAATCGATGGAGCCCTTTTAATTTTGTTTCCCTTTCCTCATCTCCAGGCAAAAGGGACAATTAGCATTTAGATAGGAAGTACTCTCATATAACCCAGACATTGATGGCCTTTTCTTGAAAAATCTTCATACCCTGGGGACACAGAATCAGTGACAAAAGCCTGAAGCAGCACTGCCACTCTTACCTGAAGGATGGCACCTGGACACAATCCTCTAGGGGCTGTCTGTCATATCTCTTAAATGGGCTTCATGGCCCCCAGCTGTACACTGTATACATATGTGTGTGTGTGTGTGTGTGTGAGTTGAGCAGAGACAAACTGAGTTGATCAGAGGTCCTGCTGGGCTCTGCCTGACAGCCTGCAACAGTGTGTAAATATTTTTACATATATATACATTAAAATTATTTACTAAAAATATAGGCTAAAGGGTTTAAAGTGGGTTGATGTGAGATATTTAGGCTTCAGAATAAGACGTAAATATGTCTGAGCTGAATCCACCAGTGACCACAGTTGGTTTTTGTAACTCTTGCTCTTGAACTGTACACCATGCTCTATGTATTTCTTCAACACAACATCATCCATACAACAGCACAGCACACATCCGAGGGGAGCGGGCAAGCTTGCCAAGAAGAGCTGTTTATCCCTGCCACCCAGGGACAACAGGAAAACGAAAAACATAAAGCTCAGAGCAGTTTCAGCATCTTTATCTTTAGAAAGTGTCAGGCCAGTCTGCCTGCTATAGAGCAGCAAATCCCTTGACTGGGAATTGAGGATGTGCGGCGGCAGACGTAATGCCATCTGCCTGCGGGGCATATTGTGACGGCTCACCGGGGCGCTGCCAGTGTGGAGCACGTGATGTGATGCAGACTCAGCACACACCTGTGTTAGAACAGCTGGGACGTATAGAAAAATTAAGCCGAAACAAAAATCTAGGAGTTTTTGGATTTCACCTCTGAGTGTGTTAGTACATTAAAGGTATACTTAAAGCATTTAAAGGTATACTTCACCCAAAAATGTAAATTTGCTAGTAATTTACTTACTATCAAAATGATAAGTCTTTTCATAGTAGTTAAAGTACTGATTTACTGGAATATGTCCCAGTTAACAGAATTTTGGGTAAATTATGCCTTTAAGGTGAATATTCCCTGGAGTGGTATTCACCAAAAACATTATTTTGAAAAATAATAATAATTGAATTTAAACCAGATAAACTGTTTTAAGAAACCAACGTTAGATCTAAAAACGATTTAACTTCAAAAGTTAAATTTAACTTTAAAAGCTCATTCATTTTACAGACCTGGTTGTGAATTTTCCACTGATACTAACACTAAGACCTAACCTAAGATCTTAAGTGCTTGACAGCACTTTAACACATATATAATGTGAACACTTGACTTTCTTCATTTTAACACTGGCTCCAGGAAGCACAATGGGATGCAATGTGTGCTCATACTGAGCTGTAGATGAATTACAAAATTAGCCATGCATCAGGATTAATTTTTGTCATTTAAAGCAGCATGTGCAGATGGTTGCATATGTAATTTGAGGCTGATTAATTCTTCAGTCCTGTTGTGCGTATTGAAAATGTAGTAAAATTCTGACATGAAAAGGAGGAGAGTTCAGTGATGGCCACAAGAGGAGCGGACCCACAACAGATGAGCCACCCGGACCCTAAACAGACCACACCCCTCGGCTCTTATCACAGTGGATGAATCCCATGGGACACGACCCATTAAACCCCATTATCTAGATAGAGAGAATATGAGAGAGCAGGACCATTGATCCGTCAAAGGAGGCAGGTGGGGGGAGATGGCTATCATCTCTTGTCTGCTGGCTGATCGTCCTGGGGAGGTTGACATTTTTGGAGGTCCTCAGAAGTCTGGAGGTGACACCGCTTTGTCATAAGACAGTGCTTTGTTTCCGTCAGATGTCTGGTTTGGCTAAAACCTCGCTGCATCGACCGTTTCCCAAATGAACATCGACCTCAACCGGGCCAGACGCCCTTTTTCTGATTTCAACCACTAAAGAGAAGACTTTTAATCACAGAATGGGATGAAGTTCCTTTCAGCATGATGCCATGCGAGAAGCTCTCCAGATGAAAGTGAATCACAAGCTCTATGAACTGTGTATCCGGAGGAGAGACGTGGCTCAGATGCCGAGATAAAAGAATCTCTCTGCGTGGCGATTAGCGAGACTGACAGAACGGCAGAATGCACTTGCTTTCCATGCACATTACTTCCATTCACTTGGCTTGACAGCTACACGTTAAGATTTTTTAATTATAAACGATTTTTGTACTTTGTATTCATTAAAGAACCCTGACAAAACACACCAAAATATTCCACCAAAATTAATCACAATGATGAATATTACTTGAGTACTAAATCAGCATATTAGAATGGTTTCTGAAGGACACTGAAGACTGGACTATCAGCAAAAAATAAATAAATAAATAAATAAATAACACACACACACACACACACATATATATATATATAAATATATATTCAGTATATACAGTATATATGTATATATATATATATATATATATATACTTTGTTTCATACCCACTGTACATCATTTTAAAATTGTTCAAGTGAATGATTAACCAATTTGTATCACTGCTTTTTACTGATAATAATTAAAAGAATTTAATGTGAAACAGGTAGAATAAATGAACCCAATTATCTGCTGACTTAGAAAACAGCAGATGACAGCAGAAGTAATGAAATGCGTATTTGAAAGATTAATATCTCTGACTTTGAGGACCTTAAATGAATTATTAATAGCAAATGTATTTATTTTAGACCCCCTTCCCTTCAGTGGGGTGATTAGTTACTCTTCGTTTCTTCATGCTCAGTGGCGATGGCACCCACACACTGTCAAGAATGAAAAGAGTGAAGACCAGGGGAGGGACATGTGAGCTCGTGTCTCGGTGACATGTGAGCTAATTGACTTCCAGTGGCATCCACCCATTGTGCCAGCTGGGGCTGTTCAGTCTGATCTGCCTTCATTTGGCCTCAGGGAGCAGAACTCCCCCCATCCTCCTTTGGACGGACTGACAGAAGGATGGAAAACATCTTTCCGTTGCACCTTTCCACTGCGCATAGCATTAGCTTTATATTAGCCTGCTGCTCTGGTCAGATGCCATAAGTGACATTAATTATTGAGAGCTTGATGAGTGATGGATGCTGTAGCTTTTAAGCACAGAGTGCCGTCTGACGTTCAGACCAGGCCTGTTTGACAAATGAACAGTAATAAGATTACTCACGGCTGCTTTTTGTTTTTCCTCCTTGATTAATGATCAGCGGGTGACAAATGTCACATGTCCCTGATTAATGTTGAAAGGTGGAAAGATGCATTTGTCACTCTTCTGAATATCTGGCAGTTTCTTCATTTCTTTATTTGTTCTTCTTTGTTTCTATACATGAAGGTGGAAAGTGGTATTCAGTTGTGCTGGAAAGAGGCAGAAAGATCCAATTGAAAGTATTTCCTTTACATATTTAATACACTTAAATGCACTTAAAAGCTTTCAATCATGTCTTTCAAGATGTGAATATTTATTTGTTTGGATCATGCATATTAGCTAAAGATGATAAATATGCATTTAGCTACTATATCTTGTATATATAAATATATATGTTATATTTATTAAACATATGCAATATATATATATATATATATATATATACTTTTTTGTTTCAGTTTTTAAAATACAGTCAAACCAAAAATTATTCCAGATATAATTTATAAATTCATGGGTAAAGTCTATAGTTCAATTACAAGTGAAAAAAATCTTCATACTGTTGACTATTTAAATTCATAAAAACATTCTGGAACCGAAATTATTTAGACGCTTTGACTTGACTGCATTTTGTTTAAGTGTTTTTTCTTTTTATTGCTAAGAATATGTGATAAATGTTGAATGTGTCTGAATGATTGTTGGTTTGACTGTTTATAATATAATAAAACATCAAAATATATCAAACATATAATATATATATAATATAAGTCTGTGTAAACTCCATTATAATTTTTTCTTCAATCTGGACAAAGAGATGACTGTGATGTCATTGACTCGTTTATGTATTGAATATATCTAAAGTGACACTGTGTTTGATGTATGTAATACAAACACAATGAACACACACACACACACACACAAAAGCAGGCTTTTCATTTAGTAGAAAGAGAATGACTGATTGCATATGGTGCACTCAGAGAGATTGAGTCTGGAACAGATGTCACCTGACAGACAACTGTATGTCCATCAGCCAGGATCAATACTGAGCATGTATTTGAAAGGAACAGAAGGAAACAGTCAGAAAACAAGGCATGTTCTAGAACAGAAAACACAAACTAGACACAGCAACTACCACCAGCAGGCCTAATTGTTATTGTGTGATACCGAATCAAGCTATTAGCTCCACAGAACAGCTCTTACCTCATTTCAGTGATCTGTCACCCTCATTAGAAGAGCTGGTACTACTTTTCCAAGTGCCCTGAAGTAGACAGTCACATGGACAGTTAAGCTGAACTGCAGCGATGTCATAACAGTAGCAGGGGTGTTAAAAGATGACCATATGCCTTGTTTGGAGTGTACGGTGTGTGTCATCAGCCTTTTCAGATTCTGATAACATGGCAAGCAACTAGCACATTTTTGTAGTGATGGGATGAATCTATAGACTATTGAAGGTTTGAAACATTTAGATACAACAAATAAAAAAAAATGCAACAAGCAAATTGTGATTTAATTATACATGTTTATACATCATATGGGTCAATTCAGAAAACTGGACTACTTTGTGACAGTAAAAAAGTAGCCCCAATTTATTCTATTGATTTAAAAATTAGATCCCACTTTATATTTAGTACCCCTTATACATGTGTACTTAGTAACTAGATGTGTACAGTACGTAGTACAGTATGTAACCACAGTGTAAGTACACATTGGTACATATATCTAACAGCTCTAAAGATTGTGTAACTATGTATGTAACAACCTACTGAATATGTGTAATAGGGTTTCCTCACTGGTTAATCAACATGTACAGGGCCTTGGATTAACATGGCCAGGGGCCTCTAGGCTACAGGTTGCTGTAGGGCCACACATTGGACGGGGTCTGAATGGGATGGTCCTTCACCCTCACCAGTGCTAGTACTGGTTAACACAGGGTTAGCTGCATTTGCAGGTGGGATTTCAGCAGGCTTAAAAAAACCTGTTAATTTTGTGATGTTATTTTTCTTTCTTTTGACCAATTGGGGGCCCCCTGGGAGGAGGAGTTTTCCATCTTTTCCTCACCTTCCTTCGCTTTTAAATAGCCTAGTTTAAAAAGAAACGTGCATTTTACTTTCATTTTTACACTACCGGAATTCCTACGAAATACACCTACGAAAATATGTTTTAACCACAGTGAGATCAGTGTGAAATCTCCACACACATTTAAACAAAACACACTTTTGATTTGATTTCATGTTAGATTTCATGACGACAGATGCAATACGTGTAAATATACAGTAGGTTGTATTTGTTACAAACCGCGCCTCTGTGGCGCTCTCCGGGAGCCTGCGGCGGGGACCCTCACCTGAGTTTTAGTTCCCACCCGGACTCTTTAGAGCCACGTACCTTGGGCGCTTCCTCTCGCTGCTCCCGC
>JAUMHI010000052.1:11309177-11363896 GCA_032359435.1 Enteromius unitaeniatus
CGCTCTCGCAGGCCGCGTCGCACTCCACCACTTCCAGTTCCCAGCCGTCTCATGCTGCCACCCCCCGAACCAATGCAAATCGGGGCTACTCAACTCACCAGGGAAGAGAGAGAACGGCGCTTAACTAACCGCCTCTGCCTGTATTGCGGTTTGGCTGGCCACATCCGTGCAACCTGCCCAACCAGACCTCCACAGCCAAGGATGTATCGGGTGAGTGCTGTCTCTATCAGTTCAGCTCTAAGATTAGAAGTCGAGCTTCATTGTAAAGACTTATCTGTACCGGTCAGAGCCCTGATTGACTTGGGGGCAGCCGGTAACTTCATCGACCAAGCTTTCGCCTCTAATCATAATCTTCCTCTGCTTCCTTGTGATCCTCCCACTATGGTGGCAGCCCTCGACCGCCGACCAATAGGCACCGGACGTGTCACCACCCAGACCACCACCCTCACCTTGTGCACCAGCGCACTACACACTGAAGAAATCTACTTCCACCTCCTCACCTCACCCGACTACCCGCTGATTTTGGGGATGCCCTGGCTTGAAAGACACAATCCCACCATCTGCTGGCAGACTCACCAAATCACCCACTGGTCTCACTACTGCCACCTTCACTGTCTTCACTCTGTCACCCGTCAAGCACCTCCCGACACAGAACTCGAGCTGGAGAAGATGGACCTATCTACCCTTCCATCGGCCTACCATGACCTCCACGTCGCATTCAGTACCATCCGAGCCACACGCCTGCCACCGCACCGTCCCACCGATTGCGCCATCGAGCTCCTTCCTGGAAGTACACCACCCCACGGCCGGATTTTCCCCCTCTCTCAACCCAAGTCGGCCAGCATGGAACAGTATATCACGGAGGAGCTCGCCAAAGGCTTCATTCGACCCTCGACCTCACCAGCGTTGGCCGGGTTCTTCTTCATGAAGAAGAAGGATGGAGGACTCCGTCCGTGCATAGACTACCGAGCATTAAATGAAGTAACGTATTAGTCAAGTATCGGTATCCTCTGCCCCTAGTGCCCTCTGCCCTGGAATTGCTCCGGTCAGCACAATACTTCACGAAATTGGACTTGCGCTGCGCGTACAACTTAGTGCGCATACGAAAGGGGGATGAGTGGAAAACGGCTTTCTCAACCACGAATGGGCACTATGAGTACCTGGTGATGCCGTTTGGGCTGGCCAATAGCCCTGCAGTATTCCAGTCTCTCGTGAACGAGGTCTTTCGAGACGTGCTTAATCGGTTTGTAATCGTCTACATAGACGACATTTTGATATACTCACCAGACCTGGATACTCACACCCAACACGTCCGCGAGGTTCTCAAAAGACTAATCCAACATCAGTTGTACGCTAAATTGTCTAAATGTGAATTTCACAGAACCAGCATCACCTTCCTCGGCTATGTCATCAGTCCCGAAGGCGTGGCCATGGACGAGAGCAAAGTGAAAGCCGTCACGGAGTGGCCGAAGCCCCAAACGCTCAAAGAACTGCAGCGCTTCTTGGGCTTTGCTAATTTTTTTACCGACGGTTCATCCGGGATTATAGCAAAGTAGCCGCACCTCTAACCGCAATGACCAAGAGAGAGACCCGGCGGTTACCCTGGACAGTTGAGAGCGAGGGGGCCTTTCAAGAGCTCAAAACCCGGTTCACCACAGCACCCATCCTAAGACACCCAGACCCCTCGAAGCAGTTCATCGTAGAAGTGGACGCCTCCAACACCGGCATTGGGGGGATACTTTCACAGCGTCATGGCTCCCCTACCAAGCTTTACCCCTGTGCCTTTCATTCACGCAAGTTGACTCAAGCGGAACGAAATTATGACGTAGGAGACCGGGAGCTGTTGGCACTCAAGATCGCCTTAGAAGAGTGGCGGCATTGGCTGGAGGGAGCTCAGGAGCCTTTCTGGGTGTTGACAGATCATCGTAACCTGGAATACCTTCGAAGCGCCAAGCGTCTGAACGCCAGACAAGCCAGATGGTCACTGTTTTTTACTCAGTTCCGATTCCAGATAACATACCGGCCTGGGTCCAAAAATGTCAAGGCTGACGCCCTTTCGCGGCAGTTCGACGCCTCCTCAACCATGCCTCCACCAGAACCCATACTTCCGTCATTTCTCATCCTAGCCCCGGTCCAGTGGGACGTCATTCATGAAATCAGGACAGCTCAAGAATCCGAACCCTCTCCACCAGACTGTCCCCCAGATAAGTTGTACGTCCCAGAGACATTCCGTCAGCAGGTCCTACACTGGGTACACGATCCCAGTGCCGGCCATCCAGGGATCCTCGCTACCACCGAACTGATAAATAACCGCTTCTGGTGGTCCACCATAACTCAGGACGTCACAACCTTTGTTAAAGCTTGTCCAACCTGCCAGATGACTAAAGCCTCCCACCAGCTTCCCACAGGCCTGCTCTGCCCCCTGCCGGCGCCACAACGACCCTGGTCTCACATAGCGGTGGACTTCATCACCGATCTCCCCCTCTCCAATCGATATACAGTGATATTGACTGTGGTGGATCGATTCTCGAAGGGATGTCGGTTTATTCCGCTGGAGAAACTCCCCAATGTCTGTGACACACTCTCAGGCTGGTCTGGATCCATACGCAGGCTTTATTTCTCAACACAACAAACAAACAAATCCAACAAGGGTAAATCCAAGAAACAAGGTCGTACAGGCGGAAGGTCGGGGCAGGCAGAGTAGATTCAGTAGTCCAGGAAACAGTCCAAAGTATAATACCAGAATATGCAACACGGGAAAACGCTTAGTAATGATCGCGGGGCAAATCAAGACTTCGCGATCATGTCGCGTCCGAGTCTCGCTTAAATACCCGCAGATTTGGCGGGAGCAGCGAGAGGAAGCGCCCAAGGTACGTGGCTCTAAAGAGTCCGGGTGGGAACTAAAACTCAGGTGAGGGTTCCCGCCGCAGGCTCCCGGAGAGCGCCACAGAGGCGCGGTTTGTAACAGTATTAAGGTACTTTTACAAATAACCTATAGGGTTGGTTTTTTCCAGTCTCTGAAAAACAGGATCATTTTCATTTTTGGGTGAACTATCCTTTTAAGTGGATAGTTCTTAAGGACTTACAATGTAAGTACACAGCTATTACAGTGGTGCACCAATTCAACCAACTCCAGATCCAACTCTAAATATCCCTAAACCTAGCTATCCCCCATCCCCCTAGATCAAATTGTTCACTCGTATACAACTATCGTTACAAAAAATATAGTTACATGAGTACGTAGTGAAGTGAAAAAAAGGGTTTTTACTAATGTCCCTTTACACATTTGTACTTACACAAACCATTCTGAGATTGTGTAGTTACAGAAATATTACAGCTGTAGATACCATATACCAATGGGTTACATACTACATCTAGTTACTATGTAAGTACTATGTAAGTATACTTTATATTGTGGGACCCATACTTCACATTACTTTTTTGTCTTTAATGCTCACCAAGACTGAATATATTTATATAAAATACAGTAATATTAAGAAATATGAATACAATTTAAAACATTGGCTTGTTTGCATTTTAAACGTATCACTAAAAATATATGTATGTGGAAGCAAAGCTGAACTTTCAGCTGCCATTACTCCAGTCTTCGAGCCCAAGTGTGTGAATAGTTGTGAACATAAAATGTTTCATTATTATTAATATTTCAAATGCAAATTATGAAGATAAAAAGAGCAGTACCAGTTTTTACCTGCCTTTGACATGTCCAAACTTTAATTAAAAGCCTCAGAACAATAAACTAAAAGCACAACTGCTAAATCACGATGTGCGACTTTGATGAAGGACTTCATATGGCTTATCTGTCAGTAAAGCTTTGCAGGTGGTCTCAGTGCCCCACCGACTCTTGGCCAGAGAGCAAAGAGCTGGGTAAAAAATGTCAGTCTCGGATAAGAACAGCCAGTCTTTCTGTCTTTACCTTTGAAGTTGCAGGTGGCTGTGAAACATGGCTGAACACTGACTAACATCAGCTCACACTTCAGCACAACAGTTAACTACAAACCTACTACAACATGATGTTCATTCCTTGATAACATAATTACAAGTACATTTAACAACAGTCATCTATAAAGTGGGACCGACTTTGCATAACATTTATTGGTAATTTTATTGCCCATATAAAGAAGCAAAGAGCTAATGTTTGCAGTTTACAAAGCGGACAGTTAGCGTGATGTCATGTGAAATATGGTTCTCTAACAGAATAATCAATAAACACAAATGGATTCACTAAAGCATCATGAACATGGATGAGCTCAAAGCTAAGTGTCTGGTTTGTATCACACTGCACACGTAAGCAGGTTTTTACATGCGCATATTTTTTATTTCGATGATACTTATATGCCATTTTTTTCAGTATTCAATATTTAATTGAATTTAATTTAACTTTGTGTTAATGAGCTTCTTGTGCTTGTCTATGCATACTATGCCATGACAAGACTGTTTGCACTGGCAAAATAAATCAATCAGGTTTTTGGCCATATCTCTTGATAGAGGTAAAAACTAATGGAAGAAGTGAATTGAAATGCAGTAGAAGTGTGTGAGAACTCTCAATGATTAAACCAGATCAGCGGAGGTTAAAATGTGGCAATTGGCATAAGTTTGTATTACAGGAGCATCTGCCTGCGTTTATCCTAATTATCTCAGAGCCCTTCACAGAGCTCTAGCACTAAAATTAACTTCATTCATTTTAGGTTTACTGAAAATATGAAATGTTATACATTGCTAAAAATGCTGTCAGAAATAGTTTGCCGGGCATTTTCTATCAGAACATTCAAGATGTTGTTCAGTTTCTTCATCAGAACAGATTAAAAGAAATTGAACATCACTTGCTCGCCAATGGATAGTGAATGGTTGCCGTCAGAATCCATATAACTCCAGTCCATGAGTAACATCTGAAGGAAATAGCTGGATGATCTAACTATTACTTCCAGCAAAAGTACCTCTGGTGATCTGTTCATAACGTCACTTTCAGACGGCACCCATTTGCTTCAGATGATCCAGTGGTGAGCATTTGATGCACTGCTAAATATCTCCAAATCTGTTCTGATGAAGAAACAAACTTATCTACATCTTAGATGGCTTGAGGGTGAATTTGCAGCTAATTATTTAAACGGACTATTACATAAACCGCATAAACAGGAACAAAGCTCTGTTTTCGTTAGGAAACAAACCCTTTAATAAAAACCAATCTCAGGTTAATGTTGCGCCACGCTTTTACATGAATCATCCGACTGCACTTCGTCAATGCTCCTGCATTAAGAGAGTAACTTAACCCCATTTATTTAAAGAAGTAATTACAGAATCCTATCTGCTACTGAAAGGTGGCTTGAAGCTCTGGCCATGGATATTTTTAGTTAATGGTGACCATGAGAGATATATGTGACAGGTGTTTAAAAGGTCTGGCTTTTCTCTCGGATGGCGGAAGGCAGACATTAATATTTACCAGACTCAGAGGGGTCAAGGCAAAGTGTATTCATCTCTCCTAAATAAAACATGTCTATACACTCTTTCAGGGTCCACAACAGATTTATTGTCACAGGCTTGTTATTTATTTCACCACTTATTTTTTCGTCCCTCTTGCCGGCTGAGTAAAAGAAAGAGGTCTACATTAAGCTGAGGAAGCCATTGTAGTCATCCGGATATAGGCAAAATCAATGGGGAGAGCTGTGGCTCACTCAAATGTAGTGTGGATGATGAGTTGGCCTGTGCAACAGAGATCTGCATCAGAGTATTAGTGTTCAACCTGCACTTAGAATGTATGCATATTTAATAGCATTTTATAATTAGGAAGAAATATTAAAGTACAATTTAATATAATTTTAGTTCTTTGTTATGTAATATAAAATAAATTCTCTAAATTAATAAATAAATTCTCTAAATTCTAGTTTTATAAATAAAAAATGTGTATGTGTGTATACTTAAACTAGTACAATATTTCATATATTTTCAGCAATTACATTTTTGAATTAAAAAACATTTTAATTAATATACTTTATTGTGCTCACACACACAGTCTCTCTCTCTTTATCTATATATATACACACAAACGTGCATATACACACGTAATATATATATATATTACAAGATATATAATAAAATATAGTTCTGAAGATGATAATTATATAATTGTTAAGCTGTTAAATAACTTTTTCACCAAAATTAATTACGCAACCACTGCTTCAGGTGTGTGTGTGTGTGTGCTCACTGTGAATGGGTTAAATGCAGCCATACCTGGCCACAAGTCACTTCACTTTAACTTCATTTATTTAATTATTATATAGTATTTCATTATGATTGAATGTGTCAAGTTTACCAAGCAAACCAGTACGTGTTTGAAAATTGAAACTATTTTTAATCAGAGGCAAGGCAGATCAGAGGGTTGAGAAAATGACACAGCTTTACTATAAAGAAAGGCGTCTCAAGCAGATTAAGTTGCAGCATCTTGTCATACACGCATACATGTTGAACAGTAATGACTGACCATTTCCTTGGCCAGATTTACAGAAATAAACAGTTAACCAGCATGATCAGCTATTTAAAAAGCTGCTCCGGTGCACAAATGGCTAAAAATACATGATGATGATGATAATAATCAACATGTATGGTTTTGTAAAAATCAAACGTGTTACGAGAACAGCTGTGGTAATTATTGTACTCTTTGTTTTATGGTAACTAAATTAAGCATTTTACCAGTTAATAAGTACACAGATGATCCGACATTGGGAGTAAGACAGATAAGCAATATACCAGCAAATATTTGTTTGTCTACATATTTTTGAACATCGCCAGTCCACAACAACTCATGGACATTGGAAGAATCTGTGAGGGCCGTAAAAGTGGCTGAAGAAGTTCAAGGCAAGGTTGGACAAAATAGATTCAAGCCGACTCTAAACTGCCTTGATGTTAAACCGTGTGACTCACAAAGCTACAACGTCATGTGTAATCTAAAGAGTTGTCTGTGCATGTAAGTCACTACAAATGCTGGTAGACTAGGCCTACTGTGCAGAAAACAGAAGAGCGAAAGGCAAACGAGGACAGTATTGCTTTGAGGTACTGGAGAGAAAGCAGATCTGATGGATCCAAGAAATTTCATTAACACATATTTCTTTCCTGCGAAGGCATCGTATACGACAACGCTTCCCTATCAGGGAGTTATGACCTGATATTCAGCCCTTTCAAAGAGCATGATCAGCTGGGCCGTGTCACGGGTGAAAGGCATTTTGGGAGCCTGTGGTGAAGTAATACATGAACAGACAAACCATTTTCTCTTGCATAACACAATTCAAATGTTTACAAAAAGGTATCATCCTCAGTGCAGAATGCTACAATGGTACAGCTTTACAGCATTTGCTATTTACATCATCGGTAATGGCATCAGCCGGGTGAAATCGGGAGTGAAGAAATATGTTGGACAGGACACAAAAACAAGTCTCATTTAAATCACCCAAGAGCACTAGCTGAACCCAAATCCAAACCTGTGAATGGAGTCTTGCATTTTGGGATGCACCAAAATCATTTTTATTTTTTTCCTTATTGTAACACAGTAGACCTGCTCAAAAAAAAAGTATATTTACATCACGATCAAGGCCTTATTTGAGAAAAATAAATACACAATATTTCCATTTCATGTTATGCAGAAATGACATTAAATAAATTCTAAAATATTAACACAATAGCAGTGATACAACATTAATACTAAAAAGAGCAGCACAATTGACAAAAAAGACGTACTCCTTTTAACAGTGACATCACTTTTTTACATTGCCACAAACATGGTCCTTGATCTCTGAAGTATGTTTTCATCTACATTACACAGAGAAGATCTCAACAAATTAATTAAATATTAAATTATTAATATATTAGTCCCTATTATTTTGTATAAATAAAAGATAAATATGTAGATGGGTCCAAAAGTTTGAGATCACCAGTCAAAATGAATATGTGGTTTGTCGCCCTTTATTGACAGCAGAAATTACGCTGCATAAATTAAAAAAGTTTGTGTAAAGCCTGATTTTAAAGCATGCAAAGACAGATGCTCTTCGAATGTGGCAGGAAAACATCTGACCACAAAAGACTCAATGTTTCAAAGTTGGCATGAAACAGAAGCTGCGATCGTGTTTTCCCCCCAATGTGTTCAGCTTCTCAAAAAAAACAAAAACAATTTTGTCTATTGATTCTAAAATGGCACATGATTTAAAACAATAAATAATATATATATATATATATATATATATATATGTATATGCATAACATTGTCAACTTTAATATCATTAAATATAAAAAAAAAAAGAATTTCCAGGTGCAATTTTAAAAGATCCTCAGACTTTTGAACCATAGTAGTGTAGAAGATAAAGTAATGGTAAAAGTATGAGAGCGGCACTACAGTTACAGTGGCATGTCTTCAGGGCAGTGTCTCAGCTGCTTTCCCGACAAACAGAATCAACACTGGATCAACCCCAAACAATATATACATGTCTCTTTACCAACTTAGAAACCCTCATATGACAACCCACTTATGTATTGATGCACCCCAAACTTTTTTAGACTCCTTAAAGAAACACAGAAATCTTCCCCACGCTTATTTAAAAAAAAGAAATTAAGAAAAACAAACGTGATCTCATTTCATCATCGTTATTCTCTTTTGAGGACTATATAAATCAAGTCTTATAAAACAAGGAATATATCATTGCGTATTTAACTCTTCATATTACAACCTCTCCATTGTCCTTTGCGCTAAAATACTACCATGCTTCAAAATATTGTCTTTTTTTCTTCATTTACAAGTGATGCCATCTAACCTCAGCCGATAAATATTGGTGGCGTTTAATAGTTGCAGCCAATAAAAATATATTAACAGAGCAATGGCATATGAAAGCATGATATCAGTCTTGTCACGTACTGCATACAGCCAGGACTGGATATTATATTTTTAGTTGCGAAAATCAACATAAAAAAGTAAACATGAAATTTGAACTTCCAATTTTAACCCAAAAGCACGATAATGATAATATATAGTGCATAGTTTTATAAAGCACATCAAACCGTGCCAGCACTGTCTAGAGAATTCATGTTTTTGGATGCATCTATTTACGGAGAAAAAAAAAGGATCATTCACTGCGGAAATATCAATATGATAAACGCATTTGCCGACGTTCTGCAGCTGAGTCGACCCACAGTTGATATGTCACAGGTCTGGTGCTTGTATCGTTTCTTTGATGCTAGCTACAGTTAGGACGAGGAGGAGGAAGGGGCAGATTAAAGATTTACAAAATAAAAAAGAAGAGCATAAGCCACATGAAAAAGCTCAAAAATCTGCCCTGTCGCCCTAAAGGCACACTAAAGTCTGTGTGGGGCATGGGGACACCTTAAAGAAAGGTTTCTGAACACCGTTTTTGGCTCACCTGCCTTTCCCCATCCCTTGTTTAGAAGGATCATGCACTCCAGTGCGTTGGATGTGAATACTTGTAATTCTCTCTGTAAATATATTTATGTATTTTTTACGTGTGTAGTGGCACCCTCCGGCCCGCTGGGGGGCGCTGTGCTCAGGTCAGGGTGCTATGCCAGAGAGTAGATGGCATTAACGGGTGACGTGGCTTCTGAGCTCTCGTTTCCTTCCGTCTCCTCTTTGTCCTTCTTAACAGTGTACTGGCCTATGAAAGAGCCGTCCTCGTTGAACTGGCCGTCTCCTCCTTCACCGTAATCCACCAGACTGTCGTCGCTCTCTTTTACGTTCCCGTCTAGGGATGTTTGGCTACCCTGCAATGGCTTGTTGTCTTCGTCGCTACTGTAGGGATAAAGAGAAAAAGAGTTAGAACATAGTTTGACCGGATAGCATGGACCTGTTGCAGTAGCATCCTTAATTTGGGGATGTTGTGACTCTAAGAGAATGTTTTAAATTCATTTTTAGCTGCCATTACTATTATAAATAATTGTAATATGCTGATTTGCAGCTTAAGAAATCAAAATGTCTTCTTATTAGCATGTCTGAAAATATAATCTATTCTAACATTATAAATACTTAATAGAAGCATTCATTTATTTATTTTACTGACAAACTTTGCAGTAGCAGTAGTCTCTCTGTCAATGTATTGTATTATAATAGACATATATTTACCATATCTACATAATATTTATCCATTCAGCCTCCCAAGGTGACTTTTTTGTGACTGCAAAGTTATCAGTCACATGGCATTTACTGCTTAGATGATTGGCTTAAAAAACGCTTGTGGAACAGATTACAATAAAAATAGAGATTAATGGGAAAGTTAACAATTATTTTTCGCCAGGTACTATAAATCTTAACCCTAGCTATTGATTTTCTTGAATCAAGAAAAATTCAGGCATTTTAAAGTTCCCTCAAGGTATTCAATGCTTTTGGGGAATCTAAATAAAGATTAACCCTGGAAAAGAATATTAAAACACCAATGGCATCTGAATTTAATGAGATGTTCAAAACAGTTGACAGTTTTGCTTTTTATTCCATGCAAAAACTAGCACGAATGCTTAGAAAAACATCTCACATTTGAGAAACACCAAGGAGAAAAGAAAACTCCCAAGGTGAAAGAACAACAAATTTATTACTAAAGAAGACAAAGACAAACTCTCCGCTCTATGTATTCTATCGTGGCTGTAAATTATTCATTGCACTACAGTTTATATTATCATAGGTAGATCTTTCATCTCCAGTCCTGTCCATGCCCATACATGCGAGTTGTATTAAAACGGACCTCTGCTGAGGGGTTAGAATGTCATGCAAGAAGAACTGGGATCTACATCAACTGAGAAGCCCCAAGAAAACAGAAAAACAGATCCTAAAAATTGTTGACTTAGCACAGAGGTCCATTTTAAAATTCATGTAATATCCATGGACCTTGTTGTAAATTGTGCTGTTAAATTGAAATGTTGTAGATAAACTAGTTTGTCTCCCTCACAAAACAAGGTTTACAACCAGGCTCCATGATATTATACATTGCTACAGGTCATAAAAATGCTTTTACCAACTGCGTATATCCTCTCTATAAACAAGGAGCAATTGTGCATCAAATATCTACATTAAATATAAATAGTAGGATATTACCAGAAGACACAACTCTGTGCATGCACCATGGCAAATGCAAAATCATGGGCGTTTAGTTTTTTATATTCAGGAAATGCTCCCCCCCCCCCTCGAACACACTCTCAGCACCAGCAAGAGTTCAGGGAATGAATGGGTTTTTGATTTAATCGATCAGTCCTCACACTCAGAGTATCACCTGCTTTTCACCTCATACTGTGGAGGAACTGATTTTCAATGAACGAAAGCAAGCTGTATTTCGTATTGTAGATAATTTTTGACAGGATATATGAAAACTGATGACGTGAGACAAAATTGACCATGAATGACCATGGGCTTGTTGCATACATTGAATTGCAAACTGTTTTTATGATGACTGGTGAAAATGTATCTGTGGGAACTGAGGTACCACAAGATGCTAAATATGTACCGCTATTTTACGTTTGTACCATGAGGTGACATATTATGTCACTGTGTACGGAAACGATTACAAGTGCTTGCTGTTTTACCACCTCTAGAGTTCATTTCAATTAAAAACTACAGTGATATGTACTTATAGGTACATATTTTATGTCTTGCGTAAAAATACCCACTGGTGCATTTTCATCATGAGATCAGCCTAAGTTCTAAAACAAAATAACTAAAATAAATAAAAAATATTTTAAAAGCAAACAAATGAATGAATAGGGCTGTCAAATAAAAAGAAAATGACATGACATGCTGAAATCAGTGTATCCTCTATAGTGAACGGGTGCTGTCAGAATGCAAGTCACAGTAATCCACAAGTAATTCGTACCAGCTTTCCACTTTATTAATTGACAGACACCTTCAGTGTGGATTATTGTGATGTTTTTCTAACTGTCTGGACTCTCATTCTGATGGCACCCATTCATTTGCAGAGGGTCCACTGGTGTGCTGTAATATTAAATTCCTGTTCTGATCGAGAAATACTCTTCTACATCTTGGATGATGTGCAGGAAAGTTCACTTCCAGCAAATATACATTTTTGGGGTAAATTATTCATTTAAATTGACAGCCCAATAAATAAAGTTATTAGTTACAAATTTGGTAAATGTCTATATTGTAACAACATAAATTTTTAAGCATGAATAATAAGTCATGTTAGAATGGCAGGAAAAAATTTGTTAGTTATGCGTGTTAAAAACTATAAGTTAGTTACGTATCCTGTGCTTTCAGTCATTTATCAGTACTAAAGGAGAAGGACATGTATGAATCGATTAAAATCAAAAATGCAAGGCAGAAAAAGCTTTAGTTCTTGATTAATAGTCCAAAGGCAGGTGAAACTAATGCCGCTCTTTTCATACCTTTCCCTTTCAAGAGACCTTCATTGGACCAACAGGAATGGAAAACACCCAAGAATAAAAAATGATTAGAGGAGAAAGAGTGAGATAAAAACGAATAAAACTAAACATTTGTGTCATCAAAGAGGCACTTAAATAAAAATAAGAGGAAAAAGAAAATGATGCAGTGAACATCACAAATTATAAACAGCCCTCAGCAAATAATCGTTAGCTTTTTGTTCATTTTCTAGATGTGGCATTCTGTTGAATACAGATCACTGACAAAACCCAAGGGCTCTGATTTCCAGCATACTCTCTTCTCAGATTGTAGGAAATGCATTTTAAATTCTGAAAGCCAAAGGGCGTTTTAGACTCAATGAACTGAAAAACCATACATTTTCCTAGCAAACTCCTTGCATGCAAATATACGTTCAACTGAGTTTTCTCTGAACAAAGGAGAATCATTTTCGCATGTCATGCTGTCGTTGACTATTGAGTGCATAAAGCATTGACTTTCCATTGAACAACATTTCAAGGGTGTTGAACGTGGGAGGAAGATCCTTGGTTCCTTTTTGACAAATTAACCTTGACATTAAAGTACTAGCTTTTAAAATATTAACCTTACAATGAAAACTAATAAATCGTGATCATATTTTTTTTTTTTTATAAGAGTCAAAAATAATTTAAGAGGGAATAAAACGCTACAGTACTTCACATTTTATTCCAGGCCAAAGCTTTTAATACACATTTCGGTTCACTCTCTGAGATGAACGGCTTTTTATGAACCATGTGATAAGTGCTTTAAGTGGTGCTGTAAGTGTTTATTGCACCGTGTCCTAAACTGGTAAGTTTCAAGTGACAAGATCGTCTTAAAAAACACATCCATGTTTTATGTTACATTATGTTTAGGTTGATCATATATTCTCTTTTTTGCCCAGACATGTAATAGCTGGGATTTCTAAATTGTAGGGATGTAACGATTTCCTTTTTTTTTGAATATATAAAATAATATTTAAGACAAATTATAAATTAAATGTATCTTTTTATTATTGCTTGGACAAAATAATGTATTGTTTCTTTGTGAAACTTATATATAACACAATAATAGTATACTAACGATTGCAAATTATTGCTTTTTTTGTAAGTCACTTGGGATAAAAGTGTCTACTAAATAACAAAATTTAAATATGAGTGTATGTAAAAAAAAACTAAATCGAAAATTTAAAACAAGCACCAAATCAAATAAATAACTAGCAAATCAAATAAATCTCATTATATAAACTGTCTGTGCTCTTTCCATATAAGTTAGGGGCAGGAAACCACTGCATTTTAATCGTGAACCAAACAAAGATGCTGCATATATGCAACATGAGCAGTTTATAACCTAAATCAGACAATAGAATTTCAAAATCTGAAGCAAAGACAGAATGTAAAAGCAGCACTTCACTTATAAACTTTAATATGTATATCATATCCAAAGGCAAGAGGAAAAGAAAAAAAGCACCATCTAAATTTTTTTATAGACAGCAAGTTCCCCACAGCCATAGATTCATATAAACTCCTCACCCTAACTGAATCGCGATTTGTTTAGCATCTCAACCAATTTGAATCATTACATATTTAAATCGGTTTTCAACTTCCAGTTAATTGTTACATCCCTAATAAATTGCATAAAATGTGTGGGTTTTCTTACTGTTATTATACTTTCTGAAGGTCATGATTGAAAAGTAGTTTGACGAATAGCGTGCAAGCCCCCTACATAATCAACCAACAGTGTTGTGCCCAGAAGGTGGGACCTGCATAGAACGATCAAACCAATGCAAAAATTCATGTGCATTCAATGTATGAGAACTATAGAGAGCACATCAATAAGAAAATAATTTAGAGATCCCAGCCAGGACAGGGAAAAAGAGGACATATGGTCATGTTTTCCATAAAACCCTAAAAACATCCTGCCAACCATCCACACCTGAGCTGCTAGATGGCTTTTCACTCAAGCTGCTTTATTGCATTGTGTTTGATTAGGACACGGTGTATTTACTTTCATAAAATTTATGGATTGTATTCAAAATAAAGGGACCAAGGAGTTTAACACTTTTGAAGAGCTCATAAACTAATTATATTAGACCACAGCTTTAGTCCCCGTTCTGTCATCCACATGTAGGCTAACCAATGACATGCTCAGGCTGAGATGATGTGCTGAAACCAAATACCTGTTCTCGTTCCTTAACAACCCAGCCGCCAATTTGAAAGAGGAGGGGGAAGAAAGGGGTTCATGAAGATGGAGTTGACCACAACATTTACATGTTGGATGGAGAGAGACATTAGAAAGTGGAAAGGGAGAGCTTAGCATAACTTACATTTTAGGATTATTAAGATAACCAGTTACTGAAGATCTGTGGCCTTGATGTCCTTAAAGTGAATTAGCTTTGACAAAAGGCGATCCACTTAATATTATGTAACTGTTAATAATGTGACACATGAGTGGTTTTATTAAAAATGCTGTAGTCCGAATGGTTAGAGCATGTTTTTCAATTAGTGGTTAAGAGGATTACACCAAATTAAACGACAAATTTATGTTACATTTCTACTGAAATGTCAAATGTAGCTTAGGTGCAGTGTTTGAGAACCTATTTCTGTATATAAAACCCTTCTCTGTAGCCTATATAGTGCACTTTTGTAATTGCAAGTGAACAAGTTCAGTTGTTTCTACAATTGTTTCTACAGTTGCATCTGAGCTCACGTACACTGGATTTAGTACCATTTCACAAAATCCACCATGGATTCACTCAATTTTGTCACTCCTTGCTAATATAGTCCACTCAACTGCCACACGCTATATAGGAGTTAGCAAATAAGTGAGCAATTTCAGACTCTTTGTGTTTAGCTTGCTATGCTAATGCTATGCTAAGCTACTTCTCTGATAGGTAACAATTGTTAGAATTTACTTGCTAACTACAATATAATTCAACTATTTATCATCCAATTGAGAAATGTTAAAGGGTTACTCCACCCCAAAATGAACATTTTGTCATCGCTCACTTATCCCCCATGTTGTTCCAAATCCGGCAAAGCTTTGTTTGTTTTCGGAAACACAATTTAAGATATTTTAGATGAAAACTGTACACTGTCAAGGTCCAGAAAAGTTTGAAACAATCGTCAGAATACCATCAGTGGTTGAACTGTAACATTATGAAGCTATAAGAACTCTTTATTCAATAAAAAGACTTATTCAGTGGAGAATAACCACTGAATGCGAACTACGTTTGCTGTTCTGTGTCAGTCACACCACAAGGAATGCGCTGTTTTTGTTCAAATCAAAGCATGAATATGGATAGAAAACATAATGTGGCTGACAGAAGAGCGTACGTAGCTTGCATCCTTTGTATATTCTCCAATATAGCAATAGGGAATAGCAAACGCGGAGAGCCACAGAGGAGATGAATTACTGAACACAGTCATTATTTTTATTTTTGTGTACAAGAATTATCATAACTTCATAACATTTAGATTGAACCACTGATGGCAGATGGGAGTATTCTGACAATGTTTTTCATGCCAATCTGGACCTTGACAGACAGGTTTTTATACAAAAAATCTTAAATTGCGTTTTAAAGACAAATGAAGCTTGCGCGGGTTTAGAACGACATGGGGATAAGTGATTAATGACACAATTTTCATTTTGGGTAGAAGTATCCCTTTAAGTTTGAAGTGTATTCTCAATATTGCATGGTACAGTAACATGAAAATTATTAACTTATCAAGATAGAGATATTGATTCAAATGTATAATGTCTGCCTTTGCTAACACTTCCCTTTACTCTTCGTAGCCAGATTGTGATATTCACACCATCTTGAATTATGTAGGT
Organism: Enteromius unitaeniatus; assembly: GCA_032359435.1. Classification (NCBI taxonomy): domain Eukaryota; kingdom Metazoa; phylum Chordata; class Actinopteri; order Cypriniformes; family Cyprinidae; genus Enteromius; species Enteromius unitaeniatus. The sequence goes on from JAUMHI010000052.1 coordinate 11,325,415, forward strand.
TTACAGAACAAAACCTTGAAAATAAATTAAGAATGACAGGTAGAAAATGTTTGTTGATATTCACACTGCCCTAACAAACACCAACAGGTTAACACACTGTTTCGAACAAAAGCCATCAAGGGCCAATGCTAGTCAACTAAATGAAATTATTAAAAATAGTTTTATTTAATTGCAAAATAGCTGGAATAAAATAACCAATCAATTTTAGAATTAAAAACTTCGAAAATTAAAAATGTAATGCTGGTTCGAATCCTGGCTCCTGGACCTTTCCCTCTTTCTCTCCCACTTCCTGTCTGCTATCCACTGTTATATTATAATAAAAGACAAAACACCAAAAATAAATCTTTAAAACAGATATGTTGCAATGCTAACTAACTGAAATAAGCTTAAGTACTAATATTTTTGAACCTTAAACAAAAGCATATAAAATAACTAATACTTTAAAATGAAAACTTATAATATAAAAATCAAGTTCTTGTTATTATTTAAAATATTAATAAACATTGGAATAGTGTATTAATAATACTAAAGTAAGATGGTGTTTGTTGAGGCAGTGTGAACTTCTCTTTAGAGCTGCACACTGATTTCCTCCTGCCACTACAGGACTTCAGGGTTTGAAGTTATGAGATCTGTCTGGTTTAGAGAGCAGAGGTAGAACTGTTCAGGGAGGATTCATTTACAGACGCTGATGTTGGTGAGGATGGTAAAAGATGTCCACTGGAGAGTTTTTAACTCCATGGCAACCACAGTTTCCTGAGAAATCGGTGCATTGTTTTCCAGCTGAACTCAGATTTATTAACCGCAGCAGGCTTATTTTGTGTTTAAGTAATATGAAAGCCTCATCAACAAATGTTTCTGGGGGTGTTATGTAAGTTGTTAATTAAAATTTGTTTGGTTTACATGGTTAGATGTTATTTTTGATTAAAACGAGAAAGGCATATTCCCCTCTGCAGGGTGAGAGCTAAGTTCAGGATCTGTAACAGGTAAAACAGTTATTCATCAACAGGTTCAATATCATAAATAGCAGAGTGCAAAAAACAGTTCTAGAGTAAGATTATTAAAAGCCCTTTCCCTTTAGCTTACTTTTATGGTAGAAGTGATAAAAAGTGCAAACTTACTGATAATCAAATGAACCGTCTTGGTCTTTATGGTCAACAGGATCTAAAGGGAGATCTTTCTTTTCTCTCACTGATAAAAAAAAAATGGCACACGTCAAACAGTTGATAAAAAAGGATCATTTACGTATCATAAATAAATAACCCAGTGTTAATGTGGCTGTGTTTTTGTGCATTTTACCTGGGTATTTTCCTCCACGACTCCTCTTGATAAAACAAACAATGAGCAAGATGAGAACCAATAGAGCGACGGCACACATCAGTCCAATGAACCAGCCCTGAGTAGCAATGTCTTCCTGCTCCTTGTAGGCTTTTAACAACCAAACACACACACACACAGAAGAGGGGAAGAGAAAACGAGAGGTACAGAATAAAATGTTAAAATTTTGTAATGATATACCCATAAGCAAAAATGGCAGAAATCAACTCCCACAGATCATTTTATACTTTAAGAAGCTTGTTCTCTTTCTGCATGATTTATCGAGTCCGGAGAACAGCTGAACACACTAACACCAAATGGATACCCTAATAAATCTCACTGACTTTCAGCAACATGGTAGGAGTCATTTGACAGCCATCCTTTATCAAAAACACATTAGCGGTGAGAACTGCGGATCTGGATTTGAATTACCCATCCTGGTAATAACATCAGAGCACAGGGCGCTCTCTCCATGAAGAGTTATCTGATGAAAATAGAACCTGAGTAAAGCTTGGTCTAACCGCATCATCAAATACTCCCCTTTAAAAAAAAACCACTCTTTTTAATATATGCGTTTTGAAAAACATTTTAGTTTATCCTAATGTTAAAATTATTCTAGAGAATGGACTAGATGCTTGCCCCCCCCAGTTGTCTATCGTACAGTATTTGGATACAATACAGTATAGAAGTTTTGGTTTCGGTAAATATTTGTGAAAACTGATTGAAATATGTTTATTTATTATTTATCAATTTATTCCAGTGATGGCAACAGTATATTTTCAGAAGCCATTACCTACAGTCTTCAGTGTCAAATGACCTTTTAGAAATCAGGATCATATGATGATTTGGTGCTCAATAAATTGTAGAATTATCATCAGTTAACTGTTGTAAACAATCAGGCTGCATAAAAATTTCATGGAAACCATGACACATATTTGTCACGATTCTCTGATAAGTAATAATTTATTTGAAATGGAAGTCTTTTAAAAATTCTAAATGTAAATGTATCTTAATTTAAGTTATACATATGCCTTTACTGGCACAATTTTTTGCATCCTTGATGAATAAAACCATTTATTTATTGGTAACAGTTTATTTAAGGGGCCACATATTATGTTTTATTCTGCATGGCCATATTTTAGATTACTTATTCATACCACATACCTAAACTTAACATCTATCTTACTAATAAGAAGCAAAATAGGAGTTTATTGAGGAAACACTCTTAATGAATAGTGAATATGTGTTCCGTATTCTAAAGTGTTACCAATTTGCTTAAACTTTTTTTTTTTTATGGAACCCAAACTTTTGAATATGGCATCTTTTCAACACTAAATCATTGCATGTGCTTGTTGAACTCTTAATTCCAAAACCATTTCAAAGCCATTAGAGTAAACTCTGATATAGTATAAAGCCATTTTTATGTGGAAAATCACAGAGGGATCTATCAGAGACAGGAACAAACAATACATCTGATGATTCAGATTACACTATGAGCACAATCTTTTATCTTTTATGCACAATACTTTTATAGAAAACAGCAAATATCCCACCTAAAATGGCATTTACACGGCTCATGTACCCTTACCCTCACGGGGATAAATGTCTTATTGGGGGTGCTCTTACCCAAAACTCTGTGACATTTCATCTAGCTCGCACCACCTGAGGCACATATGCATCCTGCTGAAAAAAGAAGTTTGCTAATGCATCTGAAGCTTATAACAAATGATCTTCAGTGTTCCCTGGGAAATGAACCCATGCCCTTGGAGTTACCAGCACCATGCTTTACCAGTTACAGTACCAGTGACAGTTACCCATCAATAATAAAATAGAGTTCCCTGTCTGTCAGTCACTACGTGTTATGTCATGACGACAGACTGGGGTCTTGCCTAGAGCCCTGATTCGCTCTGCTTAAGAGAAAACGCCAATGAAAATGGGCAAGTGGTTATACAATCCTGAGCCACTCCCCTTCATCTGGGTATGAGGCGACAGGTGCATCCACTCATCAGATTTTTCATCAGAGCTGCGAGTTTATGCCTGCTGCTTTGAAGTGCTGCAACGAAGAGGAAGCTGAAGCAGAGGTTGTTCTCCGTGGCATCAACGACACAATTAGTGGTTTCACTGTCAAGCGAATCACCTGGGTGTTTCACAAAAGAGCAATTTCTAAAATATGGTCGTTTGGCGTCTCTTTCAAGATGCAGTTTAGGGTGTGTCCCCTAGGGTGCAGGGGTTACCTGTCTCCCAATGACATCTACGGAGGTTGTATACTATCTGGGTCTCCAGCATGTTGAAGATGCCTTCGTAGATGGAGGAGGATGTCCTCATTGCGAGGCCATGCCCCTAGCAGAGGGGCATGGCCTCGCAACGTGTCATCCTTCGGGATGAGCAGGCACCCTCTGCTGCCACCCAACCCGGCTTCGCTGCCACTGGCAGAGGACCACAGGCTGGCACTCTGGGGGATCTGAGGGTGACTGTCAGTGCCATTCCGCCCCGCGGACCACTTACCCCTCCCGCAGAAGCTGTCCTGTCAGCTGTCAGGCTTCCAGGTGATTTGGCGGGGCTGTCCAAGGGCAGTCCTTATGTTTCATTTGGAGAACCAAGGGAAGATGTCGCTCGCTGCATCGGGGGATGGGCTTTCCTTAGCCAAAGAGGAAGATGAGGCGGAGCTGCGCCCTTTGGGTGCTGCAGTTCTGCTGAATTTCATTCGAAATTTCATTCATGATGTCATCCTTGCCCGGGCCGCCTTAAGCATCAGGCTGGAGGTATGCATTTCCCCTGGAGTCGCTGGAGTCAGTCGTGCTGGAGTTCCTACAGGCATTTTCGGTGAGTGAAGAGTGCCTTGTGTTTGGGCCAGCCTACTCTCACATTGTCCTGAAACCCCGGCCTAGATACTTGCCCAAGGTTCCCACCACGCTGTTTCACAATCAGGTGGTGAACCTGCAAGCACTGCCCCTGAAGGAGGCAGATCCAGCCTTAACATGGCTGTGTCCCGTAAGAGCATTACACATATACTCGGACCGCACCCGGAGCTTCAGAATCTCTGAGCAGCTCTTTGTCTGCCACCAAAGTCAGCAGAAAGGACCCTCTGCGGGTAATCCTATATGTATCCTCCACGGTAAGTTTTCCCTCGGAAAACTCATGTCTCTCCTTGACAGAGTACTTTGTCCATCTCTACTGACAGTTGTTCCTATCCTTTCCTGGATAGGTCCTGCCTTATGGCTCTTTTCCACTGCATAGAATGGCACGGCATGGTTCAGTAGAGCTCACTTTTGTACACTTTTGTTTTCCACTGGGAACAGTACCTTGAAAATCGTCATTACTGCGTCACTGAACTTGTGACACGAGACACAACAGACCCGCTAGATTTAAATCCGCACAGCCAGCGAAGGATCGGATGCAACTTTTTTGTTTGAAGAAACGCACCTTTTTTTCTGACGTCTTGCTGTTAAAAACATCCACATGCCGAGAACCATTCGGTCAATATGCTCCATTGTTGTGTGTTTGTTTGTGGCGATGATGTCATGGCAGTAGAGGCAGCTCAACTATAACAACACGTGAATAATCCCGCCCACTCTAAAGTAGTACTAAACTGCAGTGGAAGCGCAAACCGAGCCGAACTGAGCCGTAACGAGACGTGCCGAGCCATACCATGCAGTGGAAAAGAGACAAGATCACATGTTGTACTGCCCCACTACGGGTCAGTCTATATTAGGGTTCCACATGTAACCTTCCGATGGTAGGATGTGGTCTCCGTAGCACCCTTTTCAGAAGGTCCGCTTCCCTATTGTCTTGCCAGATTGTACAACAAGGTTGAAAGGCTGAAATCCCTTCAGGAAGTAGAAAATTGCTTCTTCAGGAACAACCTGGGGGAGAAGGATCAGGAATGTTTAACCACTTGCCAAATTTCATTGGCGTTTTCTCTAGGCAAGACCCCAGTCTGTCGTCATGACATAACGTCTCCGTTCCCTCCTTCAGGGAATGAGGGTTACATACATAACTGAGACATTTTCCCTTTCTTTCTCCCTTGTGTCTTGGCCACCCCTCACCTCTGCTTGTCTCGAACGTGACATAGTCGCTGCTGATGGAGTTGTGCTCATGGGAATACACCCGCAACCGATACTTGGCCCCAGCCACCAGCCCAGCCAGCTTAATGGGAGGCTGGTGGTTTACTTGTATGCTATTCATCGACCCATTACCTTCAGAAGGAGACACAAGAGAGGTGCCCATCAAACCAAGCCCAAACTAAACTGACCAAAACGAAGATAGCAGGTCATGCTTGTTAACTGAGGAAACGTGCTGCATCCATATCCACTCTATTTTCAAGATTACTCTCTGTTCGGTGTGATATTTCTTAAGTGAGATTGTATAAAAAAAATCAGGCTGGGAGTAAAAATACTGGGATATCTTCACTCAGCACACATCAAAGCCTGGCATTGGTGTATTAGGGGCATCATTTGCTTCAGTGACGCCACTTAAAAGCTTTGATGTGAAGCTGCCGCTTAATATCTCACACTGGATTTGCTATAATGAACTCCTGTCTAGAGTGGAGGGAGGTGCACCTTGTCTCAATTACCCATAGACTGCATCTCATGTCTGAGGAAGCAGAGAAGTGGAGAGACAAATCCCAATGGAATCGTCAAAAGGTGGGCATGATGACTCATTGAGGTTCCATGATGTTAATAAGAAACCTAAATGAAATCATCATGCACTGTGTAACTCATGGCTTGTCATGAGTTTGATGCAGATTCCTGCATATCAAAATGCGATCATGTACAACAGCCTTTGAAGCAAGCAGCCATTGGATTACATAATGTGCATAACAAAATTAAATTATAATGCCTTAAAGTGCTACAAGATCTACCGGCTGAAGCTGCAAGCTGGAAAGTACTTATCCCTTTTAGACAATTCCCATTTATTAATGCTTTCAAACACTTTGATATCAGTGCTTACAAGGCACATATATTGCACAGACACTGTGGTTAGGGTATGTTCAACGGATTACACTTCTGAAATCGATGTTAAATATTTTTTCTGATAAACAATTTACACAATTATTAGAGGACTTCTTGCATATATTTAATTCTCTATAGAAAAACAGCTCTGATAGAACATTTACGTATTCTAAACAAACAATTCTGACAGATAACAATAAGACAAGTATTATTTTTGTTATGGCCAATAACAATAAGTGACGTTATTGTAATAATATATTTAGCATAACTAAAAAATAAACGAAATCATTATAGACATTACTAAATAAAGGAATAAATTATTAGCTTTTAAAAATTAACGATTTTTTAATAGCTGATTATGGTCATGTACAAATTTTGGGGTTACTCCACCCGAAAATGAAAATTTTTTAATTAACCCCCATGTTATTACAAACCCACAAAGGCTTGGTTCATCTTCCGAACACAATTTAAGATATTTTAGATGGAAACCAAAAGACTTGTGACTGCCTCATTGACTCCTAGGTAATGAACTCTGTCACGGACCAGAAAAGTAATAAAGACATTGTCAGAAAGTCCATCTACCATCAGTGGTTCAGTATGAATGATATAAAACAATGAGAATACTTTTTGTACACAAAGAAAATAAAATTAACAACTTTATTTAACAATTCGTCTCCTCTGTGTTTTATCACTGTTTAACATTCAGATTGAACCACTGATAGCAGATTATTATTTTGATGATGTTCTTATTTTTCTGCACCTTGACAGTGTTTATTACCTGGCAGTCAATGGGACAGTCACTAGCCTTCTGGGTTTCATTCAAAATATCTTCAGTTTTGTTCCAGAGGCAAGCAAAGCTTTTACAGGTTTGGAGTGGAGTAACCCCTTTAAGTAAAAACAATTAAACACCCAGTAGCATGTTAATATCAGGTGATAGAACCATTATATCTTGCATATCTTTTAAAACTATTGTTTGCGGCCTTGCAAACACTGACATTTTTCTTCAGGAACAAGTCTTTTAAGGAATAGGTCACTATATGAGAATAGCTGTCATCATTTACTCACCCTCCTGTTGATCCAAACCATCAACTATTTGATAACCAGCATTCTTTAAAATATCTTCTTTTTTTTTCAACATAAGAAAAAAAACTCACATAGGGGTCAGAACAAAATGAGAGCAAGTAAATGGTTACAGCATTTTCATTTTTGGGTGAACCATTGCTTTAATACCTAACTGAAGCCAAGTTATTCCCTATCTCTGCATCAGAAGCAATGTGCATGCAAATTTGGATTATATTTATTTCCATATTACATGTGCAAACTGGGCAACTTTTTAATTGTCACATTGTCCTGCTTTAAGACCAACAAAACATCCCATTCTGGCTGAGGAGTTTCTACATGTACAGTAGCAAGACACACCATGCATAACACAATGCATGCAGCTGCCAGAATCTTGACAGAACATGGTGACAGGATGAGGAAGAGGGAGAAGAAAAAGGGAATGTTATATAATGAAATAGTGAGTCTACACGGGAAGTACTTTTGGAGAATGTGTGCGTATTGGTCCTGATGTAATTTGATCCTATAATAATAATGCAGGACTCCTTAGTGAGAAACAAACGAGTCCACATTGATGCACCTCTTGGATGAAATCCAGATCCCTACAGCTAGATTTTCACCAGCTTGGTGGGATATTGCATCAGGATGTACTGTACAACATGTTTCAAGGTTAAATATGTTACTTTGGTAGGAAACATTTACCTCATCATTATCTTTCTCTGAAATGTTTCCACCAAAGAAAAAAAAAGCCCAAGGGGCATCAATCAGATGTGGCAGGCTTGCTGGCATAATCTAATCATGGAATGGGACAATAGTGGCCTATATAAACAATAAGCCAAGCAGCTGTGGGCAGCCAGACAACGAGCGCAGCTGGGAAGCCAATGGCTGAGGTAAGGGTGGAGTTAGCAATCACATCTGATGAGCAGGCAGATAGCTCAAGGGTGAAGGTGCAAGCGAGAGAGAGAGAGAGCAAGAAAGCGATCGAGAGAGAGAGAGAGAGACTTTGGTGGAGAAACACTAGTCAAACACTAGTTATGTATTGCATGTATTTTTCCATGCTTCTTAAACATGCACAGGCACAACAGAACACTGACGGAGGATAAAGAATGGTTTCTGATTTATATTAAGTTAAATCAATAAATTAAAATATTATATTTAGTGCTGTCAAACTATTAATCGTGACTAATTGCATTCAGAAGTTTTCTTTTAGCATTATAAATGTATGTGTACTGTGTATATTTTTTATGTATATTTAAAAACACACACATACAATATATTGAAAATATTGACATTTATACATTCACATATTTATTATATATATATATAATTATATAATATTATATTTAGTGCTGTCAAAATATTACCTGTGACTAACTGCATTCAAAATAAAACTTTTTGTTTACATAATAAATGTATGTGTATTGTGTATATTTTTATGTATCAATAAATACACATACAATATATATATTTTAAATATTTACATTTATATATTCATACATGTATATATATATATATATATATACACACACATATACAACATAACATATTTTTCCTAAATATATTCATGCATGCATATATTCATGCATGTATTTATATATACTTAATAAATACACACAGATATATTATGTAAACATTATGTAATCGTATATATTACACTAATAATATACACTATATTATTATATTATGTAATATTTTTTAATCATTTGACAGCACTAATTATGTTATATATGAGCTTAACAATATAATTGTTATAAAAGCTTTTTTTTAAGATTTAAAAAAAAACATATATATAAATAATATATTGTATATGCATTATATATACACTATATAAAACTGTCAAAAAACAGAAGTGATTGCAGAACTTTATATAATAAGAGTAGACTGCTGGATGCCTCAAAGTTGCTGCTTTACCGATCAAAATTCTCTGAGGTACAATTAGAGCAGGTCTCGGTCATCTCTTTTTTTTCAGTCTCAAGGCGTCTCTCCCCCTCATAGATTTAGTCAAATCTCTCCCTGTTCTTAGCCACCAGTGAGAACTAGAGCTTTCTAAAGGGGACATGCATGACTGCTGATGACACAAAGCACGACACAGTATTGCAGTTAGATAAGATATCATTGAGTAACATGCTGGAGCAATGCCTCACTTTAGTGTTAAACGCAAAGCTAGACAAATACTGTTGACAAAAAAACATTACAGAGAATCACAACAGGGAGATATTATAAATGCTGGAAAATTCAAACAACATTTACAATACCTCCCTTTCAAATAAACCCGAGCTCCCTGTAATGTTTATGGTGATGTTCTGTAAATTTGCCATATAAATGAGGCCCAATTAAAACATTACGAGAGGAAGATTTGGGTCTCCAGCATGCCCAGTAAAATCTAGCGTTCCCTTTATAAGCTCTCAATAGGTGCATCTGGCTCTTACTGTCCAGTGTGAACTCTAGCACAAACTCGCTGCTGTCAACGGAGAAGTTGTGCTTCCAGCTGACGTTAGCATAGTCATTGTTAGCATCCACGGTCAGATTCCAGATCTTTACATTCGGGGCTATGCAGAACAGGTGGGAGAGGAGTACACTGAAATATTTTCTCATACAAACACTGGTACATATGCTTAAACGTAAAGACCCCATGAAACCTAAATCTGTCTTTTTTATTTTTTAGATAATGTACATTATGCAGCTTTGATGTCATATATATATATAAATGCTAGTATAGTTCACAAAATATGTATATATATTTTGTTTTACCAAAAATATATTCATGTAGTCACATTAACAAAACTTCCTGTCCATTATCAACAATATAGTGATGCATAAAGCAAGCTAAACTGAAGACCGGACTGGTGTGAGGTCTAGTCATACTAAATACTTTTAGAAACACTGTTATGTTACTGAGAATATAGCATGCCACAAATATTTGAATATTCATCTAAACACCAAATTTAGCAGCATGGGCTTCATCAATGTTGATGAAATTTTAGAAAGAGTATATTGGGGCCTTTATACCATCTGCTAGCAACAGCACAGTAGTGTATCATAGTTTCATGGTTCACAGCAGCTATTAGTTTCAACTTATTAGCTATTAAAAATATAGCTATGAAACTTCCATGGGGTCTTTAAAACTAGAAAATGTTAGCAATATTACTAATTTCACTTCTAACTACTGTTCTTCTAAATATCTAATATTTTGCAGAGCATGCATTTAATTATTTAATGCAACAAGACTATTTGTAAAGCAAATGTCAATACTAATTCTGCATAATCTGAGTGTTGTGTGTCTGTGAGGGAACAGGGAGAACATAAATCATGCCCTGTCCTAAATGGTCCACTAACCGAGTCAATCATATATAATAAATGTCATCCAAACAAGAGGACACACTGATTTGATTGAATTAAACTATAAAGTGGGCGTTTTGAAAGCACACTGCATCATTAACAGATACCCAGCATTTTCCAATCCACTGTTTTAGGAGGCATGGGCCGAACAGGAAGAACCGTGGTGGAAGCTGTTGTAGTAGTGGTGGTAGTAGTGGTGGTAGTTGTAGTAGTAGTAGTAGTGGTAGTAGTAGTAGGTTTGGGCGGAGCTGCAGTTGTGGGGGCTGGTGTGGCTGGTTCTGGGGTAAGTATTGTTGGGATTGGGTCAGTGGAGAGGGGAGGGGGAGGAGGAGGAGTTTCGAACATCAAGCCATCCGTAAAGTTAACGGCTGAGAGGAAGAACACAGAGAAGTTTAGGTGGAGGTTCCAGGGTTAGGCACAAGAGAGACAAAGAGAAGTGAGAAAACACAGAAATAGAATGAGTTAATTAAATGGAATTCCCACAGTTCTTTTTTTTTCAAAGCGTATTCAGTGAAAGGAGAGTGGCTATGTTTTGAATCGAATACTCTATTTATACTATTCTCTTCTGTAACCTACACATTGTGAATGAACTATATGAAAACAACTTTTCTTCTCTTTTGTGATATTGTATTTGTATGAGTGTGTAAATGTATGTGAAGTATGCATGTATACATACACCCACTACCAGTGAAAGGTTCAAAGATCATTTTTTGTAAACAATTAATATTTTTACTTAGAATGGATGCATTAAAAATCACAATAACATTTCTGATGTTAAGATTTAGAATAATAAGCACAAAAACAGCATTATAGATTGATTTCTGTAATTTCTGAAGACCATATTAAACAAATGCAATCTAGATACTTTCCAAAACATTTAAAAAGACATTACCATCCCAAAACCTTTCACTGAAAGTAGTACAGTATGTGCAAGTATAAGAATTCAATTTCCTGGATCTAAACACCATTGTTAAGTACAGTATGACCAGAGATTATGTCATGCCTTAAACAACATTTGCATCTTTAAGATGCTTGCATTGTTTTGTATTACTTTCTCAAATATCTTTTGAAATATACATTAAATATTCACACTCACAATATTTGTGAGCATGAATGTCAGCACATGTCATACCGCTGAGGAATACTCAAGAGATTGCATATAGGGTACCTAAAAATTGATTGTTGTGCACCACCAAGGGGGAAAACAGGGTCACTACAAACCCTTGTGCAAAAGCTGTGCAACGCTCTGCAAAATGCTACAGTATTCTCAGACATTACTGGCATTTTGAAACAACCGAAAATCATGTCTAATGGGATTTAACAAACTGTGTGGAAATCCATTAGAACGCGCAGTGGATAGAATCATTATCCAAGATTCATTATGAAATATATAACAGTGCATCTTTGCTTGCTTTTACCTTGGAAACAAAGCTGCATTGAGTAGCAATAACTGACTCCATAACAAAAACCATATAAGCGGCTTCCAAACTCAACTTTACAGGCAAAACCAAAAGTGAGAGCAATCCAGAAATATGCTTGAAAAGGTTAAGTCAGACAGAGAGTCAGAGAGACCCGGAGCGCTTGGTGACATCAAGTTTTGCCAGACCAAGACATGCTAATGGATGTGAGTCTTTTGAAAAGGGATGTGGTTCAAGATCAACAGAGCCAATCAGCCGGAGCTTAGTGCACTCTTACCTGTATGTCTCCGTCTGACACAAAATGTAAAAAAAAAGCCTTTGACAAAAGAGAAATGAAGGTGGCACAAGCAGAAGCGGAGACGTGCATTGCCAAAGCAACAGTTTGTGAATAATGGCAAGCTGATTCATTCTTTTTAATAATACTCATCTAATACTAACTTTCATGTGGGAGACACACTAGAAAACAGCTCATAATTACTTACTAATACACTTATTTACTACTATGCCATTTTTGTCATGGATGGATTCACAGCCAAACATCATCAATCTATTACTGTTCCATAAAAACAGCTCATCATACATAAGCATGAAAAATTTAACTTCCCTTCAACACAGGCTGTTTTTTTGTTGTAAGCTTTGCACAGCAGAATTTGCATGATTAAAAACAAAAAAACTCTGTCACTTTTGTAACAGCATCAATTAACTATGAAAATACTGATAGATTTGACATTTGGGGGTATTAATCATAATTTTGCATCATTTGCATCCCCTTTGAAAGTCTAGTAATTACACAAATAACACACAGACTGCTCTTCTCTGACTTTTTGCAACTCTGTTTATGTACAACTCAATATTCAGGGGGCTAATGATATAAGTGCAATCCTCCAATACAAACTAGATGACAATTTGCCCTTTTATTTACACTAGATTGCATTTTCAATGCTATCAACACAGAGCATCGCCAATGGATGCAATTTTCACCCAAAGCATGTAACTAGTCAACAGTTTACTTTTTTGAGAAATTGGTATGAACAATATAAAGTGATTTACTCTTATAACGGCATTCTCTTCACAGATATCCATACAGTATTTGATTTTTTTCTTCTATCATCTGAACATGAACTGCCCTTCCCCATCACAAACAACTGTATCAAGCATTACCACTAGAGGTCTCCGTTTTCCAAACTCTAACAACAAATTGGTTCAATCTGGCTCCTGGCTAAATTTGAAACTAAAATGATGAATGGAGCATGCTGGGACATGCCAAGCAAGGCATGTGGTAGGAAGGGATGTCAGGGCTAAAGTAGCAAGGTGCCATCAGGGATTAGGTGTCAGTCAATAAATCACAAATTGCATCAGAGCCACATATTACTGTCTCTAATTTGTGTGGCACAATAGCATCTTACCAACATCTTAAAGAGGTAAAACTCTATCATCATCTATACTGAGAGCAGATTCAGTGACTTCACAAAAGTGCAAGAGCCCATCCCTGAAAGCACACAGTGACATGGATGATGGCGGACTGACAAAAAGATGAATAGGGACAGGCATTTAGTGACAGTGCAGCTGAGCAGTGTTTTTCTTTAGGGATAATATAAGCATTAAAGGTGAAGTGTGCAGTTCCTAAAGTGAACTAAACAAATTAAAAATTACATTTTAAACAAATTTACTCCCCTAAGTATTTTTTTGCCATAAAAATAACCTTGACTCGAGAAGCAAATGCATACTTTTGATCCCAATTTTGGAATTATTTATAGAAAGTTTTGAAACTAAAATAATTATTTAAAATAGATTATTAAATCAGTTATAATAAATATAAAACAAATTGTAGTATCTTAAAATGCTTTCTAAGACTAGATGTTTTTGTCTTGTTTCCAGCCAAAATATGTACAAATTCTTAAATCAAGAAGGATTTTCTAGACAAGAAACAGTTATTGTCTTGTTTTCAGAAAAAAACAAGCTGAGTGAGTTTTTACTTGAAACACGCAAAAGAATCTGGCGATGGGGTAAGCAAAATAATCTTATTTTCTGTTTGAAAATAAGATTCTGAGCATTGCTGATTCTGAGCAATTAATTTGTGAAATTTACTTTAAAACTTTTAAAGTCAAAATGTTTTCTACACTAGTTTTTTGCTTTATTTTTTCTTTAGTGTAGCATCGACTTTAAGTACTCAGCTGCACTGTTATGTATTTAAAAAGCAGACAGACAGAATTTGAGAGAAAGACAGACAGAGACTGAAGCAGAGATACAGCAGGGCAAGAGTTAGACAGGCAGGCAGTCCGACAGGCAGTCCATTCCCCCATTACCTACAACTGTAGAGTCAGTATCTGGGGTGCCTTCAGTCAACACCACAGGACAGACAGGAGGAGAAGAGGGGAGACAGGTGAGAGCCAGTCAAAGAAGAAATCAAGCAGTTACGAGAGAAACAGACTTAGTTATAGACACCACAAAGCATTGAGAAACAACAGTGTGAAGGAGACAGAAAAGTATTATTAGAAAGAGAATGACAGGGTGGAGCACAGACAGGAACAACCAATGATTCTGCTCTCAGATTCACTAGCAGCTTACGGAACAGAGTGAGATGACTCGCTTGCTGACCTTCGTTTGTGAAATGTGACGACTCCACGGCGTACACTTCTCCTGCTCCGACCTGTGTGCGAGCTGCAAGATAGAACTTGAACCGTGTGAAGCGGTTAGGCAGATTCATGATGTACTCTGTCACGTTGGGTAGAAAACTCTGGACCTTCCTCTCTCCCGTCTGTGTCCCGTTCACTGGAATCGCACAAGCAGCACGGAATGAATTATTTGCACTTCATGAGTGTGCAAAATTCAGGTGTACATGGTGCATTCAAGTAATGTTGTAAAGACTGCATTTGTGAAGTTATTGCACATGAATGCCACCACAAAGTTATAATTATGAGTGGGAAACTTTTTGTTGCTTTCAAGTGCATCTGTTAAACTTGTAACTCTGGCATACTGTATGTTATTACAAAGTGTCAAGCATTTCAACTGGGAACATAACAGAAAAACAAAAGATTTGAAGAATGAGCCCAATGAATAATAACTGCAAAATATTTATCTCTATCATTATTTACACATAAAAAAAACAAAAAAAAACATTGAAGTTGAGTAATTAACTTTGCAGCATTCACTACGGACTTGCTTCCCTCTCTCTGTTCTGTACAGTATATATAGATGCATACATAACATATTATAATCTAAAGGGTGGGCCATTTAGATGAATACGCCTTAATAAAATGGGAATGGTTGATGATATTAACTTCCTGTTTGTGGTACATTACTATATGTGAGGGGGGAAACTTTTCAAGATGAGTGGTGACCATGGTGGCCATTTTTTAAGGTGTATCCATATAAATGGCCCACCCTGTATATTATACTATTATAGATCCATGTTTCAAATGAGCATAAACAACTGCATCAGCCAGTTTGCCCACTTGTAAATACAACTTTTCTCAGACGTTTATGTGCTTGCAACTTGCAATTACAATATTTGTGGAAACTTAAAAGAAATTTCAGTTTCAGAATGCAACGTCTAGATTGATGTAAATGTGTAAATGATTGGCAGGTACACTCATTTTTGGAGGTTTCTCTTTGTGTACGGTGAGCTCACCTGTGTGGTATTGAAGTGTGTATCCAATCAGCACACCGTTCGGCTCAAGGGGCTTGTCCCACTTCAGGTGAACCTTGTCTGTTTGCCTCTGAACGCTAAAGTACTTTGGAGCCCCTGGCTCTATAAAAGGATTATGAAAGCTATTAATATTCTGATTTTGGATACAAACATCTCATAATTAATCTCACTGTAGCTAATGCTATACCACCACCAATCGTGAATCCTACCTCCCTCCTTGGTGTTAAACTCCACAGTGTTGCTTTGTGGCCCCTCATACTCTCTATTAGCCACAACCATGTACATCTTATATTTGCTATATGGAAAAAGCTCTGTCAGGATGCCAGAGGGCTGTTCTGCCGTGGTGAAGAAGCCTTTATGCAACTTTGTCTTGTTCACTTTCAGGCCCTTAATGAGGCTGGCCTCCCGCCAGTAGTACAACTGAGAACATGATACAAATAGTGAATTAGCAATGGTAGCAAATAAATCAAATGTTTTTTGTGTCAGGCAGATGTTTGGTCACTCACCTTGTACTCTTTAAACTCTCCGTTCACAGTGGTGGGTTCCACAGGCATCCAGTGTACATTTACTTTGGTGCTGTTGATCTTAGAAAGCCTGAGTTCTGTTGGTGCAGCAGATGGTTCTGATGCGGAAAAAACAAACTTGTGAGTACAAAAGAAATCAGAAAAAACTATAACAGTGTCCTTAAATATGAAATGTTAGTACTCACTGTCTTCCCCAGAATAACCGATGACTATGTTTGACTCGGGGCTGTGTCCAAAGTCATTGATGGCCTTTATTTTGATCTCATATGGGACATAGGTGTCTGTATTATGAATAATGTGCTTCGTTTTGGTTGTGGTTATGTTATTCCACTCTTCCTCAGTGTCCCTCCTTCTCCATGAGACCATGTATCGCAGGTTTGGCCCATTCCTCTCTGTGTTCTTAAGTGCCTATGAAATGTACAGATAGATTAGCTCACTATCCGTTACAGCCGTCAGTTTTGTTTTTCTCCTTTTAGAGGCACTTTAATAATCATGGTTCATTTTACCTGCCACGTGATCTCCATGTTGTTCTTCTTGGTTCCCCAGCCTTTAAGACCATCCGGCACAACATCAGGAGCTGAAACAAATCCTTATATGTTACTAAATGACTGTTTAAGCACACTCTCAAACACATTTGGGTTATGGATATTGCTGATTTCTTACCGGCTCCGCTGGTCTGATAGCGTGCAGAGGGAAGGCTGGGCGGACTCCGGCCCACAGCATTGATTGCAATCACTCTGAACTGGTAGTTGACAAAAGGTGAGAGTTGCAGGTTAACTGAGTTTAGGTTGCCATCAAATATAGACAGGTTCTGCCACTTCCCCGGCTCCCACCTGTCCTCTTCAAACTGGACAAGGAAATCTGTAATAATGCAAGAAGACACAATGGTAAAATTACAAAGTCTCTTTAAAATAAAGAGTTTAAAAGCATTCCTGCTGTTGGTCAGTAAACCTACACAGAGAACGATACATAAAATAATATTTAGGTAAAATGGCTGGGAGTTAATCTCAAAAAGAATGAAATTAGTCCATTCATTTGATTCTATTCACCAAAAAGACATACTGGCATTTCTTTAAAGGATAACATTACTACAACGGTTGATGTCAGAGATAACAACTGGATGTTTTTTCTAGGGATCACGTTTACTTGACTGATCAATGTGACACATAAAGACAAACAAGAGCATGGACAAAGTTCATTCACTGAACTTTGGCCTTTAAAGACTCTATAAACTTACGTGTAACAGGACTGTTGTTTTCATTTCCAGGCACCCAGGTGAGTCTAACACTACGTGCTGAAGGGTCAGAGAGCTCAAGATCCTGAGGGAGGTCTGGTCGACCTAGAAGAGAACCATATAATTATTAAAAATGTAACTTATACAGTTATTCTCAGAATGTTCGAGTAAAAACAGAGACTGATTGTTAGAGGCTTTAACTGGACATTAGGCATAACTATCCTCAATGCATTACCTGCAGAGGCACTACGATTTGAGGCAGACGAGATGTCATCCTCTATGAGGTAAAGGTCAAAGGTCAGAGGTCAAGGGTTAATGTGGCTATTAGTAGATAAATAGCAGAAAAAAAGCAATATAGCTAAAAAAAAAAGCAAGCACAACAGTAGTAATATTCAAGCAAACTATGAAGCTGTGGGAAGTGCTGTTAAGGGCACATATCAATAAGTTATAAAAGTGCAAGTTATAGTTCCAGTACTTGATTCTGATTGGTTGAGCCATGTAAATTACTCTACACACAAAGTCTTTTATCAGTGAAACCTTGCCACACACAGTATATGAAACAACCATTTTACAAAAGCAATACGTCCCATGAAGCCATGGTTTACAATGAATTTAGAATAGCTAAGAGGTTTTTATAGAATGCATGCATACTCTAGGATATGTAAACATGTGTGTACCTGTAACTGTAAGGCGAGCTGAGGCAGAGTTCTCATCTATCTCAGATTTGGCAGTGCATGTGTAAGTTCCTGCATCTTCTGGATTGACAGTGTAAATAGTCATGGTCTCATCATCCTTTCTGAACCGGCTACTAAAACATACAGGAATTAGACGTCAAATACAGCACATACAATATCATTCAAAAATCTTTTTGGAAAGGAATGTATATACTGTATATAAAAAAAAAAAGATCAAAGAAAATCTCTTTTTTTATTGTATTTTTGCCGTATCGAAAACATACCAAACCGTGACACTACTGTATCGTATCAAACCGAACAGTGATTTTTGTGAACCGTTACACCCCTAATATATATATATATATACAAAGAAACAACAGTGACACAATCTAAAGCCTTTTAGATTGTTCAAAACATTATTACAAATAAATGCAGCTCTTTTGAACTTTCTATTCATCAAAGAAATCTTAATGACTGGTTATAAATGTTACTTAAGCACCAGATCAGTATATTAAATGATTTCTGAAGGATCATGTGATACTGAAAACATGAGTAATGTTTTAAAGGAATGAGTTACATTTTTAAATCCTTAATTAAAAAAAAATAAACAAAATATTTTAAAATGTATGCCAAAATATTACTGTTTTACTGTACGACACATTTTTAAAAAGAAAGAAAACAATACATAATAAGCAGTAGTGCATATATATATGGGCGTATTCAGTTGAACTTAGTATATACATTAAGTAAATGACATTGAAAAATAGAGCACAATCTAATTCTGATTATATTATGTAGGTATTGTTATATAGCTTTACCCCCAGCCAAAGCTTAGAGGCTTGTCATCTTTTAGCCATGTGACTGTAACAGGAAGGGATGGATCATGTTTAACTCGACAATCAAAGCGAACCGTGGTTCCTTTGACTTGTGTGACATGCTCAGGTGCCCGCACTATTCTTGTGGGCTCTGAAATGAAGCACAACACACGCAGAGTAAATGAAGGCATCCATGAACAGTAATGTAATATGTTGTCTTTAAAAGATACTAAAAAAAGAAAAAATATAGACATTTTTCTGGTCTCACCTTTAACCTCCAGGCGCACCTGATTCTCCATCTTGCCCAGAATGTTACTGGCAACACAAGTGTAGGTGCCTTGGTCTTCTGGCCGGACTTGTTTAATCTCCAAAGTACCATTAATGTACAACTTGTACTGACCACCATCCAGACCACTGCCTAGGCCATTCTTAAACCTGAACACACATGAGCAATATATTGATGTGATTTATATTCTGATACACACATATTTTTGGTCAATAAGCTTTCACATAAAAGCTATTCATATAAAAATGCTTTAAAGATGCATTCATCAAAATTTTGCATATTAGAATGATTTCTGAAGAATCATGTGACACTGAATTCTAGAGTGATTTAGCTTTGCCTTTGCAGCAATAAAATACATTTTAAAATATGTTCAAATGGAAAAAAGTTATTTAAAACAGTAATCGTTTTTTAATGAAATTACTATGTACTGCTAGGTATTTTTTATTAAATAAATGCAACCTTGGTGAGCATAAGTGTTTGAAAACATTTAAAAATCTTACAGACCCCACATCTTTTCAAACAATGGAACGTAAGCTCACCATCGCAGTAAAGGGAACGGTGAGCCAAAGAAAGGGCAGTCAAGGAAAGTCCTGTTATTTTCAATGACTTTAATCAGCTGGTTCTTTGGACCTAGCATGCGTGGTGCCATGTCTAAGAAGAAAACCATGTTAACATATCACAAGCTTGTGACCTCTCAGAAATTTTTTAATGATTGCCTTTTTTTTTACCCAGGATGTTGACAAACGCATTGGCCAGTAGATAACCATGTTCATTGGATGCGTTACATTGGAAAACTGCACTGCTGCCAATCTGGACTGAATGGAACAGGATGGTGTCACCAAGAACCTTCCGGTTTGGGTTCGGCATTGAACCTGAAGTAATACGAAGAGCAGAAAAAAACCAATGCATAACTCCTTGGTGCTGTGATTAAGTCTGAAATGGAACCGTTCTTGCTTCTAGTACTCACTTTCAATAGGTTCCCCATTTATCAGCCATTTGATAGTGGGTTTGGGGTTGCCTCTGGCACGACACACTAATCGGCCATTCTCATCAGGGGCAAGCACCAGATTGGTGGGCTTATCTAGCCAATAGGGAGCAGCTGTGCAGTGAAACAAAAAAAAAATTAAATAAAAAATTATACATCTCAAGAACAAGACTGAGCAATTGTCTTTTCTCTATGGCTCACCTTTGACCTGGACTTCAACCGAATGACGAATGCTGCCTATTTTGTTGCTGGCCATGCAGACGTAGTCACCAGAGTCCTCCTCAGACACATTGAAAAGGCGTAGAGTTTTACCAAAGTTCTCAATCTTGATTTTTTTGGATGGGAGATCTGCTCCTTTTTTAATCCAGTTAATGTTAGGAGAAGGGCTGAAAACAAATGAAAAAGAACGGATAAAGAACAGAAATTGTATTACAACAATCAGTGAAAGTGAAGCAGGTCTGAGGGTTAAGGTGTAAAGTTACATTCAAGCCATTACATACAAGATATTTGTTATGGTGAAGAACATTTAAAGGGTTAGTTCACCCCAAAATGAAAATTCTGTCATTACTTACTCGCCCTTGCATCGTTTCAAACCCAAAAGACCTTTAAGTTCATTCCGAAGCAGTAAAACGGTCCATGTGACATCAGTGGCACAACTTCAGCTTTGCGATGCTACAAGAATACATTTTTTGCACTTTTTTTGCACAAAGAAAACAAAAATAGCATAATTTACTCAACCATTCTTCTCCCCTGAGTTATGTCTTCCACCATTTTAGAGAGTATCACAACGCATATGCACGCTTTAACAGCCTTGTTTATATCCGAGGGGAAAGCATGCGCATAAATGTAATCTTCGGTTGTTTAGGCTTAGTGGAAAGCATACACATGTGTTGTGATACACTCTGAAATGAAAGAGGACATAACTCAAAGGAAAAGAATGGTTACATAATGATATTTTTGTTTTCTTTGCTCATAAAAAAGTATTCTCTTAGCGTCACATCCACTGATGTCACATGGATTGTTTTACAGATGTTTTTACTATGTTTCTAGATCTGGGATCATTTCAGTTGTGTTGCTGTCTATGGAGGGTCAGGTGTCTCTCTGATACCATCTAAAATATCTTAATTTGTGTTCTGAAGATGAACAAAGGTTTAAAACTTAGGATTTTGGAATAACATGAGGGTGAGCAATTTTCATTTTTGGGTGAACTAACCCTTTACATGTGTCCTCTTGATTCCCAAAGATGAGATTTAATTGATACAATTAGTGACCTCAGGGGAATGTCAACTACAATTATTAGGAATAGTTTTCGAGAACTGAATACAAATATATATATATATATATATATATATATATTTGTATTCAGTTTTAGTCATTTTAGTGCTTTAAATGTATTTCAGTTCTCGAGTATAACACTTACACTCCAGCTGCTATACACTCCAGAAGAAGCTGTTCCCCTCGAAGCACTATCTTGGAGCTGGTAAAGCCCTTTGGAGAAAGAAAGGTAGGCTGGGTTTCTGGTACATTACGTGCTGTGGACAAAAAAAGAGAAAATAATTAACACAGAAAGCGTTTGAGGAGCTACTTAAAACTGTACAGTTATGGATTATTGTTATGTTCAACTTGTAAATTCTACATATATTAATAAACACACTATACGTACAATTTATGAGTTTATTAATACTTTATTTCATCTAAATACTTCATTTGTAATATCAAATTTTTTTTTTACAAACAACACAAAGAGGCACGTTAGCAGTGGTAAGACTTACATGTTACAGATAACATAATTAGAAATATTATTATAATGACAGTTTCTATTTTTAGTGCTCAGTGGCACATGATTCAGAAATTATTCTAAAACACTTATTTGATGCTCAAGAAACGTCTAGGTTACGAATGTAACCCATGTTCCCTGAAGGAGGGAACGGAGACGTTACATATGGGATCTCGCTTGAGAGATCAATCGTCTTCAAATCTTTTGGAAAAGGCCAATGAATATCGGCATGCAATAATCACAGCCATCTTATCACAGCGTGAGTATAAGAAGGCATGGCTGGATTGTCTTCACTGAGGTACCTGAGTACGACTGCGGGGCAGGAGGAGGAGGTTCGCCTTGGCACTTGTCGTGGAAGAGGCATCCGTGTGCACTACAACATGCCCTGACACTTGTCCTAGGGGCACTCCAGCCCGAAGGAAGGCAAGGTCTGACCACGGGTTGAACAGGCGGCGACACTCCGGGGAAACGCCAATCCGAATGTGTCATGCCCATCTCGGGATTTGATTGTGTAACCAGTGTACACAGTGTAAAGCGTGCTTTGTCAATGTCGGCCATCTCAGCAAGGTTGAGCCAGAGATGTCGCTCCTGAGCCACTACCGTGGACATCACCTGACCTCTGCTGCAGCAGAAGACATCTCAGCATCCTCGGGTGCACCAAAAGATACGCTGGGCCCGGTGGCATTCGGGGGAGTGCATACTTCGGGAAACACCACGGCGGAACCACCGGCACTGGCAGATGCTCGCGGAGCACTCGTGTCCCGCGAAACGTTCTGCACAGTCACCTTGAGGTCACCCAGGCGCTTCACAGTGGTAGAAGTTAAGCCTTTATGGTTTAACTTGCCAAGAGGTGGGCGCACTAGGACGCATCTCACGAACGAGAGGCGGGACCTCAATGCAGCGATGGTCATGCGCTGTGGTGAGCGCATGAGTCATCCACGAGCACTGTCTCAGCATGCTCCTGGCCCAAGCATGTGAGACAGCAATCGTACCCGTCTGAGGGTGTGAGGAAACTCCCACACTCAGAAACGCACGGCCACATAGACATCCCGGAGAATGGCTATGAAACCTGAGACATGAGACTCAATGTCATCAGACGAGGCTCCGAAAGCGAAAAGCTGCATGTGCAATTCAGCCATGCCTTCTTATACTCACGCTGTGATAAGATGCACCTGGCTGTGATTATTGCATGCCAATATTCATTGGCCTTTTCCAAATGATTCGAAGACGATTGGTCTCTCAAGCGAGATCCCATATGTAACGTCAAAGTGATTCGACTGAAAGGGTAAACCTTCTTATTATTATCAATGTCAAAACAGTTGTTTTCTAAGGATTCTCGATGAATACGAAATGAATACATCACTTATTTGAAATAGAAATAGTTTGTAACACCAAACATTTCATTATTATTCAAACATTTCATGCACTCTTAATGAATAAAAGCATTAGTAAAAAATAAATAAATAAATAAATACTAGTGACCTCTAATTTTTTTAATGGCCATGTCTGTAAAATGTGTATGCTATGTTTATTATTTATGTAAAATCATTTGAAATCACATATATACATAAATGCATAGGCTAAAAAACATTCGCATGAAAGAAGAATCATAACTGTAATGACGGACAGATGGTTAGACATAAAATCCTGGTTATGTGAAGACAGACAATCTTCTCCCTGAGGAAGACTTGATGAGCATGGCAGTATTAGTCCCTATTGTAATGTATATAGCAGTAAGATTAGCTCTCAGCTATTAGCATCTCGAGCAGTGCTGTAGGAGAGGGAGTGACAACAGCCTTTGTTGGAGACATTTAAGTGGGAGGACAGCGTCTGGGAGATTAGACTATGAAGCTGCCAGGAACACATGTTTCACGCCACTGTCACGTGTGTCTGTGGTGACAGCAGTGCCAGCTCCCTGTCAGTGCTACCCCACAATGTCCTGGTGCAGACTATACAATCAATTCAAGGGACAAGATAACTTAAAAAAAGCTTATTTTTGTCATTGAACCTTGATCTTGAAAATATATTAATATAAAATCTCAAAAAGTCTGGGTCATATTAAACCCCAAAATCACTCTGCTTTTCTCTTGAAATACTGTAAATAAATACAATTTCTTCTTCCTATATATATATATATATATATATATATATATATACAGTAGATACTTGATATTTAAACAGTTAAGTAATTATACATCATGGTAAGTAAGTAAATAATAACAGATTTTTTATTTATTTATGTAAAATATGTATTTGTTATTAAATTATTTTATTTCTTGTTTTATATTAGTGCTGTCAAATGATTTTATTCGTATCCAAAATAAACATTTTTGTTTCCATAATATAAGTGTGTACACTTATTATGTATATTTAAATACAAACACGTGCATGAATATATTTAAGAAAAATATTTTATGTTTATGTATTAAATATATTTATATATTCTAAAATATAAGAATATATATATAAATGTATAAATGTAAATATTTACTATATACTGTATTTATATATATGTTTGTCACAAGATTTGAATTTTGCCTATTTTCTTCATATAATCAGTTCCACCCTTAGGCCATATTCATGGATACATATGTGAGGATTTGCACATGGTTATTATTTGCAATGAAGTTGCTGAAATATTAATGAGCACCTCTTGCCTTTTGCCTAATCTCCTTGCTACCATTTCCATATCTCCATAATGAGCAATGTGATAAGGATAATTAAAGCAATTACAAAGAAGAAATTTGAAATTTGAATACCGTTACTTCAAACCATGAAAGAAATTAGCTGACCCCAAAAATGCTTAGACGGGTGTATTAAAAAGTATGGTACATGATCTACACACTGAGTGGTAAGTTCTACAGTCTATAAACACTATGTGGAACATCTTTCTTTACATTGTATATTAAATAACAGACACACTATCTCTGCATTTCCTCTGCTGTACAGTATGTGGTTAGAAACAGCAGTGCTAATTCAGTTAGTGCTGTTTTACAGAAGCGTACAGATAAAAGGCTAGCTGCGTGTGGAACTCACCACCATACGTATCAGTGGAGTTGAGAAACGTGTCATTATATGGTTCCTCTGTGAATAAATGGCAGTTTAATTAACATCCAAATTTGGAGAAAAAAAATCAAATTACAACTGGGAAGAAGAGGACAATTCTGGATAAAAAAATGGAACATGGACAGTCCTTCAAGCATCTTATTTAAACCATAATAGTAATCAGTGAAGAGTCTCCAAATTAAAGTGCAATAAGACAACTATCAGATATAATTTTCCATGACAATACTCCCTCCTCACCACTAGATGGACCACAATATTCACATATACCATAGACAGCAGCACAGCAACATATTACATTAAACTAAAGATAACAAGTGATCCAGAAGAAATCGTCACTTACTTGTTAGCACTTTAAGGGTATATGGGTTCTTCTGTTGAATGGTGTGTGTGAACTCGAAACGAGCGTTGCAGCTGTAGTCAGTGTTGGCATCTTTAGCCAAAACATTGGAGAAGAACAAGTCACCGTTCAAGCCCATTGACACCCTCATGTCCTGCATTATGGGCATAATGGCTGTGGGTAAAAAAAACAAAAAAAAAACAGAATCTTGACTAATTTGTTCAGCTTAATTTGACATTCAATAGCCGACAGGCAGCAGAAGCAATGATGCTCAAGATGAGAGTGGGAATCACAGAAGCATGATTATCATCTTCTGGCCTGAAACAACACAAGGATCAGCAAATGTGTCACTCAAGGGAAGGGGCAGTGAGGAAGTGTGAGGCAGTGTGAGATGAAGACGAGATGTTCAGCATTAATCAACAACGAGTCTGGATTTAATAAATGACATTGTAGTAATGGATCTTACTTCATGTGCAAAGCAGTAAGTATATACAGTATAAGGTGAAGTAAGTTTTCTTTGCAATATAGGTATGCAATTAGAAATATTATTTCCCCTATTGTAATTAGATCTCTAATTATTTATATTTTTAAAAAATTATGCAATTATTATTATTAATTGCATTGTTAAAGGGAAACTTTAGAAGGATCAATATGCAATTTTATATGCAAAGTTCTTAGTGTTTTATTTTTAATATATTTGAACAAAACAGTATACAATTTTAATAATTTTAATCATCCTTTATAGGTTTTTGATCATAATATATGCCAAATAATTTCAATATTACATAATGTTATTAATTGGCTTAAAACAACTTATTAATCGGTCTATTAAAACATTGGCAATTTAATATGCAAATATGGTATAAAATACAAAGTTAATAAAAACGTATATTATATATGGTATAATATAAAAGTTAATAGTGTAAAGATTTTTTTTGCTTGTTGCCAAACATTTATAAAAATTTAACTGGCTTAGAAATTATTAATTGGCTTTTTCTCTTAACATGACTTATTAAGTGAATATAACTCCAGTATACAATTGTTTGCACATTGTGTCCAAATATGTCCAAAATGTGGCAAAATGTGGCAAAATGTTGAAAATATGATATAAAAAAAATTGAAAATACAACATAAAAAGTTATAATCATAGCTTCTTACCAAACATGTTTTTTAATGTAACAGTGTTAATGTCTGACCAATGAACATGTAAGGGAGTGTTCAAGGAAGTTCAAATGTCTTCTTCATCGAAATGTATATATACTATGACAGTAGAGGGTATTCATTTAACCTTCAAGATCCATATTTAAGCCTTTTCACTATTACGTTTCAAAAGAGCCATTTGTGACTGTACCGATGACCAACACAGTCAAGATGTTTGATCTATGCTGCGTGACTCCGGGTCTTTTGAAACATCTCAGTGCCGTGCTCTCTCAGATTTTTGTCAGGTAGCACAGATTCACATGCATACACTAGCTCAGCACTAATGCAGTAAGGGACACTGCTGTGCAGAGGGCACAGACTGCATGACTGAAAGAGTGAGAAAGTGAGAGAGGTCAAATAGAGCATGTAGGTGATGACTAAACGACAAAGCAATGGAAAGGAGGCTTAAGGTTATGAGATGCAATCAATCACAGGATGTGATGAGCAGCACTCACCGCTGTCCATCCAGAAGGTTTCAGGAGGGGGCAGACCAGGAGGAGGGTTGCAGGGCAGAACGAGTGATTCCCCCTCACGCACAACCACCGGCTCCAGAACCTCCTTCGGCCACAGCGGAGACTCTGAGGAAAGGAGACAAGTTAACCAGATTAGGAAATATTACTTTTACTGGGATGGCTAAACCTGTGGGACTTTTGGAACCAAAACTATAATAAAACTCCATAAATATATGTTACAGTTGTCCATATGAAACCATATCACAAGTTTTCTAAAAGAATCCAGTAATTTTATGTGAAGAACAAACCCAAACTGAAGATGTCAAAGATATTAAATTACACTGTTATTTTGTAAATAACTTCATTGTGTAAAAATTAGAAGATGAAACATGAAATATAAGAGCTGAGGTGGTGAGGAAGATCATCAGTTTATCCTGAAGACATGGAATATAGCACAAGTAAAATGAACAACTTTACTGTTTTTTTTGCTACCATGGAATAATATCATTTAATAATATGAAAGTCATATGGGTCTAAAACAATATAACATTTTATATTATTTTAGTGCCACATGAAAAAAAAGATATAATTGTATATAATTGTAAGTTTAACTTTATTCTCAAAATATTACTTACCTTAATCTCTCAATGCAATGACTTTTATTTATTCTTCTTTTTTTTTTTTTTTTATATTGTAAAAAAAAGAAGTTAAATATTCACTTCAAAATATTGAAGTGAAAAAGCTTCTGAAAACAATTATAATGCTACAGATTTCTTTCTAGCGTACTACAGGATATAAAAAAATGTATGTGCCACTAAAACATCTTTGTAATACTGAATTGTTTCAGAAGACTTAAAATATACTACGAGCAAGTCACATGAACTACTTTTATGACACTTTTTTCAACAAAATCTTATCTATAGATCTACTGTAAGTCATATGGGCAACATTCATATTTTGGGTAAACTTTCTTTACATGAATTTTGCTTTATGTGTATACTAAGTACATGTCGTGCACAGTAAACCAGCCCTCACTTGACACTCGTAGTAGGATTCTGTTGGAAATCGCCGTGCCAAAGTCGTTGGTGGCGAAGCACTGGTACTCTCCTTCATAATCTTCTGGTTTCCCGCTGCTTCTGATCTCCAGTGTTCCGGAACGACTCCGCATGGTCACCCGTGGGTCCTTCCCCACGTTAAAAAACTTCCCATTCCTCCGCCACTGAAACCTGCACAGACCAGTTACAAACAAGACGTGAGCCAACTTGATGCTGTTAATGTAATAGGTCCAATAAAGCGTTATGTGAAAACAACAAAGGCATGAAATATCATGAGATAAAAATTCAGTTTAAATGACAGTTACAGATCTTATTTTAAACAATTCATCAGTGTATATAAATCATTTTTTAAAAAGCAGGTTGATTTTCAATCTTAAAAAAAACTATCTTAGAAACAATAACGTACAGCATGTGGAAAATAATGTGTTTCTTGAACCTTAAACTGCATAAACACATTGCATTACATCAAAAAAAACTAAAGAATGTTCTATTTAGCAACATCATATGACCCTTTAAAAATCAAGTCTTCATTCTGATTTGGATGTATGTCAGAATTTACTTGTGTGCTTGGAGTTGACCGGGTGCCATTTACTAACCTATGTATATTCTGTGAGCGTGAACACTAAACTAAGCGTATTATTAGACCACAATTGTTTTGCGGACCGGCCTGAGTGGAAGGTTTTGTAAAGCCCAACAGACCACCAAACAAAAACAGGCACTCTGAATAGCCACTCTGTGTTGAGCTGGTCAGGCCTGCTTTTCACAAACAAGAACAAGGGACCGGAGCCAGAGTGAGTGCCCCTGCATATCTGATGGCATGAGAAGGGTACAGGAGGGAGTGTGGACAATGCTGGTAGTGCCACTGTCAGGTTGGGGCATTGGGTGTCACTCTCACAAAAATGTGCTGGTCTTTGTTATGCCGAGACTAATGGACATCAGGTTTAATTAGACAGCGACAGAAGAGAAAGAATGAGAGATAGAGAAGTTAAAGTGGACATATACAGTAAGAGGTTGCTGACAAACTGGAAATGTAAAAGAGATGACAAAAAAGACGAGCAGGACGAGATGGCACAAAGACAAAAATGTTTCATCCATTCTCACATTGGCACTGGAGTCCCCTTGGCCTCGCATTCAATGATGATGTTATCTCTGGGGTCCACAATGTAGTCCTTTAGTGACTGCTTCACAATGGTGGGGGGCTGTTTGACTGCGGAGGGAGGGACAAAGAGACAGCCTTATCTCACCAGCACTGAGAAGCACGTAACTCAATGCTATGTATACATATGCAAGAGCTGCATTTCTTGAAAAATGGTTGTTAAATTCACTCCCATGGTGACAAAAAAAAAGATAGACACAATTAGCACAGTCAAACAACGTTTTAATTGACAGGCACACATCCAATCATTAATTCTTTGTTAATTGCATGATACATTTGTACATGGTAAATTATTTGTTTACTAAATATATAGGCTAATTTGTCTACGCTATCAGATAATACGTTCATTGTGTACTTAGAGTCATTCATTCCTTTGCTACTGTGTTTAAAACAATTTCTCCCTAAATACAGTTAATGCAAAAAGTGCTAAGAATTGTGCATATTCGGTCTGGGCCTGGCAGAAAGGTATGAGAGATTGGAGGATGTACAGGCAGCTGCAATCAACATCCAATGGACATAAAAAGCCATATTATTGCTTCAGCAAGCTAAAACAGCATCTAGGACTTATCAATTATGTAATATTATGTACATTTTAAAAACAGGGTTCTGGAACTAAATATTCCAATCATTTTCTGCATAAGAGAATTGATTTCTTAGAATAAGTTATGAACATTTTTGTTTGGTCGCAATTTATTTTACATTCCTGTTCCTCATTCATATACTATGTATTTATTATAGTAAACAACAACTAAGTAATAATCCTGAGTCCAATGTAGTTACCTTATATTACTGGTACATTTGTACACTGTTAAGTACATTTAAGTGCACATACTGTAAAAAAACAAAAAAGTGCAACTGAGGTTTTCCTTATTTTAGTTTTGCACTGTGAGCTACATTGCTGGTAAATGTTTTTTTTAAGCATTACATAAATTTTTTTAATAATCATGTTAAACAGAATAAGCATTTCTCTAATCAAAGGAGTTAAATACACAGTCTGCAACTTGGCTGATTTCCAAGTATTTTTATTTTTTTTTAACTTAAACCTTACCTTGTAGTTGGATGATTTGGTTCATGGCTTTTTAGCCACAAGATTACTGACTGCTCTACTCTACTTCTAGCTGGCTCAGAACTGTATTCTGGCACGGCTAACAAACCCCCCGAAGTAATCCTTCCCTTTAAAGAGATGGCCTGCCAAAAAGACATGCTCTTGGGCTTACATTAGAATATTAATCAGCTTTAATAAATGATAGACTTTATAATTTATCTAGAGTAGCACAGTGAACTTCTGTGAGCTCTCTTGAGACTGCGTTTGAGGGTCTTTTCAATGTTTTTTTTGGTCCGCATTGGCTCTAACTGCAACAGCAATGCAGTAATAACTCTGTTCTTTAGATTTCAGACGTGATAAGTTTTGTTGTAAGCTCTATTAAGACCAGCAACTGATTTAACGAACAAGTTAATCCGTGTTAATGAAGCACTTACGCTCTTGCTGGATCTTTGCTGTTAGTTCCAAGAGAGGCGGGTGAAGAGAAAAACAGTTCAGTTGTGTTAATAGTTAACAGAGAGTGAGGAAACATGGCTATGATGTGGCAACAATTAAATTATTTACATTAATATAATTGCAACTAAACTACTGTTATAAGACAAAAAAATATTTTAGTTAATGGCTGCTA
Organism: Enteromius unitaeniatus; assembly: GCA_032359435.1. Taxonomy (NCBI): domain Eukaryota; kingdom Metazoa; phylum Chordata; class Actinopteri; order Cypriniformes; family Cyprinidae; genus Enteromius; species Enteromius unitaeniatus. The sequence goes on from JAUMHI010000052.1 coordinate 11,356,377, forward strand.
AATTTGGGAATATGCTAAACACAATACTTTAACATTTTAACACCAAAAATAGCTAAACTTACCTGTTAATGGTCCAGATGAGCAGATGAATGAAGCAGAGAGGGGAGATACATTTTAAGACAGAAAAAAAAACATTAGATCGAAAATAAATCACTGTCACATTATCAAAACGTAATCGGTGCATTTATCTTCCCCATATGGCAGTATATTTAATCTTCGACTGTCCTTCTTTGTCAGTTTGTTAAAGTGACAGGCCTTGCAGGGGGTTTCTCACATTCAATAATAACTGCAATCAATGTGATGTATGTTCTCAGAAAAGTCAAAAATTGCTTTTGTGATTGTGCTTTGTTAATTAAAGGAATATGACCTTCATCTTCAGCTTATAGTAGAAAGCACCCATGTGTCTGTTGTGCTTTTTATCAGATAGTGACAGGTGCATTTCTGGCTCTGTGCCATTCATCATCTGACATCAATCATAGCACATAAGCAAGGTCACACGGGATGGGCATCATGAGCAACATATGTGTTAGTGTGTGTGAGCGCATGTGTAAGATCAGCTGGGAGGCGATGACAACGCTCGTCAATAGAAATCAGATTTGGGGAGGGGGTGATATTGGGAGTGAAGGATCAATAGGGAGATAATGGAGAGATGCTAAGAGTCACATCTCTAGTTCTATTTATCTTTTAGGTCAAGGTTCTTTTGCAGGGGGTCTGACGATTATTGTTTATGCATGATGACATTTGTTCATATTAGCTTAAACCGAATCTAAAGTTAGTGTGACTTAACTTACTGTAAATGTGTAATTGTCCCACCTACATACAGAATATACTGTTGAAATCTCTGGAGGATAATTTGGCTTATGTGCGTGTGTAGTATATATAATATATTTATTTTTATTTTTTTTAAAGACATTTCTTCTGCTGATCAGGGATGCATTTATTTGATCAAAAATACAGAAATAATATTACAATTTAAAATAATGGTTTTATTTATGCGATGCAAAGCTACATTTTTATCATCCATTATTTCAGTCTTCAGTGTCACATTATCCTTCAGAGATAATTCTGATTTATTAACAATATGCAAATGTGTTACCAGTGTTGGTTTCTTTTAAATAAAAATAAAAAGAATAAATGGAATAAGAATAAAAAGCATTATTAAAAATAGAAATATCTTTACCATCAAATTTTATTAAATTAACACATTTCAATCATCATTATATATTGTATATCATTTCATAAATAAATGCTGTTCTTTCCAATATTGAATATTTACAATATTGATAATAATGTCACACTGAAGTAATAACATAAAAAAAAGCTTTGTATCACAGGAATAAATTGTGTTTTAAAGTATATTAAAACTGCAAACCATTTACCAACCAATAGCAAATTTGTAAATTGCAATAATACTAATAATTTGTGATTATAATAATAAATATTGCAGGTTTTGTGACTTTTAAAAAGATGAAATACTCCTATTGACCACAAACATTTTAAATGCAGTGTATATGTGCTGTAATGTAAACATTATAAATTAAATAAATGATGAACCTGTCATAATAAACTAAATTGTTTACTATTTGTATATAATGTATGTAACTGCTCTGTTTTTTTATCCAAACAGACGGTTCTTGGCCTTTAAAATGCTTTTGATGGCGCGTGTAATATGAAGTATAAGCGTACAAAAGAAGACACAACACCGTCGCTAATAGTGTGATCAGATGCTTGTCATTTCCCAGTAGCCCCTGCTGCTGAATACATTCAGATAGGTCAAGAGGTCAGAGGGGTATTATGAAGTGCTCAGGGACAGGATCAGTGCTCCAATTTTCTGTATCTACACAGATCAATAGAGATTCACACAAACTGGCCTATAGTGAAAGCTTGAGAAAAAGGGGGAGAGATGATACATAAGACAGAATGTGAGAATAAGGGAAAATGAGAAAAAGAGAAAGGAAAAGCGAATGATGGCGTCTTGGGAATACAGACGGAGAAGGGGAGCTGGGGAGGTGCTGACAGCCCCTGGTCAGGCTGAATGTCTTTCTATTGTTGAATCTGGAGAGAACTGAGCGCCGCTGGGGTGTCTCGCTCTGTATGAGCTTTCAAATCATTTTTCATAAGGGTTTAAGCCAAACCTGGATGGCTATTATTAGAAAGAAACTGAAAAAAAACGGAGGAGTATATACAGCTAGACAGCAGAAGGCTGAGTGGATTTATGGTTTCTTTGTTTAAGATGCAGTTTAGATAGATTTTCCTCATTTATTATATTGTATAAATAGTAAGACCGTGATATAGAGCACAGTCTATAGCAGGACAGCAGGAATGTACAAAAATACATATTTTGAAATTTGCTTAGCTGACTAATTGGTCTAATGTGGAATTATTGAATGCTAAGTGATCCTGAAACCACTGAGATTATACGGTGTGCCATCAATTATTTTGGCACAGCAAAGATGGACAATCTGATGCCTGTTTATGAAAGCATGTTTAAAAACTTCATACTCACATGAAAATATGTCAAAGTTGCATTTTGAAATCACGCCAACGATTTAATGCACAACAATAACCCCAGTCTCAAGGAGTGGTTAAAAAAAAAAAACTCATCAAAAACACGCCTTAGTGCAGAGTATATCATTTATGTTGCAAGTTAAAGTGGAACACTGTGGAGGTCTGAATATGTGTGTATTACTGATTACTGCAATTCTCTTCCCCCTTCTATGTACTATAAAAAGACACTTTCCTTTCAACATTCCCTTTCAAACATTTTAATATTTAATATTTATTTTATATAAACTGTGTATATATATATATATATATATATATATATATATATGCATCTATCATGACATTTTCCAATGTATAATTTTAATAATAACTTACGGTCCATTGGGACTTCGATTGGAGCCACCACCGTAGACAGCAGCAAGATTATTGACAACACAGCCAGTGCTGCCCACCGCTCCTGCGACCACATCTCTCTCCTCCAATTGGCAGACCCCTCCCGTCCCAGGACTCTACTGATTTACTTGTACACTTTTAGATGCGCTATATTACCTGTGAAAAGAAAAAAAAATGCCGTATTCATTAAATAAGGAACTTATTCGACAATCCAGTGACATTTAGGATTTGCAATTTGCAAGGAGACTCTTTAATGCTGAGATACACAATTTTAAGCATGTACTATGCGCCTGCTGCCCACGAGTAATGCAGGCGTGGGTTGTGCATGCGTGGAGGTTTTCAGCTGGCCTACATTTGCAGTTGACACTAGCATTCCCTGGAGCCAATGGCCCTCTTACAGATGAATGCAGCATCGGCGCATCACCACACCTACACAACACCATGCAAACCTCCAAATCAGGAAGAAAAGGATTCTAACTGGTCAATCTGCGCCCTTGATGGGACACCAAACCCCAAAACGGAAGATGGGGCTGTTATACAAACCACTGAGGTCTGATAGCAGACGTTAACTCTGTTACATCTGTCAAATTCTGCTTCCATAAAACTGACAGTCTCTCCACACTGACTGGAGGTCAGTGACAAACTCTTTCCTGTAGATACCATCTAGTTGGAATAGTTGATCTTAGAGTCATTATGTAAATGAGCAGCCATGGCACTGTAATTCATATGCCTCAGGTGGTCCGGGTAGCAGGTCCTTTATTATATGGAAAAATTACAATTTTATAATCATTGACTGGAGCCATGCTCTCTCCGCTCTACTGAACACAATGAGTCTGAAATGATGGTTTTCCAGCATTCTGCTCTTGTGGTTTATTGTTCGATTAATCAGATATTACAAACTGTATGTTCTCTGTCAGTGGAAAATGTGGAAAAATGAGAGTTGGATCAAGTGAGGAATTATTTTATCACACTGATGTGATCATTATCAAATATCCGCACACAAACCATCTGCTGCATGGGTTAAAGTGCCTCATTTTCCCTAGGGGAAGACAACACATGCCACCTCATACCATCCAGTCAAAAAGGGGCTAAAACTGATTATAACATGAAATAAGCTGGACAACAAGCCAATCAAATCAAAGAAGGCGGGCTTTACTGTTCACAGAAGCCAACCATGAATTACAGCACAAAGCTTCAGTTTTAAACTGTAAAGAGAGCAAGACATAGCTAAACATTTAATATTTACTCAACTGTTTTATATTAAAAATGCCCTTCAACCTGACTATCATAGTCCAGGTGGTTAGAAAGAGAGACAGTCTGAGGCCTGGAGAGAAGATGGGCTTAAGCCAGAAACAATGTGCCAGAGAGGTCAATGTCAGCCCAGGGACCCCAGCATCCTTTTATTTCTTCTTCAAACTCTTTCAAGGAGTCAGATTCTATTTAGACTGCCAGGAATCCCATAAGCACAATTACTGCATCCCACTTTAGTGTCAAGGTAAAAACTTGCTATCTAAAATACGTGTACAAGCAAATACATGCATTTATATAGTTTGCATGCCTCCAGGAGGAAACATCTCCAGCATGGAGTTCTCTGTCTGAGAAACTCACAATATGTTGAATGTCAGTACAGTTATGATCTAACCCAAATACTGAAAAAGACTGGAGGAAACCAACAGCATTGCCAGTCTCATCCCCCATCATTCAGTTCGTTCCCAAGGAGCAAACTGAAGTTCACATCTGATGAAGTGCTTTGTGCTCGGTGAGCTGTAGTATAGAGATTACAAAGAAACATGTGGGCTAATAGTATGTGTTAAAGTCTCCTTCAGTGACCCCAGCAATGTGAAGACAGGATTCATGGCACGCATCCTAGACAGGGTGAAATAGGGTTCGCTTTCTGCCAAAAGGCCAGACAAACCATGTTTAGTCACTCACTGAGCAGCAATATTTCATTATTGTCTATAATATATAATATACAAACTATGAAAAAGCTTATTAATTGACCAGGAGCAATGACTGGTTGCTGACCAATGATTCTACTAAAGAAAATGTCTACTAATTTTAAATGTGCTGGCTACGGAAAGGCCATTTGCACCTTTAATTGAAATATGGTGTGTGTCAAATGTAAAATTTAAATATATATATATATATATATTCATTCTATAATTGCGGGCACATTTGGTGTCCCTGTCAACTGTGTTTCCTAGGTACATTTACAATGGAGACAATAGTGTAACAGAATTTAAAAAAATTTTTTTTCCAAAAACTCCACTTGCTAGCATAAAATGCTAAGAAAACATGACACTAATGAAAACATGATTAAAAGGGCTTTACATAACCCAATGTGAGATCAGTAATACATTCTGTTTTCCGTTTGATATTAAGGTAACAGAGTACTCTTGGTATCTTGGTAAATTAAAATATTTTCTCAGAGAGAGCACATATACTTTTCAGAGCTTAAGATCTTATCAGTGAGTGAAAGTGACATAATTTCCTGTAACTTCCACAATGCTGAGAGATAATTCCACCAAATTAAAGGCAAAATATGATATGGTAAGAGAGTTGAGATTTGTAGACACACATTTTTCAAAGAAGAAAAAAATAATTTAAATAATATAATATTGTACAATTAAGTAAGTATATATTTTGATTGTACATATTATTGTACATAGCTATTAAGACACTGCAAGATTGTGTAATTCATAACAATTAGTAAAGAACAATAATAAATAAATTAAAATAATAAAAAATTCAGCCATTTAAAAAAAAGGTGGAATAAATAATGACTTTATTTGTTTGAGGACACCAAATGTACCTACAATTATAGAATAACCCATATATATATAAATTATAATAATTACAAAAAATATTTAATGGCCAGTAAGAAACATTTATGGATTTAAACTGACCTGCTACTGCACTGGGAAGTTAATTTTGGACCTTGGTACGCACTTCAGAAAAAGCATCACAGCTAGACCTAATTAAACTCCAGCCCTTAGTTAAATTATTTTGAAATTAGACTTCACGTTTAATTTTGTTAACACCAGCTCATCAACTGCATTCTGGGATTCATTAATGCCATATAATTAAACAGCCTGTGTTTTCTTATTTGCATGGATGTCTAGATGCATCCATGTTTCATGTTAGTACCCTTTCAAGTTACTATCCTTTCATCAACAACCAGAAAAAAATAAATAAATTACAGCAGAAAAACAGAAATCTTTTAATGTTTTAACCCAAATGGCTTGTTAGAACTGGGCTGAGGGGAGTGAGGTGGGCTTCGATGCGCAACTACAACATAATAATTGTGAAACCCACTTGAGCTCCATCAAAGCAGGTGAGTGGGCATAGTGTCGCACTCTCTATCATTAATGGTCACAGCTAACACAGCTTAATGCATGATGACCGCAACACCCACTGGAAAACCTGATTCTGTGACACATTTTGAAATTAATTTGATACACTTCAAAGGTGCAGTAAAAGACATCTAGTATTCGGAAAAAGAGAAATATATACATTATATATATAATGTGAGGGTGTATGTATATGCTGTATATATATATATATATATACATGCATCAAAATTTTCAAAAAATAGGACAAAAAATGGTTAATGTTATATCTAGATCACATCCAAGCCTTCCAGTATAAATGCTGCCTAAATTACCATTAAAACAACTTAATGCATATCTCTCACATAAATAAATAAATTGAGCTAAACAGCATTGTGAGGTCAAATGTCCTTTGGTGTCACTGTAGGTTGAAGGTCTAGCAGTCTGGGGTTTCATCTCTCTGTCTCTCTCTCTCCATGTCCCTAGTGTGCTGATGGTAGTACAGCCTCAGGCAGTCTTCTCATCCAAGCACACACACACACACACACACACACACACACACACACATTACCCATACTCCCACTCTATAAATACTCACATGGCCATCACAGCCAATTACCCTCAGTGGAGGCGTGCGTCTCTGCCCCAGACGCCCCAAACCCACTCCTCCTCCGGGCCCCTTCAGCACTGTTCTTCACTGAGAAAGACTCTGAGGATGCTGGACTAGATGCCCCCTACAGCTGTCACTTACACACACCATATGCATGTTTTAACACTCCATTATCAATAGACGTGAAAAAACATTACACTCCTTTTACCTGAGGGCATGAGAGAGATTTTCTATACTGTCCTACAGACAGTGTTGACAACAAAGTATTTATACATGATAACATGCATCACTCAAGAAGGCCATCTATATGTATTAATTTAAATTAATGCTTATAGTAGACAATTATTGTAACATGTTATAAAATGGCTTTCTAGAATTGGTTATGACTGGTCAATCACAGCATTCAGTAGTTACATATTTCTCTATGGTGAACAATTAATGTTAAATAGTGTCTGACTAATAAAATAAAATAAATGTAAATAAATGTAAAAAAATAACATGTAATAAATATTGTAATATATTAGCATATTGTCATGATCAGCTGGATGTCCCAGCCTGCTTGGCAATCCAGCTCCCTGCAAGCTGTGTGTTTGTTTTGTGTCTGTGACATTCATGGACTCACTTCAGTGTACTCATGTCTCCGCCCACTCGTTAGTTGCCTAGGTGTTTGATTGTCTGCTCCA
>JAUMHI010000052.1:11363996-11376407 GCA_032359435.1 Enteromius unitaeniatus
TTACCGACCCTCGCCTGGACTTTGACTACTCTTTTGCCCTGCCTCTGCCATTGTCTACGCTCTGTGTGTAAATAAACGGCTTGCACTTAAATCCGACTGCTTCCTCGCCTCCTCCCTCGTGACACATATAACATCTATGTAAAACCTGATTAATTATTCTAAAACCAATATAAATTCGAAGCATGACAGTTACAGGTCTATCAAGAGAAGTATATACTATGTACTTACACAAAATAGTTGGAAATTTGGACAGTTTCAAGGTTGATGATGGCAGACTTCTAAGACCTGTAAAAACAAAATAAGAAACAGGGTTTAAGATCATTTCCAGACATGTGTTTTTTTGATTTAACAGTATTCATTCATTATTATCGCTCTATTTTAAGCTTGCACCAACATATGGTTGGTTTTTAACAGAGAAAGTCACATAGAAGCAAAATTCCTAGACTCTCTTTTAGTTTTCTGTCCTTTGTCTGCAGACATGAGAAGCTTTAATTTTTCAAAGCAGCAGTTTTCTGTGAATGTGCTAGACTTCTGGTCTCGCACATTCAGCCCCTTTAGGGAAATAACAAGAAGAACAACTACGTGCATTAAAATGCAAAACAGTTTGCACTACAGAAAGAAACCTGTTATTAATATCAAGCAGCAAAACAAGCTGTTTTGTGCAGCTAAAAATAGCTGAACGTGAATGACACTGGAAGCCAGACACAAAATGTTACATTACAAACGGGGCGCACCCATTCATACGGGAAAAATAAGGTGGACAACATGAGGATTACAAAATATGTGATCAAAATATTAGTGAGTAGTCTTCTGGAAAGGAGCTGCGTAATCTTGACCTCTGAGACACAGGAGCTTGACCTCTGTTAAACAGACGGACTATGAGGCCTTGCTTGACTTGTCATTATATTGAGAGAGGAAGTGAAGGGGAGTGAGAGAGATCTGACTAATATAGAGCGATGGATGAAGTGCTGATAGATGGGTAGAGTGAATCCTGCTGACGTCTTGTTCTCCTGTGGCACACAGCACAGACTGATCTCTATGGACATGAAAGGCGCTGAGTAAGAGAACAAACTGGAAATACCTTCCGCCAGTACACTGTGTGGATGTGAGCATGCTCAAGACATGCTAGAGATGTGTGACTTTGGGACAGCTTGTCTGTGACCATTACCTACATTTCCCAGCTGCACAATCTGAAACGTCCAGAACACTTACGTTCATAACATTTGACCTAACATCATTTGAACAGGTATGATATACAGTATCATATGGCTTGCTTAGGAGAGGTGTGCTTCCCTTATTTATTTAGTTTTTTGATATGTAGGCAATAAAATGGAGCATCAGAATATAGTTGTCAGCTCTGTATTTGTGTCCTTAATATGGTTATATGTTCAAACACATTTATGATTATTCATAAAACCCACGGTTCGGTTTGTATCACGGTTTTAGGGTCACAGTTTTCGGTTCTGTACGGTTCTTGTTATTTTTTCTTTTAATCTTTAACACTCCAGAAATGTACTTCAGCACATGATATATAGCTTAATTATCCACAATTTAGGATACAGTATTAAAAAAGTTATATCATGTAATCATTCCTAAACTGAATTGGATGCGTGTTGCACATTACTTGCTTACAGTCGCAGTCTATCTATTGTTTTATTTCCGCTGTCATCAAAGGAAATTTTTCTGTCCGAGCCCGGGCCGCATCCGACAGAGCTGTAACCAAATTTTTTTCTCATACTAATGACACATGCACTCTTTTGTGTGGACAACCCGCTTTTATTTAAGCAACTGTAGGAAGGCGTTCGGAAAGGTCAGCGGATGAGAGCATCAGCGCACACGGGGCAAAAAGCGCTGTTATAACACAAACGCACATTCACGCTGATGTGACCGAGCCCAAGCATCCTTTCTAAATATCTGCCCGAACTGTATCCATCCTCTAATAGGTAACATGAAATGTACCCACACGCCAGATTTATACGACGCTGGCGCATCCTCCAACTCCGGGCAGCCTTCCTTTTCTCCCTAGCACCCTTCTGGGTTTAAGCTGGTCCTTTGCTGGTTTAAGCTAGTCATTTTGCTGGTTCATGCTGGTGTTTTGCCAGCACGTGACCAGCATAAACCAGCAAAGGACCAGCTTAAACCAGCATCAAAACATACCTAACCAGCATATGCTGTTTTTTTCAGCAGGGCAACCACATAGAGGTAAGGCCCTATGATATCAGCAATGCAGAAAACATGATTGTAATCCCAGAATCCATTTACAAAAACTGAATTTACTGTATTACGTGGAATGTCATGGAATCTGTCACATTTTGGTTGAATAAATCAAATATAGGTCAGTACATTTACATCACAACAAATATATGTGCTCATGAACTAGGGCTGGACAGTGTATCGTATAATATATATTTATTCACATCTCGAAGTAAATCCGTTTCTTTGATTATCCGAATAACCTGTGAATCTCCATAACCTGTTTTCAAATGGAGCAACAGTTAATACCCAGAGCCGTAGATCACTGACAAGCTACACAATATCACATTCAGTATCAAAGGCGATTCATTTACAAAACTGAATGTACCCTATCTACTGCATAACTAATCTAGCAACTGCAAGAACACCCTAGCAACCACGCAAAACATCATAGCAACTCTATTTCAACATGATTAAAAATACTCCCTTGCAACCACCAAACTGCTCCCATAATACCATACAATTACATAAAATAATTGAAAACACCTTATTAACCATCTCTATCAGTCTATCAGTGATTTTTAAATGGGTTTAATATATCATACAGCTTTGGACTTTTTGCAAAATGCAATCAAGGATTTTTAAAAATCATGCACTATAACTAAATTGATGAATCATGACAGCCCTATTTTTGTGGACCGTTCTGAGAGAAAGGACAGACATGAGGACAGGGCAAACCAAAAACAACCACAAAAGGCCCGGGAGGAAGGTGGTCTGAACTTCTGCTCTCGTTGACACCCCATCAGTCACGCAATCATACACACAGCCTCTTGCTTACACTTCACCAGACCTCTTCCCAGGAGCTCACAAAAGGTTCTTCCTGCCTCCCTTGAAGCGCAATGTTTACATGCTCCTTTAGTTTTACAGTACTTCTATTGTCTGTTTGTTGCCCAAATATCTCGTATTGTCCAGTAACATCTGCTCCTCAAAAAATACACTTCCTGTGTGACCTCGGACATCGTCCATTACTGGATCTTATTAGCCTTTACAGGTCAGAAGGCCACAGAAATAATTGCCCACACAGATGGGCAAAACGATCTTGTGGACATACTTATGCTTTACCTTCAACTAAAGGTGCTTTGACAAATAAACTATGACTTCAGTAAAGGTAAGAGTGTGCAGAGCTGTGTGGATCACATGGTTGGCAGGAGTGATGGTTCAATGTTGCAGAATGACCTAGATATACCAGGAGAGAGGATGGAGAGAATAGATGCAGGGAGGGGGCGGCAAGGAGAGGAAAGGGAGGGGATGTAGAAAAGGGGGACCTCGGAGGAGCAGAATGAGAAGTAGTTTGGTGGAAAGTGAGAGGAAGACGGGGGAGGAAAGAAGACGGTGGAAAAGCAATGGAGTAAAAGAGGCGTATCTCCAGCCCTAAGGGGAACGATAAATCAATCCCGCCTCTTCCTGATTAGAGACGAAACTCTTCCTCCTCCTTCCTTGGACTGGTGTCAGATATTACCTGATGAATAATAGCACCTACAAAAACCTGGAAAATGATACCGCTGATGCATAAAAGTTAGTCTGAAGTTCTGTCTGCTGTGGATTCAAAGCAGATCTAGTAATACGCAAACACAAGAGGCCTGAGTTGCCAGGATGTTATACCGGAAGCTGCCAGATGCTGACCTACTCCACTGAAGGTGGGATGAAGGGGACCCTTGCGGCAAGGAGAAGATCTGGGTCATGATGCTGTGATGGTCTTGTAGTGACAAATAAACAAATTTAAAACACATTTATAACATCACTGGTTTTAATTGACCTGACAACGAAGACTTAATCACATGAAAGTCAAACGATGGTTGGTTATTTAGGTTGACATATTTAAAATGAGTGAATGAATATACTTAAATATTTTTAGAAAGCTTTGAAGGGGTCAAATTTTAAATGAAGACATGTATTTAACTAAGATGCATAAGTTTGATCAAATGTGACAGAAAAGACATTATACAGAAATTAATAAAATATGATATAATAATTCAATCAAAGAATTTGAAATTTGCTGTTATGTAAAAAAATGCAACCAATATTGGATATTTAAAAGTAGATTTAAATCATTAAGTTAAAAGAACGCCTATTAACGCAAAGAATTAAAACAGTGAAAGAGATTTCAACCACACAAACTCTTTCGTGATCATAACTCTGATTGTAGTAGACAGTAGTAGTTTTATACACCATTACATGTTCTGAATCAGATTACAGTTTGTTCAGTATTCAATCACCAGCAGTGGGTTTTATCGCTCTACTGCATGTCTAAAACACGCTGTGCCACAACTGAAATATTTAAGACCCCCTTCTTGTCCTATACCCTTAAAGATGACCACCCTCCCACATCCTTTCAGCACAGCTTTAGTCTCTTCCATTCTAAAAATGAAATTGGATTCTGCCTAATCTCCGCCAGCACATTCAGTTTCCTCTCATTTCCTCCTGCACTGTTTAATTCAGTATTTATCCAATCACAGAAAGGTCACACATTAGAGTAAACAGACCTTCTTTGATGTGTTCTTGTATTGATTTTTTATTTTATTCTGTTTTATTGTATTATAAAAATCTGTTTTGCCATGTGGATATCCTGTAACTCAATAAGACGAGATGAGTTTGTGCCTCGGGAGAGACAGCAATAGGTGGGCAGACAACAGGAACAAATCCTACAGTGCACAAACCCAAACCCAGCTCTCCTGCTAATGACCACATTAATACATACTAATCTATGTCTTTACATCACCATTGTTTCCTTTTATCTTCTTATTTCGTTCCTGCTCACATCTGAACAGAAACCCGACCCAGCTGCTTATAATCCAAACTCTTCTCCCGAGTTCCCGCCATAGACGATCTGGTCGCTAGGGCTCCATAGCAACAACATCGGGTGAGGGGTGTTTGTGTGTTTTTTTGTTTTTTTTTTGAGTATAACACTCATCCCAGAGGAAATGTGTGCAACGCCCATTACCAAGCCTGTGCCTACCCATTATGCTATGGCAATGGGTTGTCAAGCGAGAAGGTACAAAACGTCAAATCTTTTTACATATTTACATGATCAGGTCTGCTAAGCACTGCATTGTTAAATCAGACTCAAACGATAGGCTTTCAAAGGCATAAAAATAGCAAATAAAACTAAAAAAAGTGTAAACCGCACATTTGTGCTGTTGCTGGGATACTAAGTAACAAGAGTTCATTAGAGGTGCAGCAGCTGTGTGTTACTGAACAAAAATCTCTGCTAAAAATATACCACATTTCTGAATGATTTCCCCTTTTAAGCATTTTAGGAATAGCTTTTGTGAAATCACAGTACACTAGCTCAAACAACCTATTTTCTGCATGTTTTATACATATAGATTAAGAGGTCATGTATAGGTCAGTTATGAATATTTAATAAATGCTGATTTCTGTGAAGCTCACGGAAACCCTATTGACAGGTTTTATATATTTAAAATACATTATTAATTTTATATAATTGTAATTATTATTAATATTAGAAATACTGTCTGCTATTTTTATTTTGTTGCATTTTTTTCTTTTTCTTTTCATATTTACTATTCATTTATTGTCTCCTTTTTACTTTGATACTATTCAAATGCTACGCCAATACTGTAAAAATGTCTATAAATATATATATTATATATACACTGTTTTTAACACTCTTAGTACAATACACATAGCATCATTTTATTCTTTCAATCTTTCACTTCCACAAAAGTTTCAAGTAAACCTTATTTTAAGACTGCTTGGATATTATTACTGAAACAACAAAAAAAACAGCGTGGTTAGCAAGAGTGATGGTTGACAAAAATAGCTGCTGGGACTCATTTCCTGGATGTGTTCATCTGCCTGGGGTTACCTTGGTGATTAAATACATTCTGGATCTCTTAAATGGTCGTAGCTGTGCCATCCCGCCTCCTGGGACATGGGTTCCCTGCTCCTCCTCCCTGTGTTTTTCTCCTCCTTCGTTCACACTTATCATAAGGAGGGACTGGTGGATAGTGTGAAGGGTGTAAATATAGTCTCTCGAGACAGCCACTCGCTGCCGAATGATAAGAAACGTGCGCTTGTATGTGTGTGCATGCTTATGTGTGAGTTTGATTGAATTTGCATGTGTGTTTGCGTCTTTGTGTGAATGAGTGTGTGATACGGAAGGGGGTCTGGGAGATAAGCTGCTGACAAATCCATTAATTAAACCTCAGAAATCCATCCACTGCACAATAACAACTACAAGAAACGCCCCTGGAGCTAATTTGGGAGGGTGGGTTTTCATTCTTTTGTGATTATTCTGGACACACGCTGCCATTAAAGCTCTCTGAGAAAGCCAATCAACGAATGAGATGGCAACTGAGAACATGTTCCTCCTCGTACAGACAAAGAATAGACATGATGTTTTAACCTCGACAAATATTTAAAAATGCAAACCCCATTTTAAAAGATTACTGAGAAGTATTTGCAAAGAGTTCTCTTATTGTACAAAACATAATTATGAAGTCATAATTTTAACATAACATTTAAATACATTAAAAAACAAATAATTTTCAACTAATTACACTAAATGTAACAATTAAATGTAATATTATTTTATACTATTATATACTGTTTATAATTATGAATATTATTATGACTTGTATAAAATATGTTTTTAATAAACATACAAAATCATAATAATAGTCAATTATAATATATGTTATGTGACCTTTGTGAATAATTGTCACAAAGCAATAACTGTCAACAAAGCAAAATAATCAGAAATATTTCAAATTAACTATATGTTAAACAATTTTAACCAACGGGCTAAATGGGCTTATTTCTGGTTTGGTGTCAATGGAAGGGTACTGGAAAAAAGGCTTGGAAATTTGTGGTACAAACTCTTCAACAATGGCTCCTCAAAGACAACAGAGCTCAGAAACCTGACCAGCATGCTGCTAAGAAACCCATAAACACACTTCAAACACGTTTCACACAAGCACTAATCATATTCAAACAAAGAGAATCCCTAAAATCCCTAAGAAATACAGCTAATTACTTTGTGCTTCGCCTCTGAGGATCCAAAGGGTTCATAAGCGCTTTTTCAAGCCCCTTAAAGCAGAAAGAGGACCAGCTTTGTGGGAGACCATCTCTGTCCTTAAACCATTCCGATTGAACCGTTTCCAAATGCCACAGGGTCAAACCAGTTGGTGCGTTCAGGCAACGAAGTTAATATATGCGCATGCTATTTGCAGGGCTTTCTTAATTCTGTAGTTCCTGCTAAAACCTAAAGCCTCAAGATTCACCCTTCTTTCAGATCTGAAGACACCAGCAAATCACAGGGGCTGACGTCTGATGAATCAGACTCATGTGTATTCCACGCAGAGCTCTGTTGAACTTCATGTTTGCTTGGCTCGTACTGTTGCCCTCGGGCGCTGTGATTGTGCGCATGAGGCAACACGAGGTCATAATTCAGGTCAATGCTTTTTAGAGACATTCAAATCATACCTCTGAATTTATTCCTCCCATTTTTTGGTGGATTTTAGGTATGTAACACAGCCAATCCCTTTTAGTCACAGGAAATGTGTGTGGATTAGCATATTTCTGCATGCTACTAACATGTTTCGGTCGTCGCCTGTCATACAACATCTGTAAAACATGCTCTGACAGCTTCAAGCTACAATAAATACCAAAAACGGATCAAAAATGCAGGAAAGAAGATATAAACCCAAGCTTTTGATTGTGTGGTAATACTGTAGCTTCTTATATTAGCCTTTGTCTTCTTCAATATGTTTCTGAATGAATTTGTGTAATATTAAATAACATCACATTACAGCACATTACTCTTTTAGTCACACACTATCAGCTGGAAAAATCACGCAATTCAAGCGCAATGCTCAAGGGTCCAACAACTGTTCCCCATCTGGGATTCGAGCATCTGGCTCCATATTCTCTTCAAAATGTCAGTTCTTACAGTATGATCTTACTGTAGCCTACCTGTAAGACTATTACGCAATTATAAAACAGAAGAATAGGTCTGGAAGTGCTGACTAACAGCTGTGAGTGCAGTTATGCTGCATATGAGGGTAATTTTGCTGAGTTTGCCACAACAGACTGTGCAGATTCACTCAGCACCACACGGGCGGCAGAAAAGCTTAGCTAGTCTTGACACGAACACAAGGGAAACGATTAATACTCCAAAAGAGCATTGCCAGTGTCACCAGTGCTAAATCTCTCATTATGGAAAGCAGAAGGCTTTTTAAACCACACAGACCTGGACTAATTGGTGACATTCTGGAATAATCCATCCACGTCTGGCCCGATCTCAGGACATAAACGAGCAGTACCAGACCACTTTTTATTCTATAACAGGCATTTATCCACTCTAAAAGGCAGCGTAAATTATATGAAAGCATATTACTGGATCCAGACAGTGATTTCACAAAGTAATTCACTGTGCAATCAGTGTGCATTTTATTTGTGAATCATCAGGAATGATAAGAAGTGAGAAGGAAACCAGGACTATGCATGTTGTGTTGGGGTACGAGTAAGTTAATGTGCCATTGTGGAAATATTTCTACCAAATGATAAGTTTAAATAATTACAATAAAAGAGCATCTTTGTATACTATCTGTGAGTACATTAACCTCCTCCTGTTCAGCCTGCACAAAGCGATGGGCTTTCCAAGCCCCCCATACACAGAAACAGATCTACACAATCAGCCCCTTGTATTGCATGTCTGGTTGTATGGCTGATTCAACAGTGCCGATGATATTACGCAACATCATAATGTCATTGTGACAAGCCTGAGACGTTCTTGGCGTTTTTCAGGTGCATCCATCCAAAACTTCGCTCTAAATTGTTCCGGTCTAGGCCACTACCAATATTTACATAAATGCGCTTTTTTGAAAAATTTATTCAAATTTATCCATTTATTCCCATGTGTTCTGAAGATACAAATGGCAGAACAAATCCTGACACGTGAATGCTGCATGTGAGAATGTGTAATTATATCAGTTCCAGGATTTTCCTAGAAAACAGTCTGGACAGCCGTTTTCTGACTACGCGTGACTGCTATGTTGTAAATATGAAATATTCTTCAAAGCATCATGTGAAAATGTTTCAGCATTTATGAGAACAGACAACTATAAGTAAGACATTTGACTTATCTAAAAGGAATAAACACTATTTTAAAATATTACAAATACAGTATCTGAAAGGTTTAACATTCTGGCTTAACCAATATTAAAGGGGTCATACAAAGCCAATTTTCCACAAGCTAATATGATTCTTTAGGATCTTAATGGAAACTTTGTCATTTAGATTGCTTTAAAATTTCTCAAAGATAGTGTAAAAAAAATGAGGGATGCGTATGTATCTGTTTTAAAGTTATATTATCACAATAAACCAATTTCTCTTTATAGTAAACACTAAAAACAGTAATAGTTTCATTATACTTCATATATTCATTATACTGCGTTAAAAAGCAAACTGACAAATAACTGTAAGCAGAGATGAAGAAAAAGGGGGAACTACTAAGACAGAGATTTTGAGAATGAGAATAAAAGAAAAAACACCCTAAACACTTTCACTAGTGTGGAACCAGTTCGGTTGTACCTTTACCCTAAGACAAAGACAGAAACACAACACTGCAGAGTGTAAATCTACACAGATTGGACAACGACAGCTAATAGGTTGCGCCTGAGGTTGTCAAGGGCAGCTGGTTTGTGTTGTTCTTCAGTTAATGACCCTTTTCTTCTGAACGCAAGTCACATGCTAGCTAGACACTTAATGCATCTGACTGACAGTTCTAGTTTTTTTTAGAGTAAAACAAAGACTACTCCTCGGTCTCAAAGAAGATGACGTTTAGTAATGTGGTGGCAGCGAGACAGACAGAATACGTTACAACGAGTGTGAGAGGGCAATGCAACAAAGTTCACAAAGGTCATGGCTGGCAACCCTGATCGCGCAACATGTATCCCAGCGTCCAGTTCAAACATCAATATGTACTCATCCACAACCAGCCATTCATCAATAAATGTCTGACTAATTTAGAAAATGATTAACTCATAAATATGCAAAATGGCTTTTTTGTTATTTGGCAAATAATACATTACTCATCATACCGACTACAAGTCCATTAAAAAACAAAGTCTCAAATGCCCTTTATTAGAACAGCGAGCAGCCACCGTGACCGACCAAAATCACACCTCAAAGCCACACAATCATTGGCAGAGTGACAATAACACTAATTTGACAATCTTTCAAATATTAAATGCAATCTCTCAAAAATTTTATGTAACCTTTCAAATATTTATTTCATGCTAAATCTAAAAGTCTTCAGTTTCTTTAAAAATGTCATTTATATTATATTTTAAAAGATCAGCATAGCTTACTAAAATAACAGAATAAGATCCAAGAGTCTAAACGTGTCAGACCAACAAAGCCCGGTGTAACGCAGTCAGCATGTGGGATGAAACACACATAAGAATGAATGAAAGAAAAAAGACACATGCTGGCAAGCCCTCTCTCTCCTTCCAGAAACAAAAAAGGCAATTATCAGCACCGCTGTTGTCTGCTTTTGAATACAAGCAGAGACACACCAACAAAATACATAAGAAAACAAATCCAATTTACCTCTTAGGCAAGAAGGTCTCCGTAACTGGTGAGAGTGAACTGGCCTGTCATCTCTATTAGAGTAGATTCCTCATTCATTTGTGCTGGCTGTTTGCTTGCTTTAAAATCCTTTGACTAGAGGAGTTGGTCACTGTTGCTTACAGCCTGTGCCACCAAGATACAAAGCATGTGTGTAGTTCCTTAATGACGTGTCTTCTGGGGGCTGTTATGGCTCTGTGCATCCTTACCTCAAGCCCTTACTAACTGTCTCTGATGTTCCCTCTCTCTTTGCCTCCCTCACGCACAGATTCCCCCGTCTACCACCTCCTACTTTGACTTCTCCCCGCCCACCTTATGAATAATTAATCACCATGTGGGCAGACCCCTCCCCCCTCTGAAAAAGATCTACACACACGTGCTCTGCCGAACAAAAAACCGCACACACACATCAAGAAAAAACACTAATGCCTGACATATACTGTATGTAAAACCGAGGCGGTCGGGTGTGCTGTCTTCCCCCTCTTTAAACTGGATACTGCCTGCTCTCAGCTGGTGGGGGGGGATTTAGTATTTCTCAGGCTGGGCTGGAAGACTATCCCCTCCTCCAGGCTTTCCCTTTGAGCTTGACCTCTCCATTTCGACCTGTGTATCAATCTCGTGTACGTCTGGACCTCTTTTCTCTCCTTGCTCACCCTCACTGACAAATCAATAAGATGTCAACAACATGCAAATGTTCACTATATGTGATTAGAGAAGGCTAATAGAGACCGATAGATGCCAGTGCCAAAGTTAAATGATACAGTATATATATTTAACCTCTTGCCTATAGTCAAAATAAATAAATAAATAAGGTCAAGTACTTTCATAGCAAGAACATTAAGAGTAATCTAATTATGTGAACACCTTCTGAGATGATTCTAATTAAAATGAGCTGTTGGACAGTCTGACAAAATTCAGCAATAATTGCAAATATTTCATGCCTTTTATTCTGATGTAGTGGCTTATATTCTAATCCACAATGATTGCTGTATTATTAATGCACACAAAAATGAATACTAAGTACTAAGTAAGTTATTTTAATTTTTGTGGGGTGGCATACTTTTTTTGTTGTCAATATTTTTTGATAAAAATGTTCAAGCTGTATTTGTGAAAAATTATTATTTATACAGTGTTTCTATTTATATATAATTCAATATCTAATATATTTAAAAACGTAATTTACTTATGTAATATGTAAACGTATGTAAACTATAAAAGTATAATATAAACATTTGGTGCTCAAGAAATTCAATTTCTTATTATTGTCAGTGTTGACAAAAAATTTTTTCTGTGACAACCTTGATATATTTTTCCAGGATTCTTTAACGAATAAAAAGTAAAAAAGAGCAGCATTTAATTGAAATATTTCTGTAACATTAATGTCCTTACTGTCACTTGCTTAAAGTATTAATTCATAAACCACAGTACTGTAACGATCAGGATTCACACAGGCAGGGTCGATCATCAGCATAACAGGGTTACCGGTGGCATAGGCAGAAGAGAATAGTCAGAGTCCGTGTGTGGGTCAAAACAAACAGCAAACAGAGTCCAAGGGGAGAAGCA
>JAUMHI010000052.1:11384930-11395188 GCA_032359435.1 Enteromius unitaeniatus
AAATGTTAAAAGCATCTTGACAAGACGATTGAAAATAAATACAATCCTTGCACAACCTACAGTTTTATCTGTTATCAAAAGTGAGATTTTGGAAACCAGATCTTAATTTAGCAGGAACGGTCGGTCGGGTAGAAAATTATTCTAAGCGGGCAGCGGGTGAACAAAAACTGAATATACAGCAGGAACAGGACTAAAAAAGGGATCCCGTGCAGACCTCTACCTGACAGGCCCCTCACCACACACATTTTTTTTTTAATCTTCTTTATTTGCTGTCATCAAAAAAAAATCCTCTCACGCTGGGGGGAAATTCCCTTACTGTGATCTCTCGGTGCTCCTGTCCATCATTTTTGGTGCACTCCACAAAACACACTTCGTTACAAATCTGGTCGAACCAGTAAAAACTGTCAGTCAAAGATTGTTTTCTTCTGTTTTTTTATCTTACCAATCATTCCCTCCCCTTTTATGTCAATCTGATCCCCCCTCTTTATTTCTCTCTTTCTTGGCCCACTTTTTATTGAACAATGGAGACAATCGGGCGTCCCTCGAGGGTAGATGAGTTTAAATATCAAAAGCCCACAATGGACACCACGCCAGACTCCAAGGAGCTCCTTTTCCTGGCCCCCACTGCCCATCTGCTTATAACGGGAGAAATGAGGGAAGAAGGATAGCTAGTGAGAAAGGAGCCACAGTGACAGACTTTAGTCTCTCGCTCCTTTCTCGCCTTTTTCTCATTGTTTTGAGCAACTCAGTCGTGATTCTCCCTGTCAGCTGTCAAATGATGCTGTTTGTGTCCCTCCTATGTGAAATAAATTACTTTAATGATAAATAACCGTGATTTTACAATGTGTTAATATGGACATTATTGCCACTTTATCTTATGTTTCATTACATTTGTTGGTACGGAAAAACCTAAAGGGATAGTGTACCCACAAATGAAGATTCTGCCAATAATTACTCATCCTCATGCCGTTCTAAAACCGTAAGACCTTTGCTCATCTTTGGAACATGAATTAAGATATTTTTGATGAATTTCAAGAGCTTTCTGACCCTAAGAGCAATGCAACTACCATGTTCAAGAAATGAAGTAAAGACATTGATAAAATAGTCCACGTGACATCAGTGGTTCAACCATAGTTTTATTAAGCTACTTCTAGTGCGCTAAGAACACAAAAATAATGATTTTATTCTACAATTTCTTCTATTGGGTAGTGGATGTGTCAATGTGTCCTATACTGGGACTGAAAATGTGAAGAAAAATACAACTTTTAAGATAAACCTCTCATGCTATTTGCAACTCTAAGAATAAAGATACATTTTTCTCATGCTATTTGTAAGTTAAATTATTACTATTATTATTATTTTGCTGTCACACCATAGGACACAGTCCAATTTTTATTTTGTCAAAAAAATAGAATTATTTTTTGTCAAAAATAAATCTGAGCTCACACTGCTTTGTCTTTAGACAGAATTATGGTCCGTGCAGCGCACTTCACACAAATTAGCGTTCTTTCACTTTTGCTGCATTCAGGAATTCTCGTGCGGTAAAGAAATCACAGCGTATAAGAAAACATTTCAATAGACAAGCTGCTGGTCTTTGGACACCCCTGTCATGGATGCTATTTACAGTGTAAATGAAATCAGCACATTTTCATAGGTGTGCCACTAAATGAAAATAGCCATTTTATTTATTTATTTATAGATCTTAGATCTTACATTAAGAAATAGCCTGTATGCTGCCTTATTGGGACAAGCTCTCCACATAGCCCTATACCTCTAATCAAACCACAGACTCCATGGTGACTTAAACTAGAGTTTAATGCAGAAATACAAATGAAACACTGAGGCACAACTGCATTTAGAATACTTTTCGATACACATACGAATGATGGATTTACTGCAGTACCACTTAATGAATGCATTATAATTAGGCGGTTAAATTCACCTTTTCTGATGTGTCATGTGATGAAAAAGGATGGAAAGAGAGTTCGGTAAGAAATAGATTAAATCAATCATGTTTTACTCAAGCGTATTACTCTACGAACTAAGCCACCGGAGACGCTGACAGGCACGCTCCAAAACAAGTCTTCTGTTCTGCACTTTTACTTCTTGAAATATGTTTTTTTTCTCTAAAATTAATTACCTTTTTATTGTAATTTAACAAGTTTATTCTCAACATTTTGTTTCGACTTTTTTTCTCTGAATTGAATGAGTTTTTTCTTGTAATTTAAGGACTTTTCTCTCTAAATGATTTAAATTTTTTATTATTGCTTGGCCCTAATCCTCTTCCGTATTTAAAATAAACGTATAAGTAAAAGTACATTGAAAATTATATATTACTTTCTCTCGCATCTGTATTATTATAAACCCCTGGATTTTTTAAATTAAACTGTCAATTTGCTTGCCACAAAAAAATATCAAAATATATTAAGCAACTTTTTTTATATAATAACAACACTGATAATAATAAGAAAAGTTTCTTGAGCACCAAATCATCACAAGAATTGATTACTTTTTAAAATGAATTACAATAGAAGACAATAGTTCATTAAAATCGTATTTTAAAAAAGCTTTTGTGAGTATAACACACTTTGTAACTATTGAATGGTAGTGCATGATTAAAATAGCAATCAAAATGCATTTTTTGCTTGAGATGGCACAATGCATTACTTAAACACGCTATTTGTCTGTTAGAAATCTTCCCAAAACGACACATGAGGACACAAACAGTCCTCTCTTCTCTTTCTCGAAACCTCCCTTCCCTCAAGCCCCGAGGCTCAGGTTTCCCAACAGGAACAAGTCTTCATTTTTTCACATCGTCCTGTTCTGGCTGCATGACAAAAATACAGAAAGCAAAATCTCACAGTAATTGCATGGTACAACCACTGACATAAATAAAGAATCCTCTGTAATATCCGACAGTTATATGTCCCAAGTGAGTCAACATCAGTCTTAACACATGTGAAACCACACTAATAAGAACAAAGAGACCAATTTGAAGCTGTCAGGCAGCACTTTGGCAGGCTAGATGTGGTTTTCCATTTCTACCAAACATCAAGTGCACCTGGAAGTAACAACAAAACCTTACACCTTGACCTCCAACCCATTCAGCATCCATAAAGATGGCTTGTAACTGTCCATTTATTTCCATTCACACAAGAGAACAAAATAAGACATGCGTCATGTTGTCCTCATTGTTTACGGCGACAGGTGTTTCCACCTGAGCAGATTTTGATGGGGAAATTCCAGGGCTTGGTGGCCTTCTGTGATCCCAAGGGGATACGCAGATCTAATGAAGACCACCCCCCTCACCCTTAAACAAGCTACAATGTGAAAATGTGACATATCAGATGACTTCATTGCTAATTTGATCAGAGGGTTATTGATTTTCTAGGTTAACTACACTGATTGTAATCTAGTGAAGTGATTCAACCATGGCTTTAAATTGGACATGGAAGCTTTTTTCTCCCAAATATAAAATATGCAACATTCACTTTAAATGTGGACTTATTACTCATAATGACAAGCATTCATGCTGAAATATTCAGATTTTACCCAGAGCGGTTTTGTTGATGAATAATCCACCCAAATTTTAAAATGTATACGCTCAGACCATCCAGATGAGTTTGTTTGTTGTTGAATCTACTGCAGCTGAGTTTGCTTTTTCATCAGAACAGATTTGGAGAAATTGGAGCCATGTGGATCACTTTCATTTTTTACCAGCTGTTTGAACTCTGATTCTGATGGCACCTATTCACTGCAACAGATCCACTGGTAAGCAAGTGATGTAATGCTAAATCTTACATGCCGAAAAGAAACAAACCCATCATATTTGATGTAAATTCAGCAAATTTTCATTTTTGGATTAACTATAATTTCTTTCTATAATCTCTTAGGGGTGGTTTCCCAGATAATGATTAGATTAAGCCAGGACTAGGTCTTTGTTAATTTAGGACATTAAAGTAGTTTTTAGAACATGTCTTACAAAAAAGCATCACCTAGGAGCATTTTAAGACCAAACAATGGCAGTAATGTATTTTAAGGTACGTCAGTTCAAGCTTTTTTAATTTTAGACAGCTCTAACATTTATTTTAATCTAGGTCTAGTCTTAAACCCTGTTCGGGAAACTGCACCTTAATCCTTAAAAAAAAACATATCAAGCATGTAATTTCATACACATCACATACTAAAAATAATTCTACAATAATTAAGAACATACTGACTATTACTAATTGGTTCTTTTTACAGTTTCCAAAAGAACTAGCCTATTGTAAAAATGACCAGCCAATCAGGCACAATACAGCTTCACTTCATTGTAAGTGTGCCTTTGACAAAGGTGCTCCTGCTGCCTTCACTGACTAGTTAATGGTTAGCTTTTTTTTTACTAATGTGCACCATACATTCAATAGCTTTCTGTGACTCTAGTACCTCAAACATCTGTCATTCAATGAGTTTCAACAAAACAAATCCCGAAGGAATTCATTCAATAGTTCTGCGCTAAAGAAAAGTCATCCTCTGTTATAGGATTTCCTCCTTTCTGTCATAAACAATGCTGTAAATCAAACAAGAAGCCACATTAAAGGTATATTTGAACCTTTTCAACATCACATGTACTATGTTCAATGTAAAACCTGTGTCAACACATGTGATTGAAGGAGCCTCTCTGATGTCTATGTTTTGTTTGATAGCTAAAGAAAGAAGCATCCAACTCTTTAAAATGACTCACAGTGATAGTCAATGGAAGGCTTTTTTCTTTTTGTATTCATTCACAACTCTACAAATAAAAGTGTCTGTTCATTTGAACTATATTTAACTCAGCTTCTGTTTAACGTTGATAAAGGGTCTGATTGCATTGTTTAGTTTTAACCTTTGATAGTATCGCACAAGAAAGTTGTGATTCATTGTCCAGTTTCGATTTGTAATTAATGGAGACTTTCCCAAGCTCGTTTAACTACTTTACTTAAAATGTATATATTATGTGTGTGTACAAAACGTAAAATAAAGCTTCTGATTACATCATGTAATCATCACATTACATCACTAATTGCCTTGGACAATATTTTCTGTATTTTCCATGCTTAATTTATGTGCTTAATCTATTAGTAGCATTTCCTTTGGGAAAACTCTGTCCCTGATGAATACGAATGACCCACTGCTTCAGAAGCCGGTGCAGGTGCAGGGCTGCTGGCTTTACAGAGCCAGTGGCCTCCCTGCGGGTGCAGGGCACCATGTGCGCCCTGCTAAAAGTCACAGAGAGAGACAGCACAGACACAAAAAGAAGTAAAAAGCCAGCAAGGACTGTTACAGACAGTTCCCATAGTGCCTATAATGCTTTGAAACAAGAAGAATAAGGATGCAAATATACAATGCACTGCAAACGCTTTGATGCTGCACATCAAAACACACTCATAAGTCACAGAGGTCATTGTTGGAAAGGCAGAGGTGAGCTCTACTACAGATCAAACAGAACGTCTGAATGCAGCACTTTAAGTAAAAAAAAAAAAAATCTCTCATTGAATGATTTGGCTGGATTTAGCTACTGGGCCATGATAAAATATTCAGAGTGCATCAGACAGGAAGAGCTTAATAAGGAAACAGTAGTGAGTCATGCAGTGAGATGCATGGGTAACTTTGTGTTCTGTTCTCTATAATGATATTAACAAAGAATCCCTGTTGCCGCATGAAAACCAGCTGCATTTCTTATTTACAATATTTATTACATTTAAGACATATTCAATTTTAAACTATTTAAAATTAAAAGATATATATATATATATATATATATAGACGTGTGTGTGGGTATGGGTGTGACCCTGGAACATAAACATACTGTAAACATACACTGTATGGGTCAAATTGAATATTTTTCTTTTATGATTAGTTAGTATAATTATATAATTAGTAATTATTAGTATATTAAGTAAAGATCATGTTACATGAAGATATTTAGTAAATTTCCTACTGTAAATATATTACAACTTAATGTGTGTTTAGTAATATGCATTGCTAAGAACGTCATTTGGACAGATTTTAAGAAATGTACTTTTATGATCCAGGATCACTGATATAAAATATTTTTTTTAAATATGCTATTGAACATTAAATATTTGACATGAATAACAAAATGACAATTTATAATACACATAAATATTTCCATATTTGCAAACACAGACACAAATCCCAATTTAAGTCTACCTTGGTCAATTAAATTGATCACAGAATTATTTGTTGTGGACCCGGAGGCAGGAAACTTGCTAAATTTCCTTGCGAAATAATATTTTGTCTTCAAAAGCCACTTCCAGTGTAATGATTTCACTTGGCAAGTAATGTAATGTCTCTTAAGTGGGTGGCCTACCAAATACTGATATACATAATTTATATCCTTAATATATAACCCATCATTTATAACAATCAATTATCAACCGTAATTTGTGTAAGTGTGACCAGAAAGGTCTCTTTATGCTGAGATAAAGTTGTGTCTATGCAAACAAAACATCAATGTAGAAGCAGCAAGTCACGTATTTATTGTTTTAGGCCAGTCTGAAATCCATAACCATCATCTGCCTTGACTCAGCTGAATCCAGACGAAGAGCACATTAGAGGCTATAACAATCTTCCATTAGCAGTCCATTCAAGCACACAGACGCAAGGCCCTGGAGCGCTCTCCTAAAACATACTGCTCTAAAATACAAGCGAATGTTTCAGCTGACCCCATTGTTTCGGTCTCGTTTTTCAAGTCCTCTCTGAGGAAGAAATAGAACCAGGCAGAGATTGAAAACTAGAATGATGCCCCAGCCTTCTTTCAGGCTATCCTTTCCCTCTAGTTCTAATCGGCACCGGGCCAGACGCACATCTCGCCCTCCTCTGGAGAAAGCTGCTGTTGCATAGCTAAAAATAGCACTTCTGGAAACAAAACCCTGAGAAGTAAAAGTTGAGCATCTCATTGCAGAGTAGGAAACCTGAGAGTAGGTGAATCTGAGCTGTGGAGGAGGGGAAAGATGGGAATGCTAGTGGATGAAATGAAATTACATACTATATATCATCACTTAACCTTATTTTTTTTATTGCAAGACACATCTCATTTGTATGCAACAAGTCATTCAATGTTTCGAAATTACTGTTCATCTTCTGTGTATGCATCTCTAACTTGACAGCAAAATGGAGTTATTTACATAAATCGTACCAAAAAATGTGAGTTTTTCCCCATTTAAATTTGTTTTAAGTGGCAGAAGGTGCTGAGAGAGAATCACAGGTTTCTCTAATGCTGTTTTAATTGCAGGCTCAGTGGGAGTATCCACAGGGTTGAGCCACAACTAACATGTTGCCAAGTAAAAGGATTTCTCAAAATTCGCCATATGGCAGAAAATACCTCTATAGGTGGTGATGGGGGTGTGCAGGTAAAAGCATGTGGTGATGTCATTTGTAGTTAAATTCACAAAATACAGAATACATTTTATTTAAAAAAAATAACTATTAAACACTAACATTTGTTATTTTAAACTACAATAACTGATATATAATTGCAACATAATCAAAGCTAGCAACAGAAAACGAGTGGAATATCAGCATCTAGTGGTGTGGTGAGGTCCCTGCGACTGAAGAAGTGGAAATGTGTTTGATGTACTTGAGATATACATGCATACACAATATTCATCCAAAATGTATAACCTAAAACCACATGCACTTATATTATATTTGATGTTCGCATCATTCGCTACTTTCTTTTTAATACTTTATGTGGTTTGAAATGCTATAAAGCTATTTAAAAATAAAGGTGACTTGATGACATTTGTAACTTTAACCTCCATTCCCTATTTTAGAAGTAGGCTATAGATCTTGTTACCAGTCAAAATGCGAGCTGTACTATTAGCTCTGATTAATCCAAGATTTAATCTGACACTCTTCTCATTAAATTACACTTTAGAAATTCCTAAACAGGGGAGAAAAAAACTTTTGTTGGGTTGCCAGTGGTTATCAAATTTCACTCACCGCTAAGCTTTATGAAATACCTCCATGAATGATTGCAACACAATATGACAAAGACCTGAAGATCATTCAGAGCATAGTCCAACTCAGTGGGAATATGGGCCCAGGCCAGGTCACATGACCACAGATACCATCTGATGTGGCCAGTTTTGCATCTTTAATTCATGACGGAAAAAAAAAATTGAGTTCGGTTAGTGGACTAATTCAGCTGCTCTGAGTGTCCCAAAGCTGCAGTCAAAGATTATAAATGGAAAGCTAGTCCCACATATATGCATGCAGTTAAATATCAAACACAATTGTACATAATCAAAACTATGCAAGAGGAGTCCCAGATATATACATAGACTGATAGATCTGCTGTGATCAAATGCAAGGCCTGCAACTCTTCATCCTGGTATTAAAGCCAATATAAATCACTTTTTTTTGTTTTATCATTTGTAAGTGTATAATGTTTATTGACAATATCCAGATGGTTTGCTATCTGAACACTAGAACTTATTTTATCCACACTGGCAAATCTAACCTCCTAAAGGACTGTGAATTATATTCCAACGCAATATTTACCCTCAACCGTGGCCTGGAGGTTCCTTGTCTAATAAAACGCAGCAGCAAATGTTTGTCCTGTTCTCACAATATCCTTGAGCTACAAGAAGTGCCCTGGATAGGGGCGATGACACTTTCACTTGCTACAGCATCCTTGGCCAACATTCGGCCTCAAAAACAACTAACTTGACAGCTTCGAAACGCCGGAGTTTATTCACCCAAGCATGACTGGCGACTTTAAATGAGGCTCCGTTTCTAATTTTCCACCGTTTCGTGAGATATCGCCGTCTGCGATGCTTTGCGCAGACCAGCAGAAAGAGGACCGCGTCACTCAGGGATGCGCAGAGAGGCTGAAGCACGCGGGATGCGCGAGGATTACTGAAGCAGCAGCGGCCGTATTAAAGAAACACAAATCTAGCCTGCTTTTATCTCCTGCCTTGGAACAAGGCCAGCTGCTTGCAATACATTATCCCTGACATCGGTGTGATAACGTCGCTCTCTTACCTGTGTCGCTGTTGGTTTGGCCACATATGATGCAGTGTGCTTCTGTAATGCGGTAAAGGCGGTCATATCCTCCCTCGCTTGGCTCCGTCTGTGCGCTCCTCTCATCGTCTGCGTTAGAACTGCACTTCGGCAACGTCACACCAAGCGTCAGGTTAATACCACGTCATTAATGCATTTATTAAGAAATTAGCTAAATGCGACCCTGGACCGCAAAAATAGTCATTAGGGTCAATTAAAGAAAAAAAATCGAAAGCTAAATAAACATTTACTATTATAATTCATTGATGCATGATTTGTTTTAATAGGATATTTGACAGAGATACAAGTATTTGAAAATCTGTAATCTGAAGGTGTAAATATTACGAAATTTGTGGCAATGCATATTAACTTTTCATATATTTACGGTAGGAAATCTTCATGAAACATGATCTTTACTTAATATCATAGGCTTAATATCATTGTGATCATTTTCAACATGCAGTGTATTGCAAAGAATTATTTTTATTACAATATTTTTTACAAGATTATTCAAATAGGACTCTTGAACGTGCATTGCATGGTGCATTTGTGTTTACATGCAATGCACGTCCATGATTTTAAGTTGGTTGTAGATTATTTCTGAAAGGTGATATGGTTTGTGATTACAAATTACACAAATGAACTGTTAATTGACATTTGGCAGTCAAACAAAATGCTAAACAATCATAAAGCTTTTTTTAAGTTACTTTTTATTCAGCATATTTTATGCATTTATATTTAATTCCAGAAGTGACTGTAAAGACATTGTTACAACAACAACAAGCAAACAAACTAAATTCAAGTTGGCTAAAGGATGTTCTTTTGAAATTTAAACCAATAAAAAATCTGAAGAAATTTGTATTTTCACACAAATACTGAACATAACAAAAAATGGCTCCATATCCATTAGAGATACATGGATAAATATATATGAAGAGTTCAGATGCAAAAGCCTCTAAGTATGTCTGACGGTTTTCTTTAAAATTAACATTTCTTTCTGGCCACTTTGTATAGGATTCTATGCAAGTACTGGTACTTCTGATTAGCTTTAGGCTTGCGTTTCACACATTTGAAATGTAAGTACTTGATAAACATATCCAATGTGTGGAGAGCTGTAATGATTCGCTGGAGGCGGTAGGATCCATTTGCAATAACAGCTTTAATCTCGTAGTCGTACGGGCAAAGTAGTCAAATGGGAGGCAGACAGAAG
>JAUMHI010000052.1:11397487-11432232 GCA_032359435.1 Enteromius unitaeniatus
ATGCGCCTTCCCTCCACCATTATTTCAACTTCTAGCTTCATAGCAGTATCAAGTGATATGGCACTCACCCGGTAGTTAGAGGTTCGAGGTGGCCGTGCGGGACAAGTGGCGCGGAGGTGACCCGGTTTCCCGCAGTATAGGCACAGTCCATTAGCCATCCGACGCTCTCTCTCCTCCATAGAAAGGCGGGTGGCTCCGATCTGCATGGGCTCCGCAGGTGGCTGTGTGGAGAAGCTGGCAGCGGCTGGTAGAGCGCGGCGGTTCCGGCGTGACGATGTCAGCTGATCGATGCGGATAGCGAGCTCCATGTAGCGATGAAGCGACAGATCCTCTCCTTTGCACGCCATCTCTGCCTGCAGATCCTCGCGTAAACTGCGACGGTACAACGCCATTAGCGGCACTTCGTCCCAGCCGGTTTGAGCCGCTAGCGTCCTGAAGCGCATAGTAAACTCCGCGGCAGAAGAGGAACCTTGTTGTAGAGCCAATAGTTCATCCGTGGCGTTCCTTCCGTCCGCGGTGTGTTCGAACACCTCCCGGAACTCTCGCAGGAAGCTCTGGTATGAGGGGAACACCATCTGGTTCCCGTCCCACAAGGCCGTTACCCAGTCGAGGGCCTTGTCGGTGAGCAGTGAGGCAACCAGAGCGATCTTTGCGTGATCATCCACATAACTAGCGGCTTGTGACTTCATGTAGAGATCACACTGCAAGATGAACCCTTTACACTTGCCTGGAGCGCCTCCGTATTTCTCCGGTAGTGCGAGGCGGATGGGGCCTGGGGCTGGAGTGCTGATCACGGCCGGAGCAGCAGCCGCTGCGGGCGGATCGGCCGGTCTACTTTGAGCCGCGGTGATAGCGGTGAGCGCTTGGACGGAGGTAGTCAACTCGGAGGTGAGTTTGATCAACTGTTCCAGCTGCTGTCGGTGAGTCACCAACTCGTTGGCGTGTCTGGTGACTTCGTCAACAACCTGGCGCATGGTTGCTGGATCCTGTTGTGGCGAAGTCTTCTGTAATGATTCGCTGGAGGTGGTAGGATCCATTTGCAATAACAGCTTTAATCTCGTAGTCGTACGGGCAAAGTAGTCAAATGGGAGGCAGACAGAAGTGGTAAGGGACAGGCAGTTCGTAAACAGGGACAGGCAGAATGGTCAGGACAGGCGGCAAACAATCGTAAACAAAAGACAATGCAAAATCAAACCCGGGTATAGACAAGACTTGGAAAACGCTCGGTAACGACAGCAAATGGCAAATCGAGACTTCGCGTCCGACTAGTGCAACAGTTCGGCCTTTTATAGTCCTCCAAAGGGGCGGAAGCGCGCGAAAAGCGCCGAGGTACGTGGTTAAAAGGGTCCGGGTGGAAACTAGTACTCTGGCGAGGGTTCCCGCTGCTGACTGTTGGAGAGGGCCACAGAGGAACGCTCCGTGACAAGAGCATTCACTCAGTATCATTGGCTTTTAGAGGCTTTTGCATATGAACTGCATATGAATACATATTAATATGAATGTATATATATGTTGATCAGATAATTGCACGCAATGCAATGCATGATTTTACCAAGTGCAAAAATCATGCCCTGGGTCAACATCTTTGTTGATCATGGGACAACATTGTGATTAGCCAATCAGATTTGAAGAACAGTTTACAGTTTTTCTGAAGTTTAGGCTTGCAATCAGTGTTTGGTGCTTGTACACCATTGTCAGTCATCTATCATTTCCTCTAAATTTAAGCATAACTTATAACTATATTTTTGCATTAAAATGTTGTTCTAGGTTCAACAAAACATGCTGACCTAGGGACACATAGTAGCTACTTGGCAAAATCAGGATGTGTGATAAATGCAGCAATTGTGAGCGTATGAGATTAATTATTGCTGACTCCAAACTTGCATATACCATAAGTTGTCATTTAATGAAAGAAACAGAAATAGAAATGGTCCAATGGATTATACATAACAATGTCTTTATCATGATAGGCTGAGACATACTCTTTCTTTATCAATGGTCTTCTGTTCCAAACACACAGCGCTCTTTGATAGGAAACTTTACATCATCCATTGCAATATAGTAACACACTGGCCCAGTTTTAAAATCACACATGTAGCCTACATGAGCCACACTGACTATCCTCTTGAACGCGTTTCTCCATTTAAGAGTATTCTAAGCATCAGAAAAGCACAAAAAAACAGTCACAGTATGTGACTGACAAATCGTCTGCTAATGGACATAAAGAGTTTGTAGATGAGAAGTAATTGGAGAAACTCTGTGGCAGGAATATGGTTATTTAAAATAATATGATTATCACTAAACTACATTTCAGATAGCTGTGGAGCTTAAAAAAACTAAATACAGCTTACAGACCAATTCTGTAAAACAAAATTATGTAGAAAAATGTGTCTGAGGAGTTTACATATGGAGAAATATATTGAAACCGGTTGGGAAATCTAATCTTGTATGCAGCCTGCGGTTTGTTCCAGAATCCTCAGCTTGCAAAAGTCAATCCTGCATACTAAACCTTGAAGACAAAGGTTTGCACTGCTATTCCCACATTATATACAGATTTGCCAGGCACTGACAGACTTCACTGTGATGTTTGGAATACAAAGTGAAGCTGCTCAGTGCCCTGAGCTCAGTTCAAGGTTTTAATGCAGTTTTGCCAAGCTAGGTCACACTATGTACAGGTCAAACTTGTCTGCAGTTACTGTGAGCGTACTTGTAATGTTGCCTTTAGTGGTCACAAAGAGCATTACAATTCACCTAGCTGACTAAATCATGCTTAATTTGCCCAATAGTACTGTTTATGTCTGTGTTGAAGGACCGTTTCTCAATGGCTCTGTGAGGAACTACATTGTTTGGCGGAAGAATAGCAAATAAAATGTAATGACACTTTATGAGTTTGGAAGTCGTAATCGGATTGGGTGAACTACACAATTATCCAGGAGACGCGTGTGTCACCCAAAGCCGTTGAGAATTGTTTCAGTTATGTTTGTTTTTTAGCTTGTATGTTCATATGTAAAAAAAAAAAAAAAAAGTAAAAATATGGCATGCAGTTGCTTCAAACAATTGTTTAAACTGTCTGTGTAATTTGTAATCATTTTAATCAATACTTTAACACGGCAATTACATATTCATAGGAATAATTGACAATTGTGATTTTTGTCATATTCATGCACTTTGCAATAGTGCAGCCCAAAACCAAACACTGTACTAAACGGACCTTTTTCACGCTCCGCGTTCGAAAACCGGAAGCTTTAAATAGTTGTGTAAAATGACTTCCGCTGTAGCCTGAATGAATGGCAATATCCGTAGCACGTGTTTATTTGTTGTGATTAATGAGTGAAAATGTTGTCAAGATATTCTGACGAATATTTCATGAAATATTTTCATGCGTGCTGCGTTTATACGCTATCCACAGTCAGAGACCGATGAGTTTTTTTACTTAAAAAAATGCGAGAATAACACACAAACAACATCACATTAAAGAGCAGCAAAATCTGTTTTCAAAAAGTCTTTATGATAACAGTATATTGGGCAATAATTAAAACAATAAAAATGGCACTATAAAAAATAACATCAAAACACTATTCTAAGTTTTTCTTCAGCAGTAACATAAGCAGTCTTGGGCAGATTCTTAGTTAAAATAACTTATTTAACATTAGATGATACCCTATCATATGTGTAATATTCCTTTTTGTCGTGAAATAGCAAGTGAGCCTTTGTAAGATTTGTCGGTGTTGCGACAGTCATGATATAATTAATAAATAATCTGCCTGCGACTGCTCACATTAGAGAAATATTTTCATTTTATTTTTCGTGTTATTGTTTAATTATTGTGCAGCAGTGTTTCATAACGCATGTAACGCATTACAACTAACACGAGTTACGTAATAATATTACTTTTCCCAATTAACTATTAAAGTAACGCATTACTTTTTAATTTAAGAGTTACTTTTTCAAAAACGTAATGCCAGTTACTTTATACTTATACAGAGGAATTGTGCACGCTGTGTGAATACAATAGTTCTAGACTAAATGTGAATGTGCATTAGTGTGCATCTCATGCTCAAAAAACTGATTTAGTATTCATCAAAATTAATTAAAATAAACTCAGAGGCAAACCTAAATTACACAAATGTATCTAATCTCATTTTATTAATCTATGTCTTTGCTGCTGGCCTTCGATGATCCAGTTCAATCGTACTTAAAAGCAAAAATGACTGTGCTTCATAGTTTTTCTTATTGCTGAAGAGTACTTTTTTCTGTATTCTACTTTACAGATGCAAATGTACTATTTCTTCAGCCTGAGATTCATTCGTGACACTTTTTGGTGTGCTTTTACATTTGCTATAAATAGAACTTCTTATATTAAAAACAAACACTCAAGCTCTGCCCATACTTAAAAAGTAATGCAAAAGTAATGTAACCCATTACTTTCCATAAAAAGTAACTAAGTAACGTAATTAGTTACTTTTTTCATGGGAGAAACGCAATATTGTAATGCAGTACTT
Organism: Enteromius unitaeniatus; assembly: GCA_032359435.1. Classification (NCBI taxonomy): domain Eukaryota; kingdom Metazoa; phylum Chordata; class Actinopteri; order Cypriniformes; family Cyprinidae; genus Enteromius; species Enteromius unitaeniatus. The sequence goes on from JAUMHI010000052.1 coordinate 11,401,990, forward strand.
TTAAAGTAACTTTCCCCAACACGGTTGCAATGCGCACAAAACCAGAGGATATGTCACGTTTGAGATAGTAAAACCAGTTATTTTGTAATTGCGCCGGGATGATTAACTTATATGAAAATATATATTTGAACAACTCCAGTTTAATACGTGACGATTGTAGCCTATTGGAAAGTAAAGTACTGTGAGTGCATGAAAGCAACACTATAACTCATTTTTTATTTGAACAGTCTTTAGTCATTGTTAATTTTTTTGTAAGATGAAACATCTTTGATGAATTGTTTATTTATAAATCACAACAACCACGTGCTATGGGCATTGCCGTTCATGCAGACTACAGCGGAAGTTATTTTACACAACTGCACTAAGCTTCCGGCTTTTGAACGCAGAGCGTGAAAAGGCCTACTGTGATTGGTTGTTTGACTGGACGCTACCATGGATTCCTTCAGCCATCAGTCTGAAACCTTGGAATAACCATTTTATAAAAACACTAAGTTCTGTGAAGTCGTGGTTTACAGTGAATTTACAACAGCTAAGGGGCTTCGCATTGTGCCTTACAACGGCCCTCAGCAGTTATAGATTCATTGTAAACCACAGCTTCTTGGGGCGTATTGCTTTATTTCAGTCTAAATTCACCTAATTATATTAGTCAAGTGTTTGAAATGACTTCCTTTTGTGATCTGACATGCAGGTTTAATAAGTAGAAATCAAACTATTTATAATATTCTATGCATTAACAGAAGTCGACTAACATTGCATTATAAATATATACTTTTTAATCATAAACAAACGTCACTGCTCATGCGTGCTTTTGTGGCCCTAACTTAACTTTTCAAGATGAGTGGTGACCATAGTTGCCATTTTATTATTTATTTATCAAGGTGTATCGATATAAATGGCCCACCCTGTATACTTTTTGTTTTTTTTAGCCTAATTTTTCCATTGGCACTACATACCTGTTGTTGTCTTCTCTATAGGCCGTGTTTTTTTATTGAACAATGCTGTGTGCATGCTAATTTCCTATAAATATGTTTTGAGTACATATTATAAGGGTTCTTCAACTCTGTTTATTAGTGTTCTATATTAAATATTTATAATATTGTCACAAAATGTGTAGGGATTTATGCATGCTTAAAGTAGGCCTCGTTGAGTTTTTGTGCCGGTAGCTACATCATGGCAACATATTGAAGTTGGTATATTTGTATTATGGAATATGGTCATTATATATATATATATATATATATATATATATATATATACACACACACAATTTGTTTGTTTGTTCGGTTTTTTACTTTGAAAGAAAAGTAGATTATGGTCCACTGCAGTGTTTGTTGTCAGGAGCCATGATGCAGCTACCCTTATTTTCCACTAGAGTCTGCTGTTGTTCCTTTTAACCCAAATCCGCTGTCTTTACACGTTCTCCAATGAGAACTGGCTGGTTGAGCTTTGAAGCCGAAATCCACAGCGCAAGCCGCCAATCAAACAACCCGGTGAGATAAACACGAGAGAGAGAGAGAGAGAGAGAGAGAGTAAAGAGCGTGCGTCTCATATGGATTAACAGACTCGCGCTCGTGATTTGGCCCCGATCAATTCACGATCTTATGCTACTGGACACCGGAAACGGCTGCCCGATCCCCATCTATCAAAGAACAACGACTGAGCCTGAGAATAAACGAAAAGGACCATGACACAGGCGCGCAAGAGGCCGTGCACACGGTATGTGATGAGTGTGTTTCACTATGAACGTATTTGTATACGACCAGCTGTTTTTGCGCAGTGACTGTAAATTTTCCTAAAATCTTTGCGTTGGATTGAGCTTCAACGGGGGTAAGAACGAAATACTCTAGCGCTGCTCTGAATGTAACATTTAAGAGGTGGACGCAACATTCAGAGGCGTTTGACCGCCACGGTTTTGCTCATATTTTCGGCTGTTTATATTACAAACGACTGGCTAGATATAGACTTGACAAGTTTGGGCTTTTGATGTCAAACAGATCTGTATTTAAAATAGACATTTGTATGATAGAGCCATAGATGGTCTATCAAAACAGAAGAAATGTTGCACTGTTTGGTAATATAATTTTTTTATTGTTAATGTTGTTATATCTAACATATTTTAGTTTAGATCATTCTGTTTATTTTTTAAATGGTTTAAAATCATTTATGAACTGTAGGAGGTGAAAGTGCTGTAAACACAAAAAGGAAGCATGATGCTGTCTGTTGCTATGCAATGATATTGCATGTTTTTTTTTATTGAATCGTGTTTTTTTTTTATATGAATGATATTGCATGTTATATTTATTTTTTATATAATTAAAATAAAGTAAATAATATTCTATATCATATATTATACGTAATTTAAAATCTAAAACCATGGACAAATATCATTTACAATTATATGAATTACATTTAAGCTAAATCAGAAAATGAAAAAGGCTTTTCATCATTTACACTTTGGAGAAAATGTATATAGTCTGTCGTTTAATAACAGTCCTTGTTAGAAACCAAACTCTGATTTTCCTAAAAGAACCATGTCAAATGAAGCAGACTTGTTTGGTAATGTATACAGTCAGCATCACAAATGATGCATCTCCTCAAGCTTCAGTTCATTCAGGACTTAACTGTGTTGTAAAGTAAAACATTGGCATAAATTAGTATGTAGTGACTCACAAGGAGGTTTATGCAACTCAAAGCGCAGGAAAGCGGGAAGTTTAGACTGTCGTATAGTGTTTAGATGCATAAAAGTGCATATAAATGACACAATAACCACAATATAGGTTTACACGCTGCAAACCTGATTCAAGATTCTGCTTGTTTCTGAGTCACCATGACGCTAGGCCGAACAAGAGCTAAACTAATGTTTAGTAGGGCTTTGTGACTAAGAAAGAAAATGTTATTCATCTTCTCTGATTAAAACCTTGTTTTTTTTACCAGGTTTACTTCCTTGTTTGTACATTGCATGATGCCAGTCTTGTATTTCAGTCTGCATTCTTTATTTCAGCACGACAATCTGCAAGTAGCCTGTTTCAGGTTTTTCAGTCTGCAAAATATCACATATTGTATTTCTGCAACCAACCTGCACCTAAGACCTGTCGGACAGGGTAAAAAAAAGCAACACTTGTTATCTTATCAGCACTAAAATCTCCTCAAACCTTGTTGAACCAGGTAGAACTGTGGTGTCTGAACTCTAAAGACGTTCTTGGCGTTTGGTTGAGTCACCTTCCTGTGGGATCTGCGGTTTCTGAGGTTGGCCTTAACCTCTCTGTTTCTATTTTTCTAAATTGGTAGTCTGGTGTTAACAGTTAGTTTTTGCTCCATTTGAGGTTTGTTATGTGTTTGTCAAATGTCAATGCGGAGTATCTTCCGACTTTCCCACTAGATGTTACTTCATTGGCTGAATGTAGGCCTGCTCACCACCATCTGCCTGTCAGTGGAGAGTTGACTAGTCTAGAGGTCTTTGAACCGATATTAGGGTGGGAACGCCACAGGAAGAGAGGCGTATTGGTGATGGAAGACCTCAGCATACGGCGCACAAGCCCTGATCAGCTGGAACTAGCATAAGCGATCACCCTGGGCATGGAGGGAGTCGTGTGATATTTGTTGTTGGGGGAGGGGTGTATATGGGGGACAGGGATGACAGCGGTCTCTTTGTCTTTGGCTCTCCAAGCCGTGTGAACGTGTCTGAGTCGGCTCTGTCTCACGTGACGTGGCTGCCCTCACTCCTCCCTGTCCTTTGTTCGGCCAATCTGGGAGCCACCCGTGATTGAATGGGATTATATCCCAGCAGGGGATTGATTCCGGGGGCCTGTATCTGGCTGGCCTGGGGTCCCTGTGGAACAATGCAGATCCACCCTCCTTGCCACCCCTCCTGTCTTACTGCACCCCTCCGGCCAAAGCTCAGTCATGAGACTCTGCATAGGAAGCCTACGGGAGGCCGGTGCTCCTGGGAATAGAGGACAGCTCCAGAAAGGCAGTCTAGAAGGAGATGCATTTATATTTGTACAGTCCATCTGTTGGTGCCTGAGAACGCTGTTTACAAACACATCTGGTTTTTCGGAAGTGTTTTTGCGCAAGACGTATTTGTCTATGTTAAGCTCAAGTTTTGTTCTGAACATTCACATTCATAACAAACGTTGGGCAATAAGCCATTTTATTGGTCGCTTAGTTTGTTTTTCAGCTGAGTCAACTAAAAAAAGGCTATAATTGACTAGGTAAGGGTTGCTGGAACTACTAGTTGACAAATTAGCCTTAAAGAAGCCCTTGTAATTACTACTTTTGGGCCTTGAAGGTATCAGTTTAAAATATATAAAACATCAAATAATTCTGACCGGCTGTGCTTGTAAGGCATTAGTGACTTCCTGTAGACTCATCACATCACACCTGTTTTGAAAGCTGTCATGTGCGGGAGTCCTTTTTGTTTACACTGATCTCCATATGTACACATGTTCAGCCAGGCGGAAGCCAAACAAGTGACTGGACGAGTTGCTGATGAAAGGCCGAAAACACACAGTCAGGTTGCTGCTTCCATTTCCTCTGTTGATCTGGAAAACACATTTAGTTTATTTCACCTTATTTATTCAGATGAAGATGACCAGAGGCATGTGGGTTTTCGCATTTTTGGGATGCAAAATGGGGTCAAAACGTGAAGCAACGGAAGGGTCCAGGAATGTCTGTCAAACAGATGCCCTTCTGCTTCCTCTTCAGTCTTTTGTTCTGGTGCCAGTCTTCTGGGGTAGGGTGTGAGAATTTCCTACAGTTGTGTTTTTGGGGACGGAGAAACAGCCCCCCGACCACTGTTGTCACGTTATGAAGGAAACAACGGGTCACAAGTGGTCATGAACTGTAAAACATCATTTACTCAATTTTTTTTTGTCATTCCAAATCCATACAACTGGTTTAATTAGTATTTTTTGTTCTCTGGAACACAAAAGAAGTTCCCTTTTCTTATTATCAAAGTATTGAAAATAATATGCCGAAGAAAGTCGAGCAGGTTAAGAACGAGGACTGTGAAAATCTTACCATTGTTCAGGACTAGATGACCATTAAATCAGTGGTTGTGCCTTTCTATGGGGCGGCAGCTGTGTCATGGCACATGTGTTATGAGGCTGATCGAACACTAAACCCATTTGAGCAGCACTCAGCCGGTCCTCAGGTCGATTTGAAGTCGAAGCTTAGCATCTGTCCAGCTGTGACTCCACAGGAATAGCCTCTTAATATGCCACATCCACTGCAGAGGAACTGTTGTGCTGCAGAAGAACCTGTGTTGCATTGATGACTGTGCTGAAATGGAAAGATCAGCTTGGCTCTGTTTTTTGCTGAGCAAGCAAAGACAGTAAGACCAAGATGATTGTAGGCAAAGGCAATCAAAGTCATGTCCACTACTATAAGCACATCTGCTGCTAAACATGTGGTACTTTGATCCATATATAGTTCTAGAGCTTTATTAGTTAAATGGTTCTGTCTTTATGCAATTGTTCTCTATTTACCATTTGTAGGTACTAGAGATGCTTGCAAATCTGTACCGCCATGTTGACTGATACTGAAGTTTTTAAAATTTAGTAGTGTCTTGGGCAGTGTTGGAAGTGGGACTTTTAATTCTGTAGTGCCCTTTTTCCCAAAATTATTATTCTTTCAAATGCAACTTTTTTTCTGGATTCAGTATTTTTCTGCTTTAATTTGTCTAGTTTCTCCAGTTTAATGGTTAAATTATATTCTGTTTTATTGTTACCAGTTTATGTCTAAGCACGTCTATCTATTTGAATGCATCTAAAAATAAACCTAATTTATTCAAATGTATTTTTACAATATCCCTATACATTTTTTTTTTTAGCTTTTTAAATTTTTTTGAATAAATGTATTACTACTACTATTATTTTTATTTTATTATTATTAATTGTATTTTTTTTACAGAAATTGTCTATTGTGTTTTTTTTTTCCTGGTTATCAAATGAAGGCATGAATATTGATTTATCTTTTAATGATATGAAAGTAAAAAAAAAAAAACCTGTATTGAAATTAGGGCTGCACAATTTGGGAAAAATGTCACATTGCGATTATTAAGGTCAAAATTGCGATTTGCATTTGCTATATAATATATAAGTGGTTGGACTCAACTTGCTTGTTATCAAGGAAAATGCACTCACAGATTACTAATAATGCTGAAATCTGTATCTCTCAACTGAGATGCAGTATACAGGGCAAACTAATTAAACTAAAATGTACAAAATTAAACAACAGTAACATCTTTTCATTACTGAATTAAATTACATTCAATTAATATTAAAATAGAATTAATATTTTTTTAATATATATATTTTTACATGTTGTCCCAAAACATTTTAGCAGGATGTAACATATACTTAGTATATTTCTTTTGGTATCTCTTGTGCAGTGTGCCAATCATTTTCTCAAATCCCTCTTTGCTAAAAGTTCACACCTGAGGTGACATGTGGAAGGTTGATGACTTATTTTTATACTGGCTGCAGATGTTACTATTTGTATCAGTGATTAGCATGTGTTTCTTTTTCTTTTACTTTTAACAGAGCCTAATGAACCGGTTGTGCAACTCGTAGTGCTATCCAGCTCCTTTTTGCATTCCTCCTGTGCTCAGCAGCTACAGGAAAATGTCTGCGGCGCAGACTCAGAATGACCAGGAGCAGCGTTGGGGTTGTCTGGAATCTCTTGGCCTCAGCCAGAGGGAGCTGGTCCTAGCAGAGGCCCTGCAGATGGAGTATGACGCCCTCGCTCGCCACCGACAGGACAAGGGACCAGCAAATACTCTACCTCCTGAAACCAGCAAGTCTTCACCCGCAAGGAGCGAGCCCTCCATGCCTAGACACGTTCCCAGTCCTCCTTGGAGTAATTTGCAGCAGGGCGTTTCTGGATCTGACCCCGTGCTCAACCACGTTCAACCCGGAGTGTCTAACTTATCACGGTCCAGTGGTGAGTCTCACGGATTTAGTAAGGAGCCTCGTTACATCCTGGACGAATGGGAAAATGACTTTGAAGGAACAACGCAGTTGTTGTCAAAAGGGCTTCCATCTCTAGATGAGCCTCCACCACCAGTACCGCCCAGAAATCCCATCCCCCAGAATGATCCGTTCATAGTACATCGAAGCTCAGCCCCACGGGATGTCAACTTGTTCACTCCTGAGGTGGACCAGCCCAAAATTTCCTTTGGAGACACTCTTAACTATGATAACCTCAATGACTCCCTGAGCAAGCTAAATGGCGATTGGCTGTCTCCTAACAGAAGCCGGAGAGTAAATGGGGACAAATCAGGAAAGGCAGTAGCTCGGAGTAACACCCTTCCTCCTCAGGTTCCCCCTCGCACCTATCTTCCAGTGCAGAAGAGTACTAGAAGCCAACGCAGAGTATCAGTTGATCCAGTAAGCATTCAGACTGTCCTTTTCTAGAATTTCCAAGATGTTTTTTCATAATTAATTAAATTTTTTCCCTTGTTTAATAATAATACTAATACTAATAAAAATTCTATGAAATGTTCATCACAATTTACGTCTGTCAGATAAAGGAATATTTATTAAAAATCATTTAGGTATCTCTGGGGTCCAGGTCAAACGGCTTTGGTTATGAGCTCTTTCAGGTGTCTGAAGAGAGAGATGAAGAAGTTGCGGCCTTCTGTCATATACTTGACTTGTGAGTTATTACACTTTGTATTTTTATCATAGTTTCTTTCATGTACACTTTTACAACATGCTGAAAATGATTACAGTATATATTGTATTGTATTGTTTTTTTTTTTATTATTATTATATTTTTTAAAAAGTCCTACTTTTTTTTTGTTTGTTTTGTTTTTTGGTGTGTGTATAGTAATTTTAGTTTATTTTTTATTTTTTATGACCATTCATTCCAGTTAATTTATTTACATCCTTTACTGTTTTCACCAGACTACGTTCGGCATACCCATGCAATGAATCCTCAAAAAATGCAGGTTTTGTTTGGAGTCCATGTGTGGCACAAGATGAACTGCAGCAGGGCCTGGGGGTCAGCATAAAGGTCACTGTTTATAGTGACCACTTCAGAGAACCACTCACTTTCTCTTGTGATGGTAAGAACTTACAATTATTTATAATCAAACAATACAGCTCATTTATATAGTATTCTGTATCAGCTCTGATGAGCTTGGTTATTACTGCGGCGTCGTATTTTCTGTTCCACATCCTAAATTTAAAGGGGGCCATAGGATCTTATTGGAAAGGCTGGAGAGGCTCTAGACCCTGAGTTCTCTTAATAGCATTACACTGAATGGGCGTTCTGCCAGCCATCTGTTTTGTGTACTCAATTAAAAGAGGCAGCTTTTCATTCACCCGCCTTGGAGGAAGGCACACAAACCCCCTCACACACACACATTCACACACAGAGACAGATATGGCCTCATGCAGTGATATTAGAGAGAGGCCCAAGAAATATGTCGTGAACATGTTTTCACTCTCACTTATTCACTGCACTTGTTCTTCTTTTGTTTTTCCTGCTCTGGCATGATTTGCCTGACAGATGCTCTTTATCATGGCAGCCTGCCAGTGTATGATAAATGTGGACTGTGGTGCCATTCTCGCATGGCTTTCTTTTTGTGTCATTAGCAGCTGTGAAATCTGCTAAATGTTTGTTAAAACGATGGAGGTCAACCAAAATAGTTCATAGGGCATGGAAAAATAGTTGTCTGTACAGCACAGCTTGAACAGACACCCTCTCTGCTTCAACAGATTGGACTTTGTATATCTGGGTCCATTCACATTAGAATACATATATATATATATATATATAAGAGCCTTGCCTCAAGACTCATGTTCCAGCAGAGCTGCCCAGTTAATTATTGAGAAACTAAGGAGAAACAGAGGTGTGTTAAAAAGGGAGAGAGAGTGAGAGAGACAGGGGCGTTTTCTCCAAAATGTGTTCCCACTGTGACCGCAGTGCAGTACATCTGCCCAGTTAGGGTGTAATTTGTGGAAAAGGGGGGGATTAACCTTTTTCTGGTTTATCCATACCTCTGCTCCTGTGTATCACATCCTCCCAGTGAAGTGATGGGAACATACCCATATCTTTGCTTCTTTGTCTGTCATCCACCGAATGTATTTAGTGCAGTATGTGCCAATTTACTGTATCGGAAGCATTTGGCAACGTGACCATTTCCAGGAAGGGCTACACACACATGTCATTAATTGATGACCTTTTATTGATCTAGCTAAAGAAAAAACAATACTCTTTGAAACACACTGAGCACTTCTGTTTTCTGTTTCTTTGCTCATTGTGAGCATGTAATTAAACACTGTAGTAGCAGTGTTTGGGGAAGTTACTTTAAAACTGTTGTTTCTCAAGTTTCAAGCTAGCCATTATCAAAAAACGAGATAAACAGTCACGCTAACCCTGTAAAAACAGTTTTTAGCTAAAGTAGCTAACTGCACTGAAACTATTTAAGGTCTCTATTATACAACTAATACAACTAGAAAATATCCTATATTTATGTAACAGATAACCCCCCCCCCCCCACAACAAAGTAAAATACACAAGGATACAAATGAGTAGTTTTAATTGTATAATTGTATCAGCGAATTGTTTTTGCTGGTGCATTTAACTGAATCATTCAAACAAAAGATAATAGTAAGAAATATTTATGGAGCACCAAATGATGAATTATGTGACATTAAAAATATTATTGCCTCCATTCGCTTAGTTGTAAACGTGATAATTAACATATCACTCTATCATATCTACTGTACTTCTGGGAAGAATTCTAGTTGTTTCTCAACACAAATAAAGTTACATGTAATTCTGTTATCATGTTATTGTCTTCTTCCCTCAGGATCTTCAACCATAGACCTGCTGATTTATCAGACACTCTGCTACACCCATGATGACCTGGATATGATTGACGTGGATGACTACCTGATGAAAATCTGCGGCCAGGCAGAGTTCCTCAAAAAGTAAGAACTAAGCATTCACCGAAAGTGACTTGACTGCACTTGACTAAATATATAGAACTTCCATAGACTCACAATAGAAGTTACGTAATTAGCCTTAATCTTTGAGCTTTTTAAACGCTAAAACGCAACCTTCTCCACAAAATCATGATTTGCCTGTGGTGGCAATTGTTTATAATTCAGTCTTCTTCCTGGTATGCCGACAACAGGACCTCTGCGTTTGTCTTCCAGGGGCTTTATGTCTACCTCGCTTTGGCTCAGTGTACAAGTGTAGGCTTGGATTTTCTCCCTAAAGTGTTACGGCCAAAAACAATCCCCCGCTGCTGGAGTGTGTAGCGTGTCGCTAAAAAGTTCCCATCCAGTAGCATAATGAACTACATTTTACAAGAGCGTCCATTGTAAACCCGTTTGAGTTGTGGGTGGAAATGGGGTGATTCCAAGCTGAACCGAAGATCTGCGGTTTGTGGTCTGAATAGCTCCTCATCCTATAACTGTGCCCCTTCAATTGTGGTTGCACAAAAACAAGCTGTGCTTATGTCTGTGGACTGCTTTAACCACATCAAGTTTCCCAATGACACGACCACCATTTTGAGGTGGACTTTACTAATCGCTCAAACGTGTGGTCTTCCTGTTTTTGTTTTTTTTAAAAGGCCACTTGACATTTCTGATGAGACAGTTGCTTGTATTATTTCTTTTAAAGGCCAGAGCTGACAGAACTGAGGCTGTTTATCTTTGTGAAAAGAACCGCAGGTGTTGTTCAGTTGAATGTGCGTGCTGGTTGTTTTTGCTTTGGGTGCAGCTGTGTGGTAGGAAGTGTGTCTTTTCCTGATAACCATGTGCTTGTGCAGGGCCATGAAAAGGAGAGACAATGTGTGTAATGTATGACTGTAAAAAATACATAAGCGTCAGTTTTCAAAACATTGACGTACTCATAGAGGTCTTTTCTGGGTGCTGTGACAATGAAACAATAAACCACAATGCCAATGGTGCAGTTAAACATGCTTGAATATGAAGCTAGTGGTATATTTTCAGTTTCTGTACAATTGTTGCAGTGCATTTGTAAGAATGATTTAAGGAACACTGCACGATTTTAGCAATCCTATAAAAAATCACAATGTGCATCATGGGTCTAATAAATTTGCCTATGATGTGTGTGTGTGTGTGTGTGTAGACTGTGCGATGATGACACCTACCCTGATCGCACACGTATATCTCAGAGATGTCTGTTTGATGTCTTCATTTACATCTGCAAGATGTATTATTCAGGGTGTTTGCTTCTTTGCGATATGTCTATTGGACGTTTCCTTTTAGATGTCAAATAGACGTCTATTGGATGTCTTTAAGATGTTTATGATTTAGAATGTATGCAAAATGGACATCTGTAAGACATCTGCCAGACATTTTTAGACAGCAGGTGCTTTCCACATCAAGAGATCTCTAACAGACATTTTGCAGACGTACATGTGCTATTTGGGTATTGACTTTGGGTATGCTATGACGCACATTACTACAAAAATACACTGTCATTCAGTATGCGCCTGCAGTGTTGCACTAAAACTGGTATTAAAACATCACTATAAAGACGAACATAGATCAGTGATCAGAGGAGAACTTAGATATGGTTTGTTCAAGTAGTTGCTATATTTGTCCCTAAATTTTTTAAAAGTCTCAAAAGGGGAAGTTACTAATCTAACTATACTTTAACTAGTTAAATTGGCAACACTGTGCACTAGTGGTAAACACTAGATACATCACACTTGAGCAGTTTTTTTTTTATGTGTGATGAAAAAAATTGGTGTAAAAGAGGTAGGAATGAGACCTTAAGGTAAGCAGTTTTATGTTTTAGCTCCATGTCGCATTAATTTCATCTCACATTTTTATTGGTTGGTCAGTAAACATGGATTATACCAGCAAACACTATATTGTAGGTTCCATGAATGTAACAACGGCCATCTTTGAACCTTTCTCACTGAACTACACCCCTTCTAAAAAAAAAAACAACGTATGCTGGTTAGGTATGTTTGGTTAGGTCCTTTGCTGGTTTATGTTGGTCACATGCTGGCAAAGGACCAGCATAAATCAGCTTTAACCAACAAAGGACCAGCTTAAACCAGCATGAAAATGTGCCTATCCAGCATAGCTGTTTTTTTTCAGCAGGGACAGGACCACCGATAGGGATTACAGAAATCTCCATGATTGCTTCACGATGCCGATCTGTCATATCGGACAGCTCTTTGTGTTCCCCTTGTTATCTCCTAATTGTTTTAAAAAAAAGTTAGTTTTGCTGTTTGATATTGACAATTGGTGTGTCTTATGTAATTTTAATGTGATCTCTTCAATTATGAACACACTGGTTTGTAGTGCAAATAGGTTTACTGATTACTGCATGTTATCTCCTTTTTCCTCCTATTTATCAATAGCGGCTGGTGAACCAGACGTCTCACCCATAGGCTTACTTCCGAAAAATGTATTTAGACTCTTACATTTCAAGTTTTCTTTGTCAGTTTTTCTCCATTGTTGGATACATCATTAGAGTGCCTGGTTTTTGACTGTTTTATTTATAAATCATCTGCTGTGCTTCATATCTACGTCTGCTTATGTTACAGCATTCTTGCTGAATGAAAGTATTCATTTATTTTTTAAATAAATAAACATAAATAAATCTTGCTGACCCCAAGCTTTTCAATGGTAGTTTATATGTATGTAATTCAATTATTAACCTGTATATCTCAAGTTTGCTTTTGCCTCTTTTATTTTTGTTAAGCACCCAGACTCTGGCAAGCTTCGAGTACATCCAGCAGTGTCTGAAGTTTGACTGGGACATTCGACTCATTCTTACCAAACGGAGTTCGGTTAACATGGAGCTCGCCCGAACGGTAAGAACAAAGCTGACAGGAGATGGATTAGCTACTCAACAACATGTTTTCCTCTTATTGAACTGTGAAACTCCAGGAAACACCTGTAGGAAACATTTTTAGACATCTTAACACCAAATGCTTACAGTTGCAGCTTTGAATTGGTGTAATCAAAAGTCTGCAGGACCTGTAACTTTGTTTGTTCTTTCAAGTATCATCTTTTGTTTTCCACAAAAGAACAAAGTGAACACAGGTTTGGAATGCCATTACAGTAGGTTTAGATGCCTTTAGGTTTAGAGTTTCTTCCTGGAACCATAGAATCATATAACAGTCAAACATTGGAGAATTGTGAGTGTAGATGCTAAAGGTTTGCATTTAAGATTTAAATGTTTGCATTATGCTGTTGTTGTTACACAGATAGATGATGACGATACTCCATCCACCATGAACCATAGTATTCTACTGCAAGAGAGGCCAATCAAACAGACTGTGACCAGGTGAGAGCAATGAAGAGGAGGTCAGGAAGTTTAGGCTGTAATATGCTAGTAGAGAGATTGCAACATTCATGGTGTTTTACGATCTTGTTTGTGTGACAGGGAGGCACTGACTCTTCTCCTGGATACCTTTTACAATGAAGCTGAGACTTTCCTTTTATCAGAGGTAAACTTGTTACAGACATTGCTTATCTGAAAATTCTTTGATAATGTGTTTAATATGCTTAATCCAAATCATGGTTGTTATGGTTAATTAAAACTCAAACCATTCAAAATGGTTAATAATTAAAAAAAATGAATAATAAAGATTTATTTCAGAAAATTGCCTATGCAACAATTCTCAACATAAACCTTTTTGTTTCTGTATTTGTTTCTCCTCAATGTGTTTTCTGTCATTTGCAGGTTGAGTTGCCGCTGCATGTGGAGCGGTTAGTGCAGTCTGTGAAGGCCTTGTGTACTTCTCTAGCAGCTGTTGAAACACCTGACATCACTGCTGCCTTAAACCAGCTGCCAGCTTGCCCATGCAGACTACAGCCTAAAGTGCAGAAGGTGGTACCTTGAAATGTTTTCGAAGTCTGATGCACATATTGCTGTGTTGGCCACTTTCATGTGTGCACAGAAAGTGCTGCAAACGTGCAGCTTTTGCTGCTTCTAGTTCCTCAAATGAATAGACGGGCAATTTTCTTTACTTTGCCTAAACCGCTAACTGCAAGAAATACCTGCTAGAAATTCCAGTGGATGAATGCTTTTTGGTTTTACTAGTTTAATTTTCACTTTAGAGATTCAGTTTAGTGTGACTCTCTGTCTAATATGCATGCTTAAGTGTATGTGTGTTTTTGTGTTCATTTATAGGATGTCAGTGTCTTGATGAAGAAAGAAAACAGAGGTACAGTGCTTCCGGTCACACCACTTTCTTGATTTTTGTCTGAAAACGAAGCATACACTATCAGTGAAACATTTAGCCTTTATAAACCTAACCTATATATATTCTTAACATTTTTGGTGACTTCATAATTCTCAAAAATCATAACTTCCGTTCACGTAAATTCCATTTGTTTTATTTTATAGTTTTGATGATTTTTTTCCCCACTTTTTTGTTCTGTTTCATAGTTAAGTTCAAAATCCCATTAGGATTTGGCAAATTTTTAAATGCTCTTCATAAATATATTAGATTTTTCCATCCTTATTCCAGTCTCCTACTTATTTAATCTATTAAAATCCATCTTAAACATATTAAATTTAAAACTATCTGGTTAAAGGTGCAAGTCAGTCTACTCAACTTCCTAACTTGACTGCTAGTGTTTGACTCTTCCTGGGGTTGAGGATGTGCTTAAGTGTGTCTTGTTTGTTGGAAGAGTGTTTATGTAGCATCCTGCTATAAGGAAGTCTGTGATCTTAGATGGGCATAAACAGGAAGGATGCAGCTTTGTGCTGGACACTTGCAACTAATGTCCTTCTGTCAGCTTTAACATGTGAATTCATTCTGCTGCTCCATCCGGTGTTCTGTGAATATAAAATGTGTTAGATATGAAAAAGTGTGAGGGATAATGTACGGTCAGAATTTAGCATGCTAAAAAGTCTCGGCATCACAATTTGTATGTTAACAAAAGAACCATTTTTTCTTCACCTTTCAGTGGCAATTGTGGAGAAGTTGACTGCTGCCATCTTGGATCTTGTGGAGCTGTACTGCAGCACTTTCAATGCTAATTTCCACACCATGCCACACAGCAGCAGATCCACAGCCCCCATACAGGAAGCTGGCATGGTCACCAATGTGCTTTCCTTTAGCGTTTATGCAGCTCATCGCGTCCCTATCACATGGGCTGCCAGGTAGTTTTGATTTCGTCACCTTGTGAAACCAGTTTCCATTTTGACTCAGATTCAATCAATTTTAAATACATAATGATTTTGTTTAGTAAGAGTGTGATCAAAAGCGAGGCTTGATTTTGCTGAACATTCCTATTTTAAATAAATGCTGTTATTTTGAACATTCTGTTTAAAAAAAATAATCATTAAAAAACTCAAATGTTGAGTAATGGCTGCTGTAAACTCAGCTATGCTTTTTAAGCAGTAAATTACATTTTAAAATATATTCAAATTAAAGTTATTTAATTTAACATGTAAGAATATTACTACAACTCATTGTCTTCTGTCAGTCTTTTATAAGATTGCCTTTGTAGGAAAAAAAATGTTGTTTTGACAGTTTGAACGAGTTCAGATTTGCACTCATGAGCGTTCTCGTTTGTTTTGCAAACGCAAACAGATTAACAATCCGGAATGACAGGTTTTTAACAAGACTTTCCATGATATCGTATTGCATGGTATAATTACTGCGAACCAAAAAATAAAAGCCGAGAAATACCACCCCCTAAAACCAATTCAAAAGTGCCACAATATGTATTAATCAGATACATGGACCTTTTTAATTTGTACAGGAAGTGCTCCTTTCCTAGATTGCATGCTCCATCTGTTGAGAACTTTTATGATCTCTTTTGCACAGGATAAGAAAATCTACTAAATATCATTAATGTAGATTAAAAAAAACCCTGACTGTTGCATTTTTAGATGGAAAACTGTGGAAATGACACAGGAAAAGTTGACTCTTGTGGAAGAAGCGACGCAGCTGTACACCAGCTGTCCACATTGCTGATCCCCTTCGGTAATCCAGCAGGATTATTTGGCGTTACAATCTACAGAGGGGACTCTTGAGAATGGCATTCCCTCTTTTTTTCCCTCTTCTTTCTAAGCCATAACTGTGGCGACTGCTCCCACCAGCATGGAGACAGATGCTGACCAACCCTAAATGTCACTACACCTCGCCCAGTAGTTCAGCCCTCTCCCCTCCCCCACACAGCACAGTAATGGTCTCTCCCACCCATTGACCTGAGCTAGTGCTCTTTGTCTCCCTCTGAAGCTGATTGTGGAACAAGTCATCACAAAGAAACATGTATGGGAACTCAACATAACCTTTGACCTCTGGAGGCCAGGCTGGGCACCAGGCACCTGTGCAGTGGTGACGGAGGGTTGATGTTCTCTTGCATCCCATCTGCTTTAGGCGATTAGAGTCGGCGTGAAAAGACAATTTATGGTTAAATGATTTTTGAGAGATAACCCTAGTGGTTTCTCCTCTGTAGTGTCCGTAGATCAGTATTAGGATTAGCAACATTAGTATTTCAATCATGTGTTTGTCTTTCTTCTCTGGTATTCCATTTAGCTTGGGAATGTTTTTCCTTCTATTTAAACAGGCCACGGGAGAGTTCATTTCCTATTTAGGAGTCTCTATGAGTGCTTGAATTGAAGTTGAATGATGTGGGAGAACATCAGATAATGTTGGGACTAGGAGAAAGAAGTTGGGAAAAGGGAACCATTACATTTCTGAGTGAACCCAAATATAAAAGCATGCCTCTTTTTAGGAAAAACTTGATTGTAATGCACATGTTCTCCAAGACCCTTTCAATCTCCCTATTTACTATATCTTTTACTGCAAGAGGATGGTTTTACTTGGTAAGCTGTGTTAAATGCTTCTTTAATAAGACAGCTTTTAGAATGTATGTTTTTGTTTTTATACCGCTCTTATGTAATTGGTAGAAAATTATTCTACGCAAAATTTCAGCTAACCTACCTAAAGCATAAAGTAAAAGCTGTGCCAGTCACATGGAACTCTGTGGATTTGTCATGGTCAAAGTCACACAGTAATGGCAAAAATATGTCACTTAATGCAGACATGAGCACATTTATTATGCTGCTCTCCTGAATCATGCACACTTCGTATTTTCTCAGTCAGTGCTTTAAAATGACTCATCTGAAATTTAAAAGGATGAGTTAAACCTAAAAAGGAACTGTCATTTATTCAGCGAATGACCTTCTTCTGTAAAACACTAATGGGAGTTTTTAAGCCACAAAAAAAAAAGATGCGAAATCACCATCATAGCATCTTAAACCTATTCTATATGATTTGTGAGCTGTATTACTATACAAGTCATTGAGTCAGTTTCCACTAAAAATCTTGACAGCATTCACTGGAGGTCTTAGGAGTAGCGATGACTGATTTGCGATCTTCAGTTTCAGATTCAGTTTGTTCAGTGCAAACTACACTGAAATAATAATCAAGTGTCTAAGTTTAGATCAGTTTGGTTTGCAGCAAAGGAGGATTTTCAGTGATTTATGTCCCAGATATCTTATCCTGTACTGCCATTTGATGATCTCACCCTCTTTGTCTCTCTATCTTTCTCCCTTTGTCCCCACATAACCCATCTACAGCTATGAAAATTTTTTCCTGTCCTGTTCTCTCACCCATGGCGGAGTGGAGCTTTGCGCCCCCCAGCACACCAGTAAACAGTCGGTCAGCAAATATCTCTTCCACCTGGTGGTGTGGGACCAGAGGTAAGCCCGAAACCAATCCACGCACACTACACAGTCCCATAAATACGATCTCTTTCAGGTTTGTTGAAAATATATGGCCTAGTGTTTAAACATAGATCTAAGCTTGTTTACCAAGTATTTCAGGCGTCACATTTGAAAATAGCACATCCCTCTCAGCTTCCTGTGGCTGTTTTTGTACTCTGCCTTCTTGTGGTATTGTTTAGGGATATCACCGTCCTGTTGATAGTTAGTCTCATGCATGTAGGTGTGAGTTTATGTGTAGGTGTGTTTAAAATAAAATGTTGCATTAATGTTGTTGTTCTTAGTGTTGAGCAACTGTTCGAATTCCAAAATGATCCTTTAAAACTGGTATTATACTAATTTGAATTTTGTCTTTTTCAAAATACAGAGTTTGCTTCCCCATCCAGATCAATCAGTTACCGAGGGAGTCCCAGTTGACTGTGACGCTTTATGCTGCCCCTCTACCGCCCCCTGGAGGTACGGAGGAAAAGAGCAAGCAGAAGCGCAGCATTGAGGCTTTGGGTTGGGTCACCATGCCTTTATTCAACTTCAGACAGTAAGCATGGATGCGCATTTTATGTAATTTATTTTAAAATCCTGGCAGACTGTGCATTTTGTCATTAATGATAATGCAGTGATTGCATATTTTATTGGAGGGCATGAAAACAGGCTCTTTAAGCACTAGAGTTCTGCTGATACTCACCTCCTACAGCAAACCAGTCGTGGTGATTAGAACAGGCTGACACCTGCAAGTCTAGCGCAGCCTACAAACACCACAAACAACACAAACTAGTGCAATTTTTAAGTGTGCACCAGTTCCTGAGCAGAAGTGGCAAACTGAAAAGCTGGGCCTGTTGTCACAAAACACCTTAAGGCTAATAGTAGCTCATGACTCAATGATTTAAGTGGAAATATAAAAAATAATGGGCGTGTCAATACTAAATTTAGGACTCCTAAATATTTGCTCTAAGAGTATATCACAAAGCGTTTTAGCGCTACAACTAGCTCCTAACTATTCCCAAAATGGCTGTTGCTTTTAAAAAGGTATAATCTTTAATTTTGGAGGTTACCCTAACTTCAGATTTTCCTCTGATTATATCTTGGTCTCATATGTACTTGTTTAATTAGTGACACGTAGCCTGCATTTAAAAAAGCTTTATTTGAATATACCAGTTAACATTATGTTTAAACCTTTATTTGAATATAGAAACATAAAATTGTGCTCTACAATATTTCCACAATTAAATCTTTGACGGAGCCTATCAGCCAATCACTATGGTCATAGTTTAATAAGCATTCTGACATCATCCATAGCAACGAGGTCAACCCCACCCTTACTATTAGCTTAAGACTTCTCTCTATTCCTTAGTAAAGGTTTGTCTCAGCAGTTTTGTGAGTTTTAAGGGAAAACTCTATTACTGCTATTTAGGAGAACTCTTAGTGAGAAGGTAAAATGTTTCAGTCCAGCTACATAAATATGTGTAATATGTCATACATTAAACTTTTTGTCCTTTTGACTTCCATCTTTGTGTTTGATTTATGAAACGTGTTTCAAGTTTGATCTGTCAAAAAAGCATAAGTTGTTTATTTTTAGAAAGGCTGACATGTTTACAGGATCCATAAAAAAAAAATATATATCAATAAGACCCTGTCGTTTAACAGTGATTAATTGAATCCAAAATAAAAGTTTTTTTATTATAAATATACACTGTACGCACACATTTTGTAAGCAAAACCTTTATTTTGGATGTGATTAGTCACAATCATTTGATAGCACTACAAAAATATTTACCTTTGCTTGAAAGATAAAGACATAAATATACTGAGGTCAATGTCCATGTACTGCATCTATAAGCGAATATTAGGTGTTTTCTGACACTGTTTTCCCTCTTAGTGTTCTGACGTGTGGGAGGAAACTTCTAGGTCTCTGGCCTTCAACCCCTGGCAGTGGAAATGCTCGTTCCAGTACGCCCAACTTCAGCCAGCCAGACAGTGTCATCCTTCAGGTTCGGCCTTTTGCGCAATCCAAAGTGTAATCATGTAATAAACTGTTTCCCGCTTGTCCTACTTTATACTCTATTACTCTCAACTCTGACTCATGTTCTCAGTAAACCCACGTTTGCTCACAACACACTCCTCTTCAATACACTTTTTTTTAATGTGGTAATCTAGGAGGCTGCTTTGTGCCAAAAACATGCCATAAGGATGAGATTCCACCATCCAAGTCATCTTCAAGGTCATTCATGCTTATACACCCATTAAAGTATATGCATAGCATGCATAGTTAACAGGTTTAAGACGTTTAAGCAGTATGTCTAGATATCCAGTTACATTTTATATGTAAAAGAGTTGGCTCATTAGTTCAACAGTAATAGGGTTGGGCCAGTGTGCTAGTGGAAATGTAGGAAGGAACTGTCCTGCTACTTGCAAAATGTCCTAAAAGTAGGTCAGGTTGCTCTGTAGAGAGAGAGAGACTGACAGATACAGAATATTCACCTTACATGCATCTAAATAGCCCCAAGCATCCAAAATAGAATGACAACACAAAACTACATATTTTATTCTGATTCTGTTGCTGCAAAAGGACATCAACCCTTCTGTAAAAGATAATAATTAATAGCATTGTATTTGTTTTGAATCACACATGACCACATATTTTCATCTAATTATTAGTTGATGTTTTTTTTTCTTTTTGGCAAATGAATATGAACCGGCAACAATACCTCTTTGAACTTTTGCTATATTTCTCAGACAATGTGTGTACGCATAACCATTTAAAAGCATAGGGGATGAATGTTTTTAAATGTTCTTATTCCTTCATGCATAACACATTTTATTTACAGCACACTGGTCACATTAGCAGCGCCTTTCCGGGTTCGTGGGATCATAGGGTTTGCTTTTCCACTGTGAATAAATGGCCATTAGAATGCATGAGTTTAATCACTGAAGTGTCATGTAAATGTGCTTTTTTAAACCTTTACTACCCGATTAGTGCTGTACTCAGACAATCATCACAAACACCTGAGACATCACCCCAGATTTTGTGCTCGCTGAGTCACCACTTCCTCCACATGCAATAATATCCTCTCTTAACACTCTCAGACGTGACATTTTACTGCTGCTCTCTGTAAACAGCCTCTCCGATGGTATTGTTCTGAAACTGTGTGGTAAATCACGTGTGTGCACGGTTTGTTTCTTTGCTCGGATGGGTCTCTGAAATTCTCACCCTCCACACAGGCCTCCTACTATACAATCCCCGTTCTTCTTTCTGCCATCTCTGTGTGCCAAACCAGCCCATAGTAGTGCCAATAGGGCTCTTTTGTGCCCGAATGGCATGGCTTTGTCTAAGGGTAGTGGGCTGTGCAGTTTAAACTGGGAGTGAAGCCTGGTCCTGTGTCTATTCAGTAGGTTCTGTCCCTCATTAAGGTGCTGGGGTTATTCAGTGTGAGGTGGCAGATTTCCCTCAGTCAGTCCCTGCAGTCTGCCCGTTAAGCCAAGATGCATCTGGGGATAATGACACATCTGGGGCTCGTTAAATCTGCCTAATGTGTGCTCGCTCCCTTCAGCTTCTCTCCTTCTCTTATCCATTGCCGTTTTCCTCTTTCACTTTCTCTGACCCCATTTTTCACATTCTTTTCCTTTTTTCTTTTCAAGTCAGACTTTTTTTTGAGACTTTCATGCTGAACAAGTTCTATTTATGAATCGACAAGTAATTCATTATTGCGTATTTACTGAGACAGCGTAAAGAAAAAAAAAATCTAATAACAACAGAAGCTGGAATGAAACCTAGCTCAGGGGCTTCTATATTGTAACAGAAATGTAATAGATGCATCTTTATTTTTGTTGTTTTTAGGATTTCTTTTTTAGATTGCCTGTCAAAAAGAAATAAAATGCAAATAATTGTAATATTTGTTGCGCCGTGTTTGAGAAGTTTATTTTGACAAAGTAGTATTGAATTTTAATATTGGCCATAATTTATTTATTTATTTTTAAGCTAGAACAATGATATCATTGTCAGATTTTTTGCTAAATTATGAATTATGAATTTTTGAAGCCTGAGTTTTGTAGATTATTAAAAAGATGGGGTTTGTATTTGTATGCATGTAGATTTACATTAGTCAGGATAGATGGCTTATTTAATTTTGCACAAACATAAAATACACTTCTATTTCCTGAACAATTTAATGCATTGTCTGCCCCACATAATTTTCATTGCCGGTGCAGGAAATAGCTAGCCAGCAGTGTAACCAAGATGGCTGCTTGAACTGACTTGCTTTATTGGGGGAACATTTGGTATGAAGGTCATGAAATGGATGAGGGCCTTGTGTGTTCATTATTCTAGTGTGTTCTGCTCTGCTAATGGATGAAGTGTGATGCTGAGAGGCATATGGCAATAAAGACTGGACTGATTTCAACCCTGTCTGACAGAAGTGTGAAAACAGACCCAGATGTCCCTTTCATGAGCTTTCATTTCTATTTAAAAAAAATATTTTCTTGATTACATTTTTTTTTTTGGGTGCATCTGTTTTTAGTTTCCGTTTGTCTTTAGCTGAATGTATATTGGCTCTCTGCTGTTAACATTTAGTGTTAGTGGTATTTAACTTGGCATGTTTAAGGTGAAAGCCTCAGCTGTTCATGGTGCTGTTACGGCTTTCAGCACTCCTGTAAACCGCTGCCAGCCGTGACCGTGAACCTCAGTGTTTGCTTTGGATCATAAACCTCCTCTCACTCTTGTGCCATCTTTGTAACCCATGAGCTAGAGTAAATTTGACCTATGATAAACATTTGTTTTCTTTAAATCATTAACCCTCAGTTATAGAATAGATACATATTAGGGCAGAGTACTATTTTAAATACTTGCATGATTTTATTAAAAATGATTTTATGGTCATTTATTTTCCTAAAAACAGTCACTAGAATAGACTGTTTAGACCTTTTCTTGCTGAGTGTAGCTGATTTTAGATCAGTACATTTAAAAAATTTTAAATGATTTTTTGCAGTTGTTTAAATGCTACAGTAAAAGGTAAAAAAAGCATTTGCTTTACATTATTGCGTTCAGATTTGGTATGTTTAACCCTCCGTTGTTAATACATTTTCAACTAAACTCACCTTGTGTTTTCAGGTGGACTTTCCCACTTCTTCTTTCGAAGTTCGCTTCAGCACTCCTGCTCCTGCAGAGTTCAGCCCCCAGTACGAGTTCTCCCGTCTGGACCAGCTCAGCCAGAGGCAGCTACATGATGTCTTGCACAAGAAGTCCCTTTTCTGGTGAGCTGGCTGTCTGGTAATCCTAAAGCAACTGATGTGTCTTGATCTAATTATGTGTTTTACTGTTTTAAAAGAGTAGTTCACCCATAAATGGAAATTCTGTCATCCTTTACTCACCCTGGAGTATTTCCAAACGTGTATCAATTTCTTTGTTCTGCTGAACACAGAGGAAGATATTTTTAAGAAAGTTTGTAACCAGGCTGTTTTGGGTCACCATTGACTTAAGTCTTAAGACTTATTGGCAAAGTTTGATGTGCTTGTATTTAATTGCTCCATGTTAGTTACTCCAGCTAAGTAATATGTAATTACAGAGTGTCTGTTTACACTAAGTGCAAATAACATGCCTTGTTGGCAAAAGCTATTTACACAAACTCTGCCCACCAACATGTGATTAAGTTAGTCAGTATTACAAAGTGGATAAGGAAATGATCAAAAAGTTAAAAATAAAGTATTGGAATAGGGTAAGGGTAGGTGTAGGGAGGGCTATTGTCTAAATAAGGTGGCGTCCATTTAATAATCTGAATAAAAATGTAGTTGCACACACAAGAAGTTGTTATTGCATACCGTTTTAAATGTACTACAATACTGAGGTGCAGATAATTGCCACTATTCTTTCCATACGTAAGAGGTTTGTTCATCTTTGGAGCACAAATTATGATACTATTGATAAAAATCCAAGAGCTTTCGGACCCTGCATAGACAGAAGCACAACTGACCTAGAAAGGTAGTGAAGATATTGTTAAAATAGTCCATGTGACATTACTATAAGAATATCAATTGTGCACAAAGGAAAGGAAGTGACATGTCCCATACTTGGAATTTGTGCTCTAACCACATCCAAGTGCACACACACACAGCAGTGAGAAGTGAACAACCACACACACACCATGAACACACACCTGGAGCAGTGGGCAGCTGGGGGAACTGTGCCTTTCTCAAGGGTCTCACCTCAGACTTGGTGTTGAAGGTGGAGAGAGTGCTGTTATTCACTGCCTCTACCTACAATCCCTGCCGGACCTGGCACTCGAACCCGCGACCTTCGGGTTACAGGTCAGACTGTCTATCAACGATCAATCTAACAACGATTGCTTGGAAGCTTGGCTGATTCTGACAGAAGCCTGTAGATCTTCTGATTGAGCGCTTGCATGCAACATTTTAATGGAAAAGAGATTTACATCTTACTTTCTCATTCTAGCTCAGTCATAGAATGCGCTTAGTGGGCGTTCACACTGTAAACTGATAAACAGAGAATGCAGTGGGACGATATACAGACTTGTAGGTTATGAAAACTGCATCTCCTGGAAGACAAGGAGTGATTAAGTGTCGCTGCAACCTCAGATAACCAGTTAATGTAAAATCAGATTCAGCTGTTTTTACGCATTATTCATATTTTAGTGACAGATGAAATTTCTTTTTCACTCCCAAATGAGCATGCCTGCATGGGAACCGAGGTTAAAGAAGCTCAGTGTGATGTTGAGGTGCTGATAAGATTCTTATGAGAGGATAAAGATCCTTCCTTGTTGCCAAGAGTTTAAACACCCAGCATTACCCACTTCCTTTTGTCTTCTGCTTCCCCGTCTTATCCCTCTTTTCAAGTGACAGTGGGAGGAACAGTGAGAGGGTTTTTGTTTTTTTTTTTAAACAAAATTTTATACAGCAAGGATGCAATAAATTAAATCAAACATAACAGTAAGATATTTATAATTCTACAAAAAATCTAATCTAATAAATGATGTTGGACTCAAATCCCACAATTCATTCATCAAAAAATAAACTACAATCAATCAATGGTGGTTTCCTCAAAAAACATCAAGCAGCACGACTGCTTTCAACAGTGATAATGGAAATTATAAAGTTTTACTGTATTTCTGATTATGTCAATGCAACCTTGGTGAAAATGAGACTGCTTATATTAAATATATAATTTTTATCCGTATGTGAAAATCATTTTCTTTATTGTTCTTTCGTGGATAAGGTCTTTGTTTATTTTATTCCCTATGTTTGAATGTGAGAACATTTCTGGTGCTCAGCAGGGCTTGGTGCTCTACAGTGCTCACTTTGTTACAGTCAACTTTAGACAGCTGATGTGAATATCCTCCCCAGCTGGCTCTGTTCCTCTTCTCTTTCTCTCTCAGCTGTTGCTCAGCCTCTGGTGCTCAGAGCCTGTGGAGCTCTGAAACATTTGCTGCACTGTAAAATCTGGAGCCACACCAGCCTGGAAATATTCAGTCATAAATTGTCTCCAGCTCTCGGATCAAAGGTTGAGTGTTTGAGCTGGGTGTGAACTGTCTGATATGGCTGATATGATTTTGTTGTAAATGGTGGGTGTTTTAAGGCAGTTTATCGATTCTAGAAACATATGCTCCTATTATGCTCCTTTTCAGGGTCTTTTTAGAGTGGTGAACAATAAAATGGGCCACAAATCTAAATTTCAATTCAATGCAAAATAATTTTGTATATATTTTTACTTCTGATCCCAAAACCCTACACTACAGGTACAAAAGCTGTCACTGGGGCGGTACCTTTTCAAAAGGTACTTGTTTGTTCATTTTGGTACCTTAAAGGTATATGTTGGTACTTATATTTGAAAAGGTACCACCCCAGTGACAGCTTTTTGTACCTTTTAATTCTGAGGATGTAGCACCTACACAGAACACCCTAAAATTACATGCTAATATGCTAGAAAATCACCCACAACATAGGAAAGTTTATCTATCCACCCAAAATTGAGATGTTTCTGTTATTCGATCCAGCAAGAACAGTTATTACATTTAGTATTAGATCAAGCCCATTAGGTTGTCCTTTTCTATAGCTATTGATTCACAGAAGGGCCTCTGAGTTGCCTTGGGCAACTGCAGCCAGAAATCAATACTCCTCCAACCTCCTGTGAATTGTGGGATTTGTAGTCATCTAATGACAGTAGCGTTTGCATGTTACTGTGAAGAGCGTGGGTGTGACCGTATGAGGCTTTCTCCCCCCAGTATATTGAGCTGTTTGATGACTGATTATAGGTACGGCCCAAAAAGGAGCAGAGGTAATTTGATCTGGGGGTCCTGCCCTACGGCTGTCATCCCTAGAGGGAGAGGCCACTCCCCAACATCAGTTCAGAAATACACAGTGGCTAAACAGAGACACTGATGTGTGTCTGCTTTTACTAATGACGTCCAAACACATGCTAGGATGAAGGACCCAAACACATCATGAAGTGTAGTGTTTGCTTCTGGACTCTGGAGTTTGGTGCATCAGAGTAGAGAAAACAAGCAGCATAAATTACCTAGAGATTTTGGTTATTTTCCATCCTTTACTGCAGTGAGAGACCACGCACAGACACTTTCCTGGACCTCTTATTCTGTCTTAATTGCTGGATCAGCATCTTAATTCTTTCAGGATAAAGATTACTTTATCAGATTGGGGAATTGTGTTTTTGGACTATGATGATGTGTAGATGACAGATTGCAAACCTTGTCTGGAAACAACATTAAGGATTTTTATGTTTGCTGGATGCTTGAGCTGTCATGGGAAATGTCTGTAACTATGTATTTGTTTTCATGAAACCGACCATCAGACTGATGGATTGGAAAAACAATATAAGATATAATATATTTCATAATAATAGTACATTTCTTTATTTGACAAGTTGAAATGAAATGGAGTACAAACTAATTTGTACAGCTCTTATAAAATAAATTTTTTGATACTTTTTGCAGTTTTATTATTCATTATATGTTATCATAATGTGAAATGTTACTTAAAATGTGTATATATTTAGCTTTATTTCACAACATATCACATGTGTTAAGTGCTATCATTTGAGGATGATATATATATATATATATATATATATATAAATAAAAACACTTTTTATTTAATTTTTATTATTACGTTGTTTTAAATTATTATAAAAATAAAGAAATTATTTTTTAAATATTGGAAAAAAAATTAAGTGACACGAGATATAACAAATATTTTTAATAAATTTGTGTGTAAAAAGGTACATAAAATATACAATGTTTGTATTTTTCTTTATATTAGGTGGAATTGATTTATCACTTAAAGGTACTGTAAGTAGATTTGGCACCGAGTGGTTAAACTAGGTATTGCAGTCCAAATTCAAAATACTGGAGAGCCCCTGCTTCTCAGACTTGACGCACTCTCAGTTTGCCATGATTGATGACACCAACAGGAACGAACGCACATGACAATTAATTAAATGAAATGCACTGTATTTTCTGCCAAGCAGGCAACCTGGAAGCCGAAACACTATAGACTTTGTGATTGGGAGATAGATGGAGGGTGGCGCTTCAGGCCAAAACAAAACATGACAACATAAACATTAACATGTTTTCTAAATGCCTGTTGAACATAACATAGACATTTTATGATTATTACAATACATTTCTTCCATACAGTACCTTTAAATAGTTGTTTTAGAAGTTTGAGAGTGCTCTGGTATACACATTTGTTTACTATTTATGCTAACTTTTATTGTTGGTCTATCTATGTAGGTTGGCTCCAGAGGACCGGCGTCTGTTGTGGGAGAAGCGTTATTTCTGCCACGTGGAAGCCAGTCGTCTGCCGCTGGTCCTGGCCAGTGCACCCAGCTGGGAGTGGGCATGTCTGCCTGATATCTATGCCTTGCTCCGCCAGTGGGGATGCATGAACCACCTGGACACCCTAGGCCTGCTGAACGCCACGTGAGTGTTATGGTAACCATGGCAGCAGCTTGCTCCATTGTTTAGCTGGAGGCTAAGCAGAGCTTGACCGTCCTTCAGTGGTTGGCAGTCAGGCTAATTTGAGTAGACCATGAAGAACTGACCTTTAGATTTGTCCAGAAGAGCACATGTGGAGCACAGATATCCAATGGCTACTCTCAACATTTACTGACATGACTTGGTTAGTGTTAAAAATCAAATCAGCTTAACCAAGAGCCACCAGGGTGGTCTACTAGCTCTAACAAGGTGGACCAAGATGGGGAAGTCCACCCTAAAGTGAAAGTCTTTGACATCCCCTTATGTCATTCCAGACCTAATTTAATCTTTCTGTGGAAAATATTTTTATGATTGTTGTTAACTAAACGGTTTCAGTTCCCATTGAGTTTTTTGAGTTTAGCAGAAGAAAGTCAGTCATGCATGATAAGAACAACATTAGGGTGAGTAAATGACTGAATTTTCAGTTTTCGATGAACTGTCCCCCCTGACTTTGACCTAACCAACTAATAACCCAACTGATCGACTACCTAAACCAGGTTGAACTAGATAGTGACAAAACTGAAACTCAAAACCATGTAAAACCAAATATCTATATTATCTTCATATATATTTATAAATGCATTTTATAGTGCTGTCTAGCCCAAAAAAACAGTACGTATTCATTAAAAAAATTTCACGGTGACTTTAATGTCCTAGGTTTCCAGATCAGGAGTGCAGACGGACCGCGGTACAATGGATGGACTCAATCTCTGATCCTGAGCTTTTGGATTTCCTTCCTCAGTTAGTGCAGGTAACAAAGGGCTTGTATTTCACTTCCTTTCACACTCTCACTCTATTCCAACCTTTCCCGTTAACCTTGATCTATATCCATCTTTTTTCCTCCTGTCCTTTTTGTTTTCTCACCCTTTCCATACTACAAACTGCTCTCTAACACATTCTCTTTGTGCAGGCCCTGAAGTACGAGTGTTATCTGGACAGTCACCTGGTGCGTTTTCTGCTGAGGAGGGCCATCGGGGATGTGCGGATTGCTCACTACCTCTTCTGGTGTGTCCTCTGCCCTCTGATTACACTTTAAAAACCCAGTGCCCTTATATAGAGCACATACACAGAGAAATCAGGTCATACTGGTTTGCGCGCTCACATTCAAACTTAGTCTCTACACTGGTGATATTTGATTCCTTTACATAGTTGTGAGTGCATAGTCATTTTTATACACATTAAAGTCATGCACATGTAGCTAGGCGTAGATGCGGATTGATACGAGTGTCTATGAAATCAGCTTACAGCTCCACCTGCTGTAAAGAAGAGGTCATTGTCTTTCTTGCATCATTGCATCAGAACCTTTATGAATACTGTTGTATTTTACCTTTGCTAAAATTTAGAGAGAAAACTTTTTTATTTAGTATATTAATTAGGATTATGGCATTAGGATTTTGCCTTTGTGGCATGCTATTCCAAAAAATGAAGCCAATTTCCCCTGCGAATAAAATGTTACTGAATTACACTGTCTATGTCTACATTACTGGAACATAATAAAAATATATTTATCTTTCTAATTTAAGTATTTATAGATTGTGGTAGCATATGTTGTACTGCCTTAAAATGAACAATTATTGCATTTTAATGTTTATATTAAATTAAATTTAAACCTGTCTCATTAAAAAAGGGTCAAAAATACTGCAAAGTAATAAGAATCATCATTTAAAAATGAGAAAGGTAATACTAGTTATAAGAAAGCGGTGCTTGAAAAATGTCACAATGTGAAACATTCTAAAGCTTCCTAATTATAGCAGATTACATGTTCCCTATGCGAAATAAGCAGTCTCACAAAATTATTGGTTTTAGTAATGTGCTTTTATCTGTCTCTTTGCAGGTTGCTGAAAGATACTCTTCAGGACTCTCAGTTTAGTGTGAGGTATCAGTATCTGCTGGCTGCTCTTCTCTGCTGTTCTGGTCGTGGTTTGAGGGAGGAGTTTGATAGGCAATGCTGGCTGGTCAATATTCTGGCTGAAGTAGCCCAGCGAGTTCGAGACTCTTCGCCTTCATCCAGACAGGTCCGTTTACAATCCCTCATTTACACCTGCATTCTTATTTTACTATTTTCCCGCATTCTTAACATACTCTTATAGTATTTTTTAATATATTAAATTAGCTTTGTTTTAAAATTTTTCATTGTATGTCCGTTTGCCTTTTTTCTTTTAGATTTTGGTTTCAGATTTAAACTTTTTCAGTTTTAATTTTAGTGTTTTAACTTAATTCGTTTAGCTGTCAAAGAAACAGTTATCATTTAATTTATAAGTTCTTAAATATGTTTAATAGTTTTTAGTTTAGTTAAAAATAAATACACTGTTGTCTATTTCAGAAGGTCAGATCAAGTGAACATGGCAAAAAAAACTTCAGGACATCCCCTTATAATATCAGATCACAGGAAACTTCTTTTTGAATTCATGTAGTATTAAAGAGTAAAAAATGTCTCCTGCGATCATGTGACTACATTTAAATTAAGCCTTGGGGTTTTTTGATAATGAGAATTACATTCATTCTTCTAGAATTTGCTAAATAGAGCTGGCTTCACAATTTCCAAAAACTGATTGTTGAT
>JAUMHI010000052.1:11432332-11449404 GCA_032359435.1 Enteromius unitaeniatus
TAATGAGAATTACATTCATTCTTCTAGAATTTGCTAAATAGAGCTGGCTTCACAATTTCCAAAAACTGATTGTTGATCCCTAAGGTGCATTTTAATGTTCTCCAGACAACCTGGTCTGCACATTAATGGTGGTTTGTCTTTTGTCTGGTGCTCAGGCTATTCTCCGGGAGGGGCTGGATGACGTCAAAAAGTTCTTCTCTATGAACAGCACCTGTCGACTTCCTCTGAACCCGGGCCTTCTCGTCAAGGGCATCAACATACAGGTATAGGTAGCGTCTGTCTATATCAAGCCTGTGGAGGTCATTGTATTTTCTTGTTGACATATCAGAAATAAAATTTATCTCTCATTCTGTCTTCATGTAGTCTTGCTCCTACTTCAACTCTAATGCAGTACCCCTCAAGCTCTCCTTCCAGAACCAGGATTCTTTAGGAGACAACATCAACGTGATATTTAAGGTAATGTCTTCTCATGTTTTTGTACATTGTGGATCAGTGGTTCTGCATTGAGACAGGTTTTCAAATGTTGTCTTGGTCCTGGGTTTTCTCATTCAGTCTGGAGATGACCTGAGGCAGGACATGCTGACGCTGCAGATCATTCGGATCATGAACAAGATCTGGATCCAAGAGGGACTTGATATGAGGATGGTGATCTTCCGCTGCTTCTCTACTGGACGAGGCAGAGGTAAATGCCCATCCTCCAAATGTTAACTACAGTATCTGCCATCCTATAAGGGTCATTTCCTACTATTTATGTATATACTCCATGTCTACACTGTAGACAATTTCTAGACTGAGATCATGTGAATTTCTAAGGATGTGAATGGAATGGAAAAAACTCTTTTGCTCTTGTCTAGGCATGGTAGAGATGATTCCCAATGCAGAAACCCTGAGGAAAATCCAAGTTGAGCACGGAGTGACTGGTTCCTTCAAAGACCGGCCTTTGGCAGACTGGCTGCAGAAACACAACCCCACTGAGGATGAGTATGAAAAGGTAAGTCTGTACTCTGATGTAGCATCACACTTCATTTGCATTTGCTAAACCATTATGAATTTGCAAACTGTCTTTTGCCATGACATGTCAAAATGATCCATGCCTGCTTAAGTTGCATTGGATTGCATCATGCATGCCCAATCGGTTTTCATATTTGGTGATTTATAGTTTCGCTGCCTAAAAGAGGTTAGTTACTAATTCTGTGGATTTGTTTTTTCTTTTCACAGGCGGTGGAAAACTTCATCTATTCATGCGCTGGTTGTTGTGTGGCCACGTATATTCTAGGAATCTGTGACCGGCACAATGACAACATCATGTTGAAGACCAGCGGACACATGTTCCACATTGACTTCGGCAAGTTCCTGGGGCATGCACAGATGTTTGGCAGCATCAAACGGTAAGAAAACACAAAAAGAACATGAAAAAGAATTGCTCTGCCCCAGATTTTGATCACTGCAACTTTTGTCTCAGAACAATGTAGACAACCTACAACAACCCGTTTCATATTGCTTCTTCTCAAAGGAACAGAAGAATGTTTTGAGCTAAACCAGATCTGGGGTGTTGATAGTAAATGTTAACACAGATTTTAATCATTGTTTCTTTTTTTAATAGGGACCGGGCTCCTTTTGTGTTTACGTCTGACATGGCGTATGTCATCAATGGAGGTGACAAGCCATCCAGCCGTTTCCATGACTTTGTAGACTTGTGTTGTGAGGCCTACAATTTGATTAGGAAACATGCACATTTATTTCTCAACCTGCTTGGCCTGGTGAGTTCCCAGATGACACTAGATACTTTTCTTAGTTTGCACTTTTTGGATAATCTTAGTAATCTTTTTTGACATGCTTTATTTTTCACCTATTATTTGAATTGCATTGTGTTTTTCTGCTCTGACGTTGTAACCTTGTGTGTTTGTGAGTAGATGCTCTCCAGTGGGATACCAGAGTTGTCTGATGTGGATGATCTGAAATATGTTTATGATGCTCTGAGACCACATGAATCAGAAGCAGATGCCACAATGCACTTCACCAGGTGAGAACATTTTCTCTTGATGTCTGTCGTTTTAAGAAACCGTAGAGTGTTGCGATTGGTAGGCACCTAACAACGAGCAGGAACCAATCAGGACATCCTAGCAATTAGAAACTTTTGAAGAGTCCTTCAATTCCATCTATCTTTTGGCCACCATGTGAATCTTATCCCCTGTTCTAGGCTCATTGAGTCCAGTCTTGGCAGTGTGGCAACTAAGCTCAACTTCTTCATCCATAACCTGGCCCAAATGAAGTTTGCATCCTCTGAGGAGCGCCCCGTTCTGTCATTTGCGCCACGTGTCTACACTTTAAAGAGTGACGGAGTTATTCGCAGCCTGTTTGTTTGCAGACACATCAAAACCTATACTCCAAGCAAAGGCTATGTAAGTCTGTTGCATTAAATGTGCATTGTAGCCCAAATCCATTCGTGAATCTTGGTGTTGATGTATTTTTTTCCTGAATGCAGTCTTATGTGGTGAAAGTAGAGCGGGAAGGTCAACAGGGGTCAACTTTAGTCCAAAGGACCTTTGAAGAGTTCCATGAACTTCACAGTAAAATGCAGCTCATCTTCCCTTCCTCAAAACTTCCCAGGTACGCCTTGACCTTAAATTGATAGTCCACCAAAAAAAGAAAATTCTGTCATTTACTCAACCTCAAGTTTTGGGGTTAACTATCCTTTTAAATATTTTTTTAAGAGAAAAAATAAACTCCTAAATGTAGTGGAAATTCTGTTATCGGTGGATATATTTAGACTGAACGATAAATAGTGAAAGCTGGTCATTGTATGTTTCTTCCCAGTAATGTTTGTATCAATGAACTGAGCAATGATAATATTCAACCTGTCAGTTATTGCACAATAAACCTCTTCAGGGTCATGTACTGTAGTAATGGCTGAGTGGCAATACATAAGCCACAGGTAGCAATGCTCTTCATGTAATCACACACCGCTTTTAATGTAATGTTCCCATAGCTTCCCCAGCCGCTTTGTGATTGGCCGGTCTCGAGGCGAGGCCCTGGCAGACAGGAGAAAAGAGGAGTTAAATGGATATGTTTGGCACTTGATCCATGCTGCTCAAGAGGTGGCACAGGTAACATTTGACCCCCACTTACAGTATTGGTTTCAATGCATAATTTTTTAACAAATAACATTTTCATAATCTATGTACATTACAGTTCAAACGTTTGGGGTTGCTACGATTGACAAAACATATTTTTTGCTCACCAAGCATTTATATGATAAAAATACAGTAAAAACTGTCAACTTTATTTTAATATTGTCACATTTGATAACTTATTGCATTCTTGAAGAATAAATAAATTACTCTCTTATCTATCTTACCCCAAGCTTTTGAACTTTTATATTGTGAAGAGCAAGTTTACATTTAGAAACCAAACCAGCATCCTTTTATTTTCTGAATAATTTTAATAGTCAATAGAATGTGTACAGTTTGCAGTAATTAATTTGAGTGGTTTCATTTTGACTGGCATGTTTCTTGGAAATTGTCCATGTTCTGTGAATACAGACACATGTTGACTGTAAGCTGTCCATATCAGTGTTTAGGCAGAACGTGGACACTTTCACTTTCTCTGCTGTACATTTTAAGAATGCAACCAGATCGCATGGCACCCATGCTATTACTGTGACTGGACGCCTTCTTATTTTAGTGCCTGTTTATGAGCTTACGTTACTCTTTGCTTTTTCAGTGTGATCTGATCTACACTTTCTTTCACCCTCTACCAAGAGATGAACGGGCAGGAAGTGTAGGAACTGTTGTTAATGCTCTCCATAATAAACCAGCAGGTATGCTTCTTTTCCTTATTTCTCTTATAAACACCCTCATACATTTGTCATGAATCATTCACCTTGCATGCCTAAATATGTGGTGGATTCAAAGGTAAACCAGTTCAGCCAGTCATCACAGCAGATCAGCACGAGTTAGTGTGAAGAAATTGTTTATGGGCCAATCAGCTGAAGGCCATGTGACCTCATCTGTGACTAAGTGATACACCCAGTACTTGGGTCAGAGTTTTATCTTTAACTACTAGGTGTAATGTGTCTGCAATCACACAACATAACTAATGCAATATGACATGAGTTTGTGCATGAGTTTAATAGCTGGTGCCCAAAAATTGTGTAAAAGAAATTCTATTGTATTGACAGCACCAAGTTTTAGATTTGCATTTTAGATAGTTAAAATACTTTGAAACAATTTGTTCATGGATATTATTTGAATCAGTATTCTTTGGGTACAATATATTTTTTTCATTTTGTAAAAAATTGTGTTGTCTTCAAAATTTTTGTTGTATAAAATATGAATGAGATTTTATAACTATAAAATATAGTTATAATATATATATATATATAGTGTGTGTGTGTCTAAGTGTATGTAAATATACTGTTTAGCTTCTGTTTATAATTTAGGAAGTGTATCATCAAATGTTTTACTCCGTGAGAGTTTATCAAAACTAGTTAAATATTAAATGCCATCATGAGTAAAAGCTGCTTTGTGGCAGCTGATGTGGTCACATTATCTGATTTGTGATTAAAGGTCTCTGTTCAACAGGTTCATGTCCTGTCAGTCTGAGCTCTGGAAATCCTCTGGAAATTATTTTATTTACTTGAACTCACCTTTAGTGTACCTTGCAAGTCACACACACATAAACTTTTACCACACTAAATCCAGTTCCTCTTTTACAGATGTGTCCTGGGCTCCTGTGCCCGGTACAGTGGCAGGTGAAGTGAAGCTCACAATTCTGTACAAGAGTGACAAGCTTTCTATTATGGTGATGCACATAAGAGGCTTGGTGAGTGTTTGATATTATTTATATGCATATGCCCATAATGTATGTAAAAAGTTGAGTTGGCACTCACCCTGTGGTATGGTTATTTCTTTTTAGCAAACCTTGCAGGACGGAACAGATCCTGATCCATACGTCAAGTTGTACCTCCTCCCAGACCCTCAAAAAACTAGTAAGAGGAAGACCAAGGCAGCCCGGCGAACATGCAACCCCACTTACAATGAGATGGTGAGAAAACAACACATTTAGGTGGCACTAGGTTTTTAAAAGCTAAAACCTTTTCTTCATAGGTTCTCCATTATTGGTTTTCATTTTCAATGCTTCATGAGATTGTAGTTCTAACCCTTGTCAAAGGATCAGTTCCAGAACAAAAATTTCCAGAATAATAATGCCATCCAAGATTCATTCTTTCTTCAGTCAAGGAAAACATTCCAGATTTTTTCTCTATATTTTGGAATTCAGTGGTAGCCAATGGGTTGTAGATCCAAACTAGAGTGCAGGTTCAAAGGGCCCTCCATGATCCTGGATAAGGAATGATCTAAATGATTGGTCATTTAAAAACAAACAAAAAAAGTATACACTTTTTAACCAGAGATGTTAGTCTTGCATTAGCTCTGTGCATGTTCATGCATTCCATCATCACATTGGAAAAGTCATGCAAGATTAATTCCTTGTCTGTATACTTCAGTTCAAAAAAGTAAGAGAAAAACTCCAATTTTAAAGTTTTAACTTTTTTTGTAAATCGTGCTCGCTTTGTAAACACTGGGTGGTCAGTACTTTCTCCCGCATTACACTTGACTTCACTTGGCTACTGCAAGTCCGAGCATTTGTGGTTTTAAAAGTATATAAATGTTACTTTTTTTTTTTAAATGACAGCTTGTTTCACTAATAAGACCCTTATTTCTTGGCTGGGATCCCAATCAGCCCCTTGAAGCTGCATTAAAACTGCAGTGTAGACCTTCAACCCACTGGCCCCTGTTGAAGTCCAATAAATGGAGAAAATTCCTGGAATGTTTTCCTCAAAAACCTTAATTTAATTTTGACTGAACAAAGACACTCTAAAAAGACTTTAAACATTTCTATGGGCAAAAAGCAGGCAGGCATGTTGCATTTTATTGTAATGGTGATTCTTGACTGACATCACTTTGTCTTTTTTTGGCAGCTGGTGTATGACAAGATTCCACGGGGTGATTTGCAGCAGAGAACCATTCACCTGCGGGTACTGAGCGAGGGTGCATTCTGGGAGAACACCCTGCTGGGTGAAACCATCATCCAACTGAAGGACCTCATCCCGGGCCATTGCTGGGTTGGCTGGCACCAGCTTGGCACTAGAGGCTCTGACATAAACCGCTAACACTTGTGTGGAAGTGAAGGATTTTACTTGTGTCTTTCGGTGTGCATGTGTTCTTGTCTTTGCTTATGGGTCAGGAGTTGGAGATACCCAGCTGCTCAGAAGGCTGTTTCCCCCAGTGGGGGTTTGTGTTTGCTGACTCTCCTACCCAGGAGACGTGTAGACTCGGTGATGGAGTGTCATCACTTGATACTGTTCTGGTGGGGTACCGTGCACCACGTGAACCAGATTCTGGATTTATAAATACATTTCTTGTTGGACAAAAACCATTTGGTGACACAAGGATTGGTAGAAAGAATATTTAAAAGATAACTGAGCGCCATATTTTTGGGGGGATTTCTGGAAAATTGCTGTCCATGAAACTACTAGGCCCCATTTTGTCGTCTTGAAAATGCAAATGGAAATTTAAGTTATTTTTTTTTTAAGATGTTTCACTATTGTGGCTCAATTTTGAGCTATGTTGTGTCTTGTGACATTAGTTATGTCTCTTTGTATCAGATTTTGCAGAGATTTACCTAGGAATTAGTAGCGAGGGCCGTTTTTGTACTGTAAGTTGGGTATTTTCCCATTGGCTGTGGCATTTACCTGATCATGAAAAAGGGATGAACACTTGATAGTCTTTGGCTTGAAATTGTGGAATTTACTTTTCTCCATAATAAACACTGCAGGAAATGACAAACAGAACAGAGTGAATGTAGATTTTTGATTATGTAAAATAGGCGGGTGCATAAAACCATGAATTGCATGTACAGTATATTGAACAAGAGAGACAAACCACAAGGAATATGAATTTTTTTTGCATAAGCCTCTAAAATTAGTTTCTTTCCAAAATGATGGCACACAATTTTATATGCAGGAAAGGCTTTTGAATGGACTTTTTGACAAGGACATTTCTGTTTAAAAATAGTTGATTTGCATGCTGTGAAACTTGCTACTGGATAAATATTGCATTTTTGCATTTGTTTGTCAAGTACGTTGACCTCACATTTTTCCAAGTTTTATTGGTTAACTTTTTTTTTTTTTAAAAGGGGGAAAGAAATGAAAGCTTTAGACTAGTTCTGTCAGTATTTCCATTCCTCATTGTTATGTAAAACTGCATGTAAATTAAATGCTAATTATGCCACCGTATAAACTTGATTTTGCATTCCAACTTGCTTTACTTTGCACTCAGTTTGATTTTGAAAAGAACAACCTTATAGTTCACAGAAAGAGGAAATTAAGTAATTGGAAGTTACCTTAAATTATATTTAATCTTATTTTCATATATGTGTCCAATTTAACCATGTGGCATTAATGTTTGTTAAAAAAAAAGGAAGAAAAGACACCCTCTCGTTCTTTACTGAATTTGTATCTTTAAATCAATAACCTACAAGTTAAAAGTGCAACCCTGTATGTCGAGGTGCTCTAACAATCCAGTAGCCTTAAGCAAACTGAGGTATGATTATCCAGGTCAACGCAGTCCCTGTTCTGTAGCTTTTTCTAACCAGACAAACCAGCTCCATTTCACACAAGAAGTACATTTTTGTTTAAAGTATTGATCTTTCTTTCAAAGACGAATGGTTGTGTGTGTGTTGTATGCCCCTACTAATGGCACTGCTGTGTGATGTTTAAACATGGAAAATGATTGTATGATTGCATGCCAACCCATAAAGGAAAACTGTGTGTTTCAGAAAAGTTGAATACTTACTGAGTTGTGTATGTGCAGAAGAGTTTGTATTTAAAGGTATAGAATTTATCTAACATCTGTGACCCCTTATTTTCATTAATAAAGGAGGATGTGAGAATAAAATCAATGGGGTTGGCATACTGTAAATGCTTTGTGATTTATGGATTGTAAATGGGCTTTATCCCATTATATTCATTTTTAGACAAAAGGTTTAATGTGTTTCTTCTCATTTCAAACCATGTTTTTAAACTTTATTTGCACTTAATAAATGCACAGGGAATCTGAATTGACACTGTGAGTTGTTCTTGCCTTGCTACCAAGTTTAACTTTAGACCACAAACCTCTACAAAGATGGTGCAATGATCAATGCCATAATGATGAAACTAGCCTTCTATATATGTATGTTTACCCTGTTTCGATTTTATTTGTGTAAATCTCAGTTGTGCATGACTGACCCCAACAATCCGTTTCACTCAGACACTGGTGACTTTATCCCATATGCTGTTTTGGCTGTCATCACCCTGATGTAAGAATTACATCAGGCTGGGGTTTATCATAAAGGCTTTCATTGCCTGTCTGAGCAGTCCATGTTTTTTCACATTACTCATTGTTCTGATACTCCTCTAGAGAATTATGATGACATAAATGTCTCATTCGTTCATGTTAATGTATCAAATTAAAACATTCCACTGAGACTTAGATTAATGGAAGCTTATTTCCACCATGGAATGAATTAAGATCTCTAAATCTCAGGGCAAAAAATGAGGGCGATAAGAAGTCACAATAACCTTTTTAATTATTTCATTAAGAATATATATTTTTATATTATTTTTTAAATATATTATTTAAAGACTGACTTTTATGTATATATATTAATGTTTAGTTAAAAACACAACAGAAAAAGTATTGGAAAATATATATGTTTTATCTATAGCATGCACAGTAAAGTATCTCCAAAAAAACAAAAAAAGACTTTGCACCAAGGCACAAATGGATCTGTCAAATTCATGCTGAAAATCTCACTGGACATAGACTAGATTAGTCAAAACGACTAGAAGAGAGCTCAAACAGATTTAGAAGATCCTGGGGGATTTGTGTATGTATTGCCTAGACATTGCGTGACATGCACAGAACATCTTATATAACCAAGTTCCACGTGAGATCAGAATTTTACCACAGTCCCTTAGAGCGCACTTTCGAAGCTGAAATTTAGAGACGCTCCCTTACAGCCTTTCTGATGAAATCTCTCCGCTTTAGCTCCGCGGCTAGCCAGCGAAACGGCAACGTCAACGAGTCTGAACACCAAGTATTTCTATCTAAAACGAATTAAAAGTGAAACGGCTGGTTTCGTAAATCTAAGTGGATCACTTTGCCTCGATTTTGATGGTACAATCGTTTTTTCTCCAACAACTTACAGTATTTTCCTCCGAAAACGCGGCAGCTGGGCGCGATTGAGCTGACAGCAGACAGACAGTTGAAGAACCGACACTCGCTTCAACTCAGACGTCAAAATGGCTTTCGTTTCAAGCTTTCATTTGGAGTATATCAGTCTTTCTTACTCTTACACCACCTCAAAATACCTCTCCATGCCTTCTGCTGTTTCTACAACCCCTTCAAACCGAAATAAGTGGTGTTATGTTCCTCAGGACGGCACAGTTGGCGTTAATACTGCGGTCAATATGGACGCTGAAGCTATTTTCGCGAGCCGGGTCGGACTCAACACAGCCTAAACGACATGAACACTTACCCCGGAGAATATTTATCTGTACCCATGGATGGTATCAAGGGCTGAAAGGAATGAGAAACGGAGCGTTTTACTTTTTTCGTAGCTAACATTTAGCCATACATTAAAGCGTGCTACTAGCTAGCTAAGGCCATATTTAGGTTGTATTAAAAACTGTTCTGCATTGTTATTAACATTTAAGAGACATTGAAACCTGACCTTCTAAACTCTAGCACTTTTATGCAACTGAAATCTAAGGAGCGGCCTCTTAAAAGGAAGTTAGCTTGTGCTGTTTTCGTTTCGTTTATGTAGTTCAACGCATTCATATTTTCCAGAAGTATGAGCACACATGGACACTTTTCTCAAGTGGACACGAGGTCCACGCGTGATAGTGACGAGGCCGCTGACAGCTCGTGGATAAGTGTCTTCTCTCTAGTTTCGAGGCCTGCGTGGTCTCTCCTTCAAAGGTATTTCCCCGGAAGAACGCAAACAGCTTTTGAAATGAAGTCAAGTCTAGATATCGGAAACTCTCTGGCCCCTCTGAAAGTGGCGTACATCCGGTGCCAGCATGAAAACGCACCTGGTGCGTCCTCTGCAGACGCAGAGACTCTTTCCTGGTTCACGCACGATTCCTTGAGTGAACTGGGAATTCAGAGCACCCCCCAGAAAGATTTCAGAAAGCAATCGTCGGTCGGGTACCTCAAAACGGCGAGGAACTTAATCACCCAGGTGTTACAGAACACTCAAGAAAAAAGGCGAGCGAAACCAGAAAACGGGTGGGAGTTGAGCCCGGATACGCAGTCAGTGCGAACCACAAGCAGTTGGCGGTGGGGCGGGCTTTTGGAGGCCGATGACAGGCCTCCGAACTGGCTGCTGAACGTAGCACAAAGCAGAAAAGAGACTGATACGAGCTGGCAGCATTGTGGAGAACATCACAGTGTCGGCTATTGTCAAAGCGATGATGGGCGGTCAATGCACAACGAAAGCGCTGGACCCTTGTGCTCTAAAGAGCTGACCCACAATGCAAGCCTGCCCAAAGCAGAATCCCTCCCAAACTCATACCAGCTTCCACTAGATGTTGAGCAGCAACTACTGGTTTGTTGTAGAGCCTACAGTGAGGTGGCAATTCTGACTCCAGACCAAGATAATGGCTACTCCAGCTGGGAGGAAGAACACTCGAATAGTAAGCTTCACATGAAACTGCTTTCCCAGGAACAGGAAGTGTCGGAAACAGCCAGCCCTGCTGCCTCTGAGGACAGCTCATCTCAGACTAACACTACAGGGAGCGAGTCCCACAGTGAACCTGTCGCGAGTGAGGTAGAAGTTAAAAGAGAGGAAGAGGCTTCAGAAAAGCAAGCGGAGACAGTTCCAGCTGCTGAAAACGCGCCCTTTTTAGCCGCTCCTCAATGTCAAAACAAGGTCATCGCCTACATCATGGGCAGCCCTTGCAGCGGCGAATCCGAATCGGAGGATGATGGCGATTGGGACAGTAATGACGATGATGGCTTTGACAGCGAAGGCTCATCCCACTTCTCAGATTCTGAGGACCTAGATGACAGCGACGATGAATCTGAAGAAGATTCGGATGGAGAGGAGGCCGACTCGGAGACTGAGAGGCTGTGGGACTCTCTGTGCCAAAACGGAGATCCTTATAACCCGAGGAACTTCACAGCTCCCATAAGGACAGCCTCCAAGCCAAACCCCGCGATTACAGACTCTTTGGTCTCAGAGTCTCCACCAGCGCATATGTCCTCCCGGCTTTCGCCTCCTCCATCGCCACCCTCACTCTCAGAGAATGAGTCCAGTGAAGACGCCTGTGAGATGGACGAGGAAGAGAATCTGAGATTGTGGAACGCTTTCAGCTGCTCAGCAGATCCTTACAGCCTCCTCAACTTCCAGGCCCCTATACAGACTCTGAAAACCAGCAAAGGGTGCCGGATGGAGAAAGTGCCTGGAACCCCTCGCTACAAGAGAGAGGAGGCTGAGGAGAGGCTGGACAGTGGATTCTCAGAGATTTCCCCTGTGCCGTGCTCAAGCAGTACCACGGCTGTTCAGCTGAAGAAGGTTTGTATTACATTACATTGCATTAATAATTGCATTAACACATTCCAGTCTGAAACCGCTTATACAATTATCTTAATGAATGTTTTGTTTGTTTACAAGGTGTGACATAGTGTGGAGGATTTAATGTCTGGAATGGCAGAGTGAATTAGATGGAAAAAGTTACTCATTCAGTTGTTACTAATCTAGCTATAAACTAGAAGTACAGTTTTATTGCAATTTATGTTATTTCCTCAAGAAAGTCAATTTTGCCAACATGCTCTTTTTAATATCTTACATAGTTGTTTTAGATAAGATAAAGAGTTTATTGAGGAAATTGAGGTGTTTGCAGCAGTGGCACAAGGAAATGAATTAATTGTATGTATAAGAAAGTGGTACGTTTAAAAAGATCAAAATAAAATATATTTAAAAATATATGAAAAAAAAAGATATAGTTTTTTACGAATCAATGATGCATTAAATAGGTTATATTGATTAAGTGTTGGTAAATACATTTTATAATGTTACAAAAGATTGTCAAATAAATGCTGTTCTTTTGAACTTTCTGCTCATTAAAGGGTGTTCCCACAAAACATTAAGCTACATTAAAATATTAAACTGATCGCCAAATCTGCATATTAGAATGATTTTAGAAGAATCATCTAGATTGATACATTTTATAGAAAATTGTTGCCCATTGCTATTATAGTTAATTATTAATTAAAGTGTTGCCAATATTCTTATTTTACTATTATTAGAGTTAATCAAAATACAGTTAAAGTGAGAGCATACAGTATAAATTGTGCCTTTTTGTATAGTTGTAATAATGGTTAATGGCCTTAGGTCTTCATCAATCCAACAATATTGTATTTTATATGCATGATGGTAATCTTTTATTTTATTCCATGACTGATAGCAACAGTTAATCTCTTGTCTCACTTTCATTCTGCCTTATTTCCGTTTTTTGACAATATGGCAGTATAGGCCAGCTTGAGAAAATGATGTAAAACCATGCAATATCATTTTCTACTTTTTTTTTTTTTTCCTCCCCTGCCTGTGATGATCTGATGCAATGGTTCCATTTTGCTGTCTCTAGGGAGACTGAGTTCGTGCTCTGCCCATTACTCATTATCTCTTTATAGCGTGCTGCATGTCCTGACTCTGGCATCACACTAGCCAGAGTCATTAGATTTGGTCTGAGGTGATGGCACTCCCAAGCACTCAGATGCCTTATGAGCAATCATATACTCACTCACACATTATATCAACACTTTAGACGAAATCATGTTACTTAGCAACAGGTGATGGGAGGAAAAATAAGAGCATTGAGTGTTAATTTAGCAGTATATCCATTGTAAAGCATTGGTTGCTATGTTCATTTGTAGTTCTGAAGACAACGTTAATGTATGCGTGTAATATCTTTATGAACATCTTTATTTTTATTCCTTTCACAGGTAACATTTGTAGAAGAGGTCGAGGAGTTCTATGCCAGCAGTGATGAGGACCGTCATGGACCCTGGGAGGAAATGGCCCGGGACCGCTGTCGTTTTCAGCGCCGTGTTCAGGAAGTTGAAGAGACTATCAGCTACTGCCTTTCTCCAACTTTCCGTCTGGACGTTTTTCAGAGACTACACAGTACTAGCTAATTAAAAGCCTTGTTTGTTGTTTGACAGCAAGCGTAAACCATGAATAAGAAA
Source organism: Enteromius unitaeniatus (assembly GCA_032359435.1). NCBI lineage: Eukaryota > Metazoa > Chordata > Actinopteri > Cypriniformes > Cyprinidae > Enteromius > Enteromius unitaeniatus. The sequence goes on from JAUMHI010000052.1 coordinate 11,445,628, forward strand.
TAATATATATCAATAGATTCATTTAGGGCATCAGGAGGCCCTTCAATGTTCAAAGGGCTCACCAGTCACAAATCCAAGTTCCTGCCAGGGAAGGTCACCTCAGTTGAGTCTGCTGAATTGTTTTGTTCCGAGTGTCGTGTGGATTTCGGAAATTTGCATTTTGTTTTTTCGTTTTTTTGCCACAAGTCACGCAGTCCTTTTAAACCCCGTAATACAGTAGTTGCATTTTAAGGAGAAAAAAAAAGAGGACCTACATGTCATGTCCTTTTAATTTGCAGGCTTCCCACTTATGCTTGAATGGATTTAGTGATTTATATGATTTGGTTTAGTGATGCACGAACAGTACACAAAAGTGCTCTAACTTACCCCGTGAAGCAACACTAAACTGACATTTCATCTTTCTCTTAGAACTGTATTAGAGAAAAAGTATTCTGGAGGGGAAATGAGGTGTTAGCTTTCCAATCCCTGTTGTTTTCATGCCTTGCAAACCCCTCGTGTTGTAACCTCAAAGCCAAAGATAACATACTTCTGCTCTGCAAAGGATCATTAAGCCAGGCCTCAGTGTTTGATGCCACAGGGGCGCACGGGGTGAATGATTCCCCAGAGTAATTACACTCATTATCCACATTAAACCTAGTGGTATTTTGCCGGAGCTGAGCAATGCTTAAATTGAGTCTGTTCCTGTGTTGGAGTGACGATATATGAGCGTGGGCCTTCGTGCAATGTATTTGCATGATCCTAAATGGAAAGATGTTGTTTTCCCTATCACTATTTATTGGACAACCATATGTGGAAATAAATCACTGTCGTGTAATGGGGTTTTTCTCTGTGCTTTGGACTGTGGCAGCTGTGACAAACATATTAACGTTTTGACTATAAAGGTGAAATGCAGGGACAAAATGCATGTTTTTGAACTATTGATCTGAACTATGATATGCTTGATGTTGAAGCATAAAGGTAATTTGTTAATCGGTATAATTAACATAAAAGCATTTTATTTTTGTAATACATTTTACCAGTTAAGCATCTGTAATGGGATTTGTGACAAAACAGACTAGTCCTAATTGAATTAAAATTAAAAAGCAATGCAGAAAAACTGACTGTTGTTGACTTTTTATTTGTATAGATTATGTTTTATGTATTTACTTGTTATGAACTCATCACTGGCATGACCTATTATAAAAAAGGATATGTATAATCAATATATGAGGATATTATAGTGAGACTTGTTTTCTAGGAGGTAAGCTTTGGACAACGCAATATCCCATAATGCAATGTACTTGATTAACCATTTCCTGTGTAATGCATGAACTGGAAGTAATTTAAATTTGACTCAAGCTGCTGTTTATCCATTTAATCAGTTTGCCAAACTTTAAGACAGTAATACAAAATTCGATTAAAAAATATAAAACAATCCTTTTTATTTCTACACAACCCTGAAAAATAGTAAGCAGTATATAGTACACAGTATGTATAAGTAATACAGTACTTACGAGTATATAGTGCGTATTATTCCAAGCTCAGGACTAAGGCCTGGTAATTGTTCTCGACGGAATAATGGTCTCCTGTCACCCAGTTTTATCTTCCTTTGACGCCTGACTCTGGTTCTTTGGTTGAACAGCCTGGTGTGATGCCATCTCAGTCTTGTCTGGATTGTTTCAAGATAAGTCATTCATAAGCACCTCTGCATTTTATATATTTTATTTTCATTCAAACCTATACCCTTTTTCTACTTTGTGATACAATATGTAGCATATATTTATTGTTTGGTATTCCAGTAAGCACTTTTGACTGTGATACAGAGAAGGCCACGGTTATATTTAGTTTAAGTTTATAGACTTACATTGGTTTGTTAACGAGAAGCGTGCTATAGAGCAATTTTGGATTATAATGTGAAAATAACAGAAATGTGTAAACTGGTAGGCATGTATGGTATTTTAGTATGAGTAGAAGGTTTATTTTGGTCCATTTGAACAATACTGCTAATGACGGACCAAGCCATAAGGATAGACCGAACTGAAATGTTCTTGGTGGCTTTTTTTTCCATTGATAAGACGTACTCATAAATTCAGGAACGCTATAAAGCATTCAATGTGACATAATAATCCAAATATTTTAAACGGACAGATGGCGTGTTTCTTGTTCAAACATGCAGGAACGTTTTCCCTCCAATTCCTGATACTAAAGGTCAATATTTACATTTTGTGCTTATATTTTATCAGGATGTGTGTTTTTCCTCGGCTGTTTTAGTCACTGAATGTTTAGACAGGAAGGCATGCACGTGCCTTATTTAGAATAAATAAACACCTGGCTAAAAGATGAGAAATATTTTTATATTCACGTTTGATTATTTCTTAAACGGTCAGCAGAGAGCGCTGTGTGTATTATATCAATATAAAATTGGATTTGGAAATAGATAACAGTTTGTCACTAGAGGGTGCTATATAACTTTTTTTAAGCCAATGAGCGATGAAAGCGGGCTCTTACCACTTTCTTGATGTGACAGACCAGATTTATATTAAACTATTTTTATACAAGCATTTGTTGCTGTTTTTGATGATGTACGACACAATAAAATGTTACCTAAACTGTCAACCACTATACTTAAACACTAAATTCCTACTGAAATTTAGAAAGATAACAAAACAAAAGTTATAGACTCCTTTAGAGTTACACTTGCTTCAACTTCTGAGGCCTACCTGGCTTGCAAGAAGCAACATAGGCTTACGATTTATGGTAAATGCAGTAATCTACTCTATTGATAGAGACATGTGAACAGCTATGTGATGTGTTTTTATAGGCATGATTCTGCAGTGTGTCTGCTACAGATGTGAGTTTGTGGAATGTAAGGTATTAGACTAGATTAAATCCAGCTGTAGATTCAGCAGCTGAAATATGAGCACCATCACCTGCCACTGACTTTTAGCACACTGTGCTCATGAAACATTTCTTATACTGTAGATGTAAGAATAGATCCCAAGTTCATCCAGGCTGTATAGCTGTGTCTATTTAATATGCACTGCTCAAAAAATAAAGGGAACACAATGTAACTCCAGGGGCCTGTTTCAGAAAGGAGGTTCAAACGACTCGGAGTTTAAACTTGAAGTCTGAGTTGACTAACCCAGAGATTAAAAACTTTCAGAACAGCTGATCTGAGTCAGGTCAACTTCTGAAAATGAAGCCGAACTTGATGTGGTCATGCAAAGATACAGCAGATATGTTTATAGACAGTTAGTGTGGGAAAACATAGCTGCTCAAGCTAATGTGTCAGTTTACATTTAAATGATTTAAATATTTAAGTATAATAAAAAATAAGTTGTGTAATGTGTGACGTTTATTGACTTTTCACTTGAAAAAGTTTGGAATTGGCCGTAATTTTGAAGTTATTGCAGATGAAATTGCATTACATTACATAAAATAGGCCACTGTTTCTACAACAAACTTGAAAAAACAGTGGAAATGTTTAATTTAAGGTTCCCTCGTTGATCAGTTTAAGATGGCATTTCACAAATTGAGTTTTTAAAAGATTTAAAAGTGTCTTTTTATTGATCAAGTGGTAGAGGTTGATTTAACCATTAGAATGTAAACAGTACTAAAAATAGTTTTAGAAAGAGTAATAATCCCATTAATCTAGTTACAGTAAATGTCCCTGTTGAAGGTTAGTGAGCTAATTATTTGAAGCTAATATTAATATTATTATAAGCTAATATTATTTTGTGCAGTAATATCAAAGGTAAAACTTAAAACTATGTTATTGAATCTAATTGTAATTGTCAT
>JAUMHI010000052.1:11449504-11486822 GCA_032359435.1 Enteromius unitaeniatus
AAGCTAATATTATTTTGTGCAGTAATATCAAAGGTAAAACTTAAAACTATGTTATTGAATCTAATTGTAATTGTCATATAGGTGCAATCCTGCAGGTATTAAAAGAACATGGCAGCAGCTTAAAATTAATATGAAATTTAAAAATATAATTCAATCAGGTAAGGTTTGAGCATGTCATGTTTTTTTTTAAATACATACGGTGCATACAGTAGCCTTACTTACTCCGCATCCCCGATACAGAAAGCTTCCATTAGCAAAGAAATGTAAGAGCACGGGCACGATTGGAGATGTTAGTGATGTAAGAACGGATTAGATTATGGATATAATTAACTTAATTGATAGCAACAAAAAAACTGTAACGCTCAAACAAAAATTTAACGTTATGGGGTGTAACGGTGGTTGCCCAAAAAATTATTTTACTTGTTATTTAAGCAAAAAAACAAACAAAAAAAACCTCAGATGGACACGTGTGCTGATGCAAAATCTGAACCACTAGACAACAATTCAATTTATATGGAAATGGAAACCCCAAAAAAGAAAAAAAAAAACACAATTGGTTGCTAATGTTAGGGTGCCAGACAAGTATCTACTTGTCATAAATATTTGACAATTATCCCGGATAGCTCAAACACACAATACCACCGTTACAAGAGAAAAGACAAAAAGATCCACTTTGGGTCTCAAAATCCTTGCCCGACGTAAATGTAATTCTCTTCGAATTAATACAGCCGACCAGGTTAGGTTCACAGAGTAAGTTACCACGGTAACTGACTCGGAGTAATAGTTACCTCTCTTTCAGAAACAGGCTTGAGTTACCCTGCTTTCTCGGGTTTAACAAACCTGCCTTTTTGACACGGAAAACTCAGAGTTTCTCTTATCTCAGGGTTAACAAACTCAGAGTTTTCACTTAACCTCCTTTGTGAAACAGGCCCCAGGTTGATCACATTTCTGTGAAATCAAACTGCCTACTTAGGAAGCAACACTGATTGACAATCAATGTCACTGTTGTGCAAATGGAATAGGTGGAAACTATAGGCAATTAGCAAGACACCCCCAATAAAGGAGTGGTTCTGCAGGTGGTGACCACAGACCACTTCTTAGTTCATATGCTTTCTGCCTGATGTTTTGGTCACTTTTGAATGCTGGCAGTACTTTCACTCTAGTGGTAGCATGAGACGGAGTCTACAACCCACACAAGTGGCTCAGGTAGTGCAGCTCATCCAGGATGGCACATCAATGCGAGCTGTGGCAAGAAGGTTTGCTGTGTCTGTCACTGTTCAGAGAATAGATGCGCTACCAGGAGATTGGCCAGTGCATCAGGAGATGTGGAAGAGGCCGTAGGAGGGCAACAACCCAGCAGCAGGACTCCTATCTCTCCTATCTCTCCTATCTTTATGCAAGGAGGAACAGGAGGAGCGCTGCCAGAGCCCTGCAAAATGTCCTCCAGCAGGCCACAAATGTGCTTGTGTCTGCTCAAACGGTCAGAAACAGACTCCTTGAGGGTGGTATGAGGGCCTGACGTCCACAGGTGAGGGTTGTGCTTACAGCCCAACACCGTGCAGCACTTTGGCATGTGCCAGAGAACACCAAGATTGGCAAATTCACCACTGGCTCCCTGTGCTCTTTCTCAGATGAAAGAAGGTTCACACTGAGTACATGTGTCAGACGTGGCAGAGTCTGGAGACGCCGTGGAGAATGTTCTGCTGCCTCCAGCATGAACGGTTTGGCAGTGGGTCAGTAATGGTGTGGGGTGGCATTAGGGGTGGCGTGGTTCACAAAACCCACGGTTCGGTTTTCGGTTCTGTACGGTTCTTGTTATTTTTTCTTTTAATCTTTAACACTCCAGAAATGTACTTCAGCACATGATATATAGCTTAATTATCCACAATTTAGGATGCAGTATTAAAAAAGTTATATCATGTAATCATTCATAAACTGACAGGGATGCGTGTTGCACATTACTTGCTTACAGTCGCAGTCTATCTATTGTCTTATTTCCGCTGTCATCAAAGGTAATAGAGCGTGGATCGGGCCGCATTTTTCTGTCCAAGCCCGGGCCGCGTCCAACAGAGCTGCAACCAAATTTTTTTCTCATACTAATGACACATGCACTCTTTTGTATGAAAAACCCGCTTTTATTAAGCAACTGTAGGAAGGCGTTCGGAAATGTCAACGGATGAGAGCATCAGCGCACACGGGGCAAAAAGCGTTGTTATAACACAAACGCACATTCACGCTGATGTGACCGAGCCCAGTATTGTGCCCTGCAGCACTCACTCCACAGACACCTCAATTCTTTCGTGTGAAAGGGAAACACAATGACGTCACATACGGGGCACGAGACTACATTGCACGTGCCATGAACCGTCGAACTGTGCAACGCATGAATGGTCCAAACCGAGACAAGCGAACCGAACGGTTCGTTTTTTTTGATGAACCGTGCCATCCCTAGGTGGCATATCTTTGGAGAGCCATACAGCCCTCCATGTACTCACCAGAGATAGCCTGACTGCCATTAGGTACCGAGATAAGATCCCCAGACCCTTGTGAGACCATATACCGGTGAGGTTGGCCTTGGGTTCTTCCTAATGCAAGACAATGCTAGAACTCATGTGGTTGGAGTGTGTCAGCAGATCCTGCAAGACAAAGGCATTGAAGCTATGGATTGACCTGAATCCAATTGAGCACAGCTGGGACATCTTGTCTTACTCCATCCACCAATGCACCGTTGCACCACAGACTGTCCAGAAGTTGGCAGATGCTTTAGTCCAGGTCTGGGAGGAGATCCCTCAGGAGATTATCCACCACCTCATCAGGAGCATGCCCAGGCATTGTAGGGAGGTCATACACCCTACTGAGCCTCATTTTGACTTGTTTTAAGGACATTACATCAAAGTTGGATCAGCCTGTAGTGTGTTTTTACACTTCCAAATCCAGACCTCCATGGGTTAATAAATCTGATTTCCACTGATAATTTTTGTGTAATTTTGTTGTCAGCATATTCAACTATGTATTTAATAAGAATATTTCACTTAAAAATAAACTACTAAAGACAGAAAAGTAATTATTTATATATATATATCCATATACATATATATATATATAGCTGTCAAACACAAACAAATATTAAATATATTTTTATTGAATATCAAACCAATTTTAGTATGTATTTATGTATGCATATATATATATATATATATATATATATATATATATATGTATATGTATGTATATGTGTGTGTGTGTGTGCATCTAGCTTGGTTGATAAAGGGTTAATCCATGGCTCTAAGCCGGAAACACACATGTCATTGGTGGGCTTCTTGCCTGGGGGTGGGCTATGAGAGATTACAGTTTCATTTCTCCCTCTTTCTTTAATTAAAAGGAAAAAAACAGCAGCTGTGATGGCGCCACCCACCGCTCCGTTCCGCGCTGTACCCATCAACATAATGTTCCCCCATCCATCTCTCCCTCTCTCCCCCCCCACCCCCTCCTTCCCTCCCTTCATTTTTCAACCCAAGATGACTGACAGCTCAGAGCGAGTCATGTGACACTTAAATACCCAGGGATTTTCAGTGAGCATGCTCCATAGTGTCCCTCCTCCCCTCCTGCCTCTGTTTCTCCGGTGCGCCTGTCACTCCCTCCTTTATCCATCCTTTCCTGAAAGGGGGATGCTGTTATTGTAGCATCTCGCCGTGACTGCCTGCACCAGCTAGTCTTGTTGCTGTTGTCAGTAGCGTTGCGTATTAAAGGACATTCGGTTATTCATTTTTTCTTTGCTTACAAGCGAGTCATTATTTTGTATTTTAAATCTTGTAATTGTTTTTTATTAATATATTTCTATTTTATTTTGTGGATGTATCAAGAATATCGAAACAAGCCTGTATCGGTAAGTCCTGAATTTGTAATATATATATTTTTATTATTATTCTTTTCAAACAGCATGTCAATTTTACAACTGTTTGGGCGAAACATTTGTTTTGACATTTTTTGAGTGTGTTCACACACTTATAATTAATTGATATGAGAAGCTTTTAAGTGAATATTTTATAGCCGTGAGCAAAAAACGTGGACAGAACATTCTGTTCAAATATGCTGAACGTTTTGATCTGGTTGGTCCTCATCGGGCACACGCATCATTTTTGGGGTGTTGTCCGATCCTTACAGATGCTGGGGTCCCACCAGATGGGCTTTGAGCCTGTTTGTCCCCCCCAGAGTGCCGCCACCTGTCTGTCTTTCGTCCTCTTTTGCCTCTGTATGTGTCTTTTTGCTACTCTGTCAATGCCGGGTTTGTTTCAATCAAGTGCCGTCCCGCATGCAGAGTATCCCAGCAAATCCGAGAGAGAGTGATCTTTGCCAAGCCAGAGCTTTTTGGATGAACTGCACTTATACTGAGAGGATAAACTCCAATTGACTTCAACAGGCATCCTGTTTAGTGCCTGGTTGTGTAATGGATTTCTCCCGGGGCTGTGTGGTCCTGATTCGGATAAATGTTGCTCGTCTCTAAAGGAATGGTTTTCATATAAAGCTTTACTTGAATATAAAGTCGTGTTTGGAGCCTGAAACCATCTGAAACCAAATTATTTGAGTCTTCTTAAATTAAATGGAATTTAAATGGATGCGTGACGCACTTTAATGAGGGAAAGTGTATGTGTTTGTGCAGAAAAGGGATGAATGCGGTGCTTTGCCCCTAAAAAAGCCGCATCTGTTCTGGAAGCACACTAGCTCTCTGTCTTAGTGTATCTGTTTATGTTGCCACTCTCTCTCTGTTCTGTTTATCTGCCGTGTGATTGGTTTGTGCGAAGGAAATGCATTTTTATCTCTGCTTCTCATTGGTTGGATCTATGCTGATGGCTGGTAACGCTGGTTGTGGTTTGTGTGAAGCCTGCTCTGTCAAAAAGGAGGGAAATGTGTGCGCACATGTGCATCTCTGTCGTCCCAGTCTGTTGTATGCATCTCTGATGCAGTGCTGATACTGTGAGCACCCAGAGCGAATACTGAGTAGTGATGGAATGCGGTACTTCTAGAACAGGCTGCTGAAAAAGAGAGTACTGCACATTTAAAGGCATCCTAAAGGGACTGTTGTCTCAAAAAGGAAAACTGAATCATCATCTTTCTCAGCCAAACGTGCATGACTTTTTCATTCAAACGGAAAATATGTTTTGAGCTATATGCCAGTCGCTCTTTTATGTTTAATGAGTGATGGACTTGTGCTGTCAAGTTTCAAAATCACACTATAAAGCAGTCCGTATCACTCATGTATTACAATTATATTCCAAAAGCCATATGAAAGCTTAGAAAGTCATTATTGAATGAAAACCTGGACAAAAAAGGGCAAATTATTGCAATATAATAATGTGCAAGTCAGCTGTTCTTGAATAAATATAAATATGTATATCATTTTAAGCATTGATTTAAAGGTGAAGAATTTGTGCGTAGGAACAACAGCAAACAATAGACTTAAAAATATTTGATTTATTTCATTCTACTTTGATTTAAAAAGGATACATTTTAAAATAAATGTGTAAAGCTAATCTGAGAGTTTGACAATCTATTGGTGGCTGCAATCATTATGAAATGATTCCTTACATACACTTTATTTTGTTTTATTTAAGGATTTTTTGAGGAACACTTAATTCAACTGGGCTCAATAACAAGGCCTAAATAACAATTAAAGAATGTGTTGAGGTGCTTAGATTTATATCCTTTTACATAGGCTCAGTGAATAAATTGTATGTTACATGAATCTTACAGCAGAGAATGTCTTTAGCTGTTGGCTCTATTGTTCTGCCGTTTACTTTTTTAGCACCGTACCAAATCAACGTATCAGCACAGGCACATAGATCATATTTATTTATTGAAATCATCTAGCACTGTTACTGCGTTCATGTTGCTTCAGTGTTTATGGGGTGGTGTTATGTTTCTTCACATGCTTTAGAGAATGTAATTAGGCATGGAAAAGTGCACAGCACTTAGCAAGATAGTCTCCGTCATTGTCCTTCAGAGTGGATTACTGTGAGCCAGACTGTGTAGGAGGAGAGGTGCTGTGCTGGAGAGAGCCCGGCATTAAAGAGTTAATCTGCTCACTCATCACCTTTATTAGGGGGGTTTCCTCGCCCCAAAGGCAACCCGTTAAATACACAGTAGGCCCAAAAGGTATTTGAACACTTAAGCCACGCTTAAAGATGCATGAATGTCATTGGATAAGGTTACTGAATAACTCAACGAAAATATTACAAATAAAGCTGGAATAAATTACAAATATAAATGTTTCAACTAGTTTAACTATTCACTAATGGAAAGTTTGCCTCAGTAAGTAAATGAAATAATGATTGAATTTTTTTTTTAAATTGAAGTACAAAAGTGACTAAAACTTAATGGAAATTTAAAATAAATAAAAGTACATAAAATTAAATATACTAATTCTATTACTTCTTAAAATAAATGTTAATAAATAATAATGTATGTAAATAATATAAAAGTTCTACGTTGAAGGGTTAAATTCACTAAAAGTTAAAAATAAATTAAAGATAAGTAATAAAATAAAATGACAAAAGTGAAAACCATTTTTTAAAACCTAAATATAAATATATTATAATGAAAACTGAAAATATAAAAAAGCTAACAAAATGTTAATGCATATTTTATAAATTAACAGATTCAACTGGCATTTATTATTAAAAAATTTACTGAAATAAAATAAGTTATTTATTTTATTAAAACCAAACTGAAAAGAAAATAAATGAAATATAAATAAAAAAAAATTACAAAAAAACTAAGCTAAACTGATAAAATACAAAAACTGGAAATATAAAGCTATACAAAATATTATTAAATACTTAAGTATTACACATATTAATTAAATGACCCTAGTGTTTATTTTAAGTAAATATAAAAACACAAACCTACTTTAAAAAAAAGTGTGTGTGTATGTATATATATATATATATATATATATATATATATGTATATACATGGTTTGTTTAAGAAAATTAAATATTAAAAAAAATTTTTTTAAGTTGATTGCATAAGTTACTTGCATATATAAATTAAACACAGTCATAGCGTAAGGGTTTTGTTTTCTGAGACAATGCAAGGGACAAAGAGACAGGAATTGAAGGCTGCATTTGAATAAGCGGGAGAAGAAAGGAAAGATGAGGTGAAAGAGTGAGACATGACAGATGGAGATTGTTTGGAATCAGGTGCATTTTTTTCCTCAGGGCTCAATGATTTTTTTTAATGCACCCAGAACCTGTTTACTCTGGATTCTGACACCAACCCATTTATATGTTTATTCTTGCATAGAAATATAGGCACTTATGCATATTTTATAAACACAGTGGACATCTGAGCATGGTGGCTCATAGATGAGACAGATTGCCTCTGTCTCTGGTCCGTTTAGCACAGGGGAGCAGGTGGCCTGCCAAAAGATGTGCCAAACCCGCAACAGATCGCGCTCAATTGGATCTTAACCCTTTTAACTCCCGTCACCGTCTACTCCACACCAATAGGAATCGACTGGCACTGGCCAAGGGTGTTAATCCCTATTTGAATCATGTGGTGGTTGTTTCACCTGCACTGGATGGTTTGACGAATCAACTGACCAATCAGCTGACCAACCTTGACCAATCAGCCACCTTGCAGTGTGCATGTGAATCTGATCGACCAACCGACCTCCAATGACATCTTGAAGTCCACTGGTGGAGGGTAGTATGGCAGTGATAACCCAAGTGGCCTGATATTCACCTGCTGTGACAAGCTGTTCAACCGGAATGGATTAAACTGTTCAACTGAAGGATTCTGGAAAAGCAGATAAATATGCGTGTCAGTCCTCAACCATGAACCTGGTAGAGTTTCTCATTCAGTCTTTACAGAGCTGAAAACAGATCTAAAATATCTCTTGCATTTCCATATCGTCTGCAATATGGGGTGTCAGACCTTTCATAGTGGTGTGCAAACGACTTAATTCCCTACATGTGTATACAGTTGATCTATTAAATAAATGTACACTAACTGATGCTATTACCATTTTTGTTAATTGAAATAAAGCTGAAATTTTATTAATTACTGAAATAAAATGTGTTAAATTAAAGCTGTGTTAATTAAAGCTAACAGAAACATTGAAAAATGTAAAATAAAAAATAGCAAATTTAATATACAGTATTAATACTTCAAGCGGTATGAAGAAACACAAACCTGCTCGATCTTTTTTATATAGTGAAGGTGTAAAAAATCATGATAAGGCAACATGTTTTGTCTATTTATATGTTAATTATTTTAAAATAAATACATTGTAACATTTAGTGGATGCTTTTATCCAGAATTTTCAGCATCATCCTTCAGAAATCATTCTAATAAGCTTATTTTATGCTCAATAAAAATTTCTTATGAATGTTATAATCATTCGGGCTGATTAGTATTTTACTGAAAAATATATTTTTTTCCTGAAATTTAAGAAGCTTAAAAAAAACCCAAAAGAAATAAAAATAATTTGTAGTGTATATTCATTATATTATATTATAGCTCCTTAATTGTATGACACTCTCTTCTGTGGTGAAATGTGAACGAGTGAGCATTCACAGCATGACAAGCATTAATTGTAATGAAAACAGATGTGCAATAGAACAGATGACACTTTTGTTTATCAAATGCTGTCATGTATTTGTGACATCACAACGGCTTTTATAAGGCTCTGCAATGAAACGATGAAGCTCATTGTGTAATTTATTTCAGCACCCACGCACCGTAGATGAATAATACGATTTTGACAACAGTGTAAGTGACAGCCACATCTATTCCTGTAGCTTCTATTACTACACAGTAGAATGAATATTTTTACACAAAATCCCATAATGTTTAGGTAAACCGCTACAGTTCAGCTTTTATGTGATGAACTTAAACCCACGGGTATTAAATGTACAGCTTTAACAAGGAATGAGTCATATATATGAGCTCAGATAATTAGGCCTAATGTTACTACATATATCAATGCTAATGTAAAGCTAATCTCAAAAGGATCCCAGGTCCTTTTCTGGCACTCAGTAAGCGATCTATTGGAAGGGAGTCCAAGCTCTGCAGACAGTATTATCAGTCAGCGAGGATATAGACCCATTAGGATTTGAATGGCATTACAAATCCTCCTTCCTTTGTAGATTGGTTGAGCATTGTGGGACTAAACCAGACTCCAGACGCTTTCTGTCTTGTCCCTTAGGACTAATTAAAAAGCTTTTTAGTCTTCATTCCCTTCTAGGTGATGACGCATCATAGTATGTACAGTAAAAACGCACTGGAAATTGTGCGACGCACCTACTTATAATGTGTTTGAATGCTTGTGTGTTGATATAATTAGCTGGAAGTCTCTTGAGTTATGATGGAAGTATTCAACTCGACTTTACTGAGATGTCTCATCTCACTCTGTTAGCTCATGATTGCTGAGTCTTTGCGTTGGTGGCCTAAGGTAACGCCGTTCACACGCTTCTGGAACATCATATTCTTTCCCTGTTGAAGTGCGGTGACCCCAAAACATTAACGCAGACTTATTTGGACAGGCTGACATTTGCAATTACAGCAATGTGTTTAGAGGGTCAGTAACTCGAAAATCAGGCCACCTTTGAAGAATCTCAACAACATCTGGAGCTTTTCTCCCCCTATAGACCCTTGTTAGGACAACAGCATATTCTTAAGAGGCTTTAAAAATACATATACATACAGTATAAGCAGCAAAAATGGTTTTTAGCATTGTACACCAAATCAGCATATTAGAATGATTTCTGGAGGCTTAAACATTTTTTATTAGTTTAAACTTTGTTTATATAAAGGCCAAAAGTCTCCTTTGGTTTTATAATTGGAACATTTATTCCATGTTGCACATGCAATTGAAATATCAGATCAATGCTGTAAATAAAAACAAATCTTTGTTAATTTGTTAAATGTGTAATAAGAGACCTATGTTTGTATTAAGGTCTCCTGGTTGGCCCAAGGGCCCACATTTGTAATTAGCGTAGAATGGTAGGAGGGGTGTGCTGATCTGTTTTCATGCTTCTCAGATGTACAGCATCATGTAATTCTCTCCGTTTACTGCTTTGTAAATTGGTGGTCTGGTCCACTTCAGGCTCCACGAGTGCTTGCCATATGTTGTAGGAAGCTTGTTTCATCCCTCCACCACCTTCTGCTGAGTCTGTCTGTTGGGTGATTTCCAAAAGAGTGTGAGATCAAGAATATCCCAAAACTGCCAGTCCATGCCTGGTCTGCCTAGTTATGTGTAAACTGACCCAGCGGACCAATTTAAAACCAAATTATATGAAAGATTATCGTTTAATCAACTGTAGTGACACACTTAAAATTATCTTTCATTTCATTTTTCAGGTCATGTTTGAGTGACCTGCTTTTGGGGCATTGTATTATTTCCTGCTGCCACTGAAGTAGATTTAATCTCATTGTTTAATCCTTCCTTGGAACATTTCCTCTGAATTGTTTCTGGGAATACCTTGAGGAGGCCAAAACGTAGGTTAAACAGCTATGAATGCTATGTTGCATTTGCTGCCAGGTACCTCGTTAAATGCTGTTTTGAACAGAGATTTGATCTTAATTAAGATGTATTTAAATTGATGAAATCGTTTTTTATGTCATTGGGTCTACATTCAGTCCTGTTTAGTACACATCAATCAATACATATCAATACCATCGCACTGTTTTTAGCGAGAACAGAAGTAAACATTGATGTCAAACTTAATACTGACAGCAGAACAGAAGCAGGTAGAAACTACAGCATTTGATCACATGACCAAACATGAGTCGCTCAAGTGGACAATGACTGTTCAGACAACCGATTGTCTTTTCTCAAACATACTTCTGGGCCCACACACAAAGCTTGTCCAATCCTTTTCGTAGCATTTAATCTTAATCCCTATAATCTACAAAGACACAAATGATGCCAACGGGAATTATAGGAGGATGTGAAGAAAAGACCTCAAATGGTGGCATTAGCCTCTCTAGTACCCCTCATAGTTGTGTGAGTGGACTTTGGCAACAGTCTGTTGATTGTTATAAAACCTGACCAGCTGGTTTTTGTTGAATGCATGTGCATTATCCGTCATTTGTTCCATATTTTTCATTGACTCTCATATTTAGACTGTGTTAAGTCAAGATGATTTCCTTTTTCTCTCACCCTTTCTCTCTCTCAAGCCTGTGTTGTTTTTCTCCATTCATCCAGCCAGCCCACACACTCATGGAGAGAGGGTTTTTTTTGAATAGGCGAGAGATTCAGCACATTCTCTGTGAGTCATCAGGCTCTGATAAAAAAAAAAAAAAAGAATCTCTCTCTCTCAAGGATTCAGCTTATTGAAAGATTTGAGAATGCAGCAGCCAATACCCATGGGTTGTGGTAGGGGGTTAGCATGTTGCTATGCTAAAGGTAAAATGTTCTACTCGCACAATAACTGGGTAAAATAATCCACTAACTATTTTATGGACACTTATTGGTATTGATCAAAAAATACATGTTGTTGTTTATGAACACTGCCTTGTCTGCCGTTTAAGATTCGTTAATAAGCACAATTTCAACAGTGCTTTTAATTTGAAGTCTGGAGTGTGAAAAGTCAGTTGAATAGCATTAGAAAGTTGTCAAATGACATAATAGCACCATTATTTTCAAGACAGTTGAAGCATGTGAGCATGTGAGTGAAGGTGTGGTCTTTTTTTGTGCTTCAAGACGCAAGACACAAAAGATTTGAAAGCAAATATTCCTGTTTTCCAGAACTCCCTTGATTGTTAACAGATAAGACGTTAGACAGGTGTATCACATAAAAGATGGAACCAGACATAAACCTTACGGATGACGTACCTTTTATGATATACAATCTATGGTCTTGTAGGACATGAACTGACTTATTGCTGACTCAGTGTCCTGACTAATGCTGATAGCTGACGCTTATCTAAAGCTGTGACCTGCAGATATTATCTAAAACATTCGCCGGTTAACCAAAGGCATTCAGCTACCGAATATTCTGATTCATCTTACCAAATAACCATTACTGGTAAGTAAGTACCTTCCTGTTACCCAACGTGTATTGTGTTTTTAATAAAAAAATGCCTATTTTAACATTTGAGAGGAGTTTGTGTTTTGTTTTGTGATTTAAAAAAAAAAAAAAATGTTATTGCTTGTTTGCAGCATGATTTTGTATTTAGTTTTTTTGTTGTTGTGTTGTTTTGTTTGGTCATTTTATCTTTTTGTTGTGTTTTGTTTTGTTTGTCTTGTTTCGTTTGGTGTCTTCCACCAAATTTCCACATTTCTTTTAGGCTTTTGAAATTGCATTGTTGTTGTTTAGAAGAACTCCATTTTAAATCTGAAAGCTGTAACATTGGTTTATCCAGCGTGCGTCTCATTTGCATGCTTTGCAGATGATCGGCAAGTCCCAAATCTGCTCATGTGACAAGCAGAACGGCTGGCCTAACAAACAGTCAGCATAATATCCTATTGGTGGTGCGATTTACTGTGAAATATGACTGGCAGGCTGTGTCAGCAGAGAATGATGGGATGTGGGTTTATGATGCCCTTCTAGTTGATCTGGAGCTGGTTAATCTGCTCCCTCCAATAAACGATGCAGACTGGCAGCTGGATGAGTTTTCATAATGTCGAGCGAACAGGAAGAGACTGTGAATTACAGGATGCTGTCAAACACACACTATTGCAACACTAAACTGTACAATCTGGTAGCAGTAGTATAGTACTTGTACATCTGGCCTGTCTGCACATGTGTAGAGAACGTTTTCAGATGGAGTCACTTCCTGTTAGTGTCTAATATGACATGTATGGATTCAATTTGTAGCCTAGTCTTTCATTGTGAATAGAATTGTGTGTATATATATATATATATATATATATATATATATGTGTGTGTTCATTTGTAAAAATGGAAAACTTTTACAGTTTACAAAAATCATGTTTTCTTTTATGTTATCATGATTTTATTGTGTTTTATTGTGTTAGTTTGCTGGTTTTTAAAGTAACCTGGTCAAAATTACCCAGCTTAATTAACTGGAATGCACAATGAATATATATATATATATATACATACACACACACACACACACACACACACACACATATATATACACATATATACACACACACACACACACACACACATATATATATATACACACATACACACACACATATATATATATATATATATAAACTGAGAGAGAGTTCTTTATTGTCTTTTAATGAGATTTTTATTTTTATCTTTATTCATGAGATCAGCTTACAGAGTCACAAATGAATGCATTTTTTAATATAGTTTTTTTTTCTTCTTTTTGGTTTTGGCTTTCCTCTGACTTTGTTGACAGGAACAGTATTTAGAGGACAGGAAAAAGAGGGTTTTTGAAAATTAAGTATAATGACACATGCAATGACGTGTGCTGAATTCTAAATATCCAAAGCTTTTAGCAATTACATGAAAATAACAATTTTACAATTATAGCTTGTTGTACTGAAATAATTAACAATTACACATTAATGGGAGTGAAGCATCCTTCCTTTGTCCTCTCTGTCTCTCTCTTTGTGTTGAGTTGATAAGAGGGTGGGGCGAAGAGAGTTGGGAGGGGCCGTCATTAGATGGCAGCACCAATAGCGACCGCTAAAATATAATTGACTTGAATAGGGGCGCCTACCCTTCCTCCACTTTCACACAAAGCCCCTCACTGTGATTGCCTCCTTTGTTGAGCTCTCTTTCCTCTGTGGCGGCCTCCTTGGCACGTGCCAAGTGTTTTCGTCACGGCAGATGTCTGACACAATCTGCTTTAATCTTTGCCATGCTTCCTTGACATGACTGGCATGTAGTGACTTTGCAAATCTTCGAATCCTATTTTGAGTTGTGCACGGAGCAGCATATTATGTGTTTGCTTATTTTCATTTTAATATAAAGACTATTGATTGAGCCAGTGACCTGAAGAAATAAAGAGTCTGTTTAATTAAAAGCGACAGGCAGTGGACAAATCTCTAAATGGATCTTTTCGTAATGTTAAGACGCTGCTGACGGCAAGGACAAGGGCAAGTATAGTCAATAGACAGGGTGTGTATTCGTTACGGTCCTCGCTAATGAATTTATAAACTCTCTTTGATAAGGTCTAATCATCAAAGAGGCCTAACAGCACGCTGGCTAATTAGATTAACTTTTCATCCACTGCATGAAACGGTTGCTTGTCTTTACTAATGAAACTGTGAAGGAAATCAAGAAAAGGTTTTAGGTTTATATTTTACATCCTGTTGAACTTTTGTTATTTTGTACGAAAAGCTGAAACCTGATGCTGCTTGAATGTTTTCCATCTTGAGGCTTTAGGAGTGACTTGATCTTGTGTGCTAAAAGGCCTGATGAGTTAAAGCTAAAGCTAAAACTACGGACGCAGAGCGGGATGAAACATCGGATCGAATAGGATTTGTTTACTTAAGGTTGTGAAATTGTGCCCTTGCTCCTGATCTCCCACCTTTGCTGTGTGACACTGTCCTTCGTGGCTATTCATCCTCACTGTTATATAACTGTGGCTGCTTGAATGATAATTCATTAGATTTGGTCTCTGGTTATCCAGAGGGCTTTATCTTTGTTAGTATCTAAGGCTGGAGACCCACACTGTTGAGGGAAAGTTCACTCAAAAATTACAACTCATTGACTCACCCTTATGTTCTTCCAAACCTGTATGAATTTCTCTTTTTCTGTTGAACGCATAGGTTTAGAATTGAGTTGAAGAATGCAATTATCCCATAAATATATAAAACAGTCCATGTGATGCTACGAGAATACTTTTTTTTGCATAACGAAAACAAAAATCGCATAATTACGTGTGAGCATCAGTATGCAGTATATACTGTAATATGCGGTATCCAGCTAGCATTCCATTCTGACCAGAGTCTCTAAGAATTCTGACCTTGTAAAGTTTGATTAAAAATGCAATGGCTGCAATGAAGGGTAACCGCCTTCTCTTCAGATCTTCTTCTATTATGAGTCAGTCTTAAGCCTTTTTTTTAAACACTGCAAGTTTCAGGAGCAGTCAGTGGCAGACCAAGGAGGATTTAAGACGTTAGATGGACTTGAACGGAAAAGAGGGCAAGTGTCTTTCATGTATTACTGCTGGCCTACTTTGATTGCTTTAATTGCTCCAGGAAAATCTGCCCTTACTGTCGATTGCCATTTAAAAGAAGTCTTCTTCTGCACTCTGGAGATCTCTTAACTGAAGAAAATTAGAAGCAAAAGTCATGGTGCGTTAAGTCATGGACATTCGTGTTTATATATTACGTGAACAGAGGGATGATAGTTGATTGAAAGTTTCTGGGAAATATAGTTAGAATAAGGGCATGTATGTTCCTTGGGGAAGAAAGCAGCACACAGTGTGGGAGAGGATGCTAAACAAGAGTCATCCTCGCTGTTTCACAGCCCAGAGCGGAACGAGGGAGAGAGAGAGAGAGGGGAACAGCGAGTCACTGCTATGTATAGCACTGGAAGCACTGGAGCTTCATCCCATTGGGCTCAAACACAGCCAGACAGCATCCCATTGTGGCATTCTCTCAGTGGGGATAGAATGGGTCATGGGCTCAATCTGCACACTATACAATTTCAAGCAATTTTTAATTTAGGGGAAGGGGCTCAAATTGCGGTCCCCAAAGGGATGCTCTGTATAAGACTGTTGTTTTTCAAATGTGGACATAAATTTAAATGTACCACAATTTATTTAAAAAAAGCTTTAAAAATTTTTTTTAATTTAAAATTCATTTTTATTTAAATTTTGCCAATAATATTACGCTTAATATATTTCACACATACAAATTTACGGAAAAAAATGGCAGCTGTGGTTGCCAGAATAAAATTGTGAAAAATACAGTAACTGTTTTTTTTAAACAATTTTATGTAAAATTTACAGTTAAATACTGTAATTTCTAATAATAAACCACAATAACTGATATAATGTTAACATACCAAACTATTAAAGTAGTTTTGTAGCTTTGATATACACTGATTACTACCAAATGCTGGTGGTGATGAGAAAGTCACAGTGATGAATAAACATTCCTTTAACAACATTACATGTAAAATACAACCCTAATAAACATAACTGATATAAAAAAAAAAACTAAGAAGAAAAATAGTTATTTCAAAGAAAAAACATCAAATTCAAACAAAATGTAAAATGCGATGTAAATTTAACAGGAATTCACCATTAACCATTTAATGGGTTTTTACCGTAGCATTTTCACAGTTTTTTACTGTTAAAATCACGGTCATATTATATTCAGAGTGTGATATTCTAGTAATAATAAGAGCTTTCACCATTTGCATCAGTCTGTTTGCAGTATTTCCCATGCCATGTGCCATGGTGGATATCAAAATTGACTATAATTTTATAAATAATACTGTTTTTGTGTCACAGAATGTAGTTTTATAAGGTCTTTTAGGCAAGAAATGTATTGGATTGTAATAGAAAACTACTGTCATGGCATATTTTAGGTAGGTGGATCCTTGTAGGCTTTCAATAAAAAAAGTGCTAAAACGGTCATCTGTTGTAGTACCAAATGAGAAGGTACACCTCTGTACATTATTTATCCATAAAAGGAGCATATTATTAACTTAAAGGTAATTTAGTATTTTTTTTTTTAGAAAAACTGTGACTCCAAAGAAAGTTGACCTTTTTCCTGAGAGTGTAGGAGATTGTAATATCTGGGTTCTTGGTCTAAAAATATTATGTTATAGGGCATAACTCTTGTATCATTTTATTAAAGTTCAGTCTGAGAAGCAACAATTGTAAAGGACAGAAAATAATTGCAATGTGCACTCATCTTGATGTAACCAGACTATTAAAATATCTGAGGCAGCAGTGAACTGAAGAACTATTTTAAGAGCTAATTTGCTTAATCGTTCTTTGCTTTGGCCTCCAGTTGCATCTGTCCTCATTTGCAGAGTTGTTTACTTCTTCCATGGCATATTTGACTACCATTGCTAATATGGCTCCTAGCTTGGATATAATGTCATTTAAAAAACAGAGAAATGAGCAGTGAGATATCTGTAGTCTCCTTTGGCCAAGCATTCATTCTGCTATTTGCTCCCGGTTTTATTATTCTTGTGATGTCAGTATTTTCTTTCCCCTCCGAGATGTCTTTCTCTTGACATTACCCTCATCCCTGCAGCCAGCAGTAGTCATCGAACACAGTCCAGTGACAGTCGTTGATAGTCAGATTTATTAGCATGCAATTAGATAATGTCCTGGATACCATGTCCCTCTCTCTTTTACAAACTCATCTCTCTCAGGCGCTGAATGGTCGCTGCTCATCTGTTCTGATTTACCACAGCTCAGCTGATAGGGCATGGGAAAAAAACCCGCTCTCATGTCTTCAGAGCCATTAAAGTCAATAGATGGCTTCCTAATATGGAAATATTTCCAACATAATAGTACCACTTGTTTTTTCCGACAAAATCTCTCTCCTATCTAGATCAGTGTTTAAATATTGTTGTTTGATAGATACAGCTTATTTTAATTGAGATCTAATACAACTATTTTGGGCTTGCTGTTTTTTACATTTTACATTAAGTTTTTTTTGCTTTAAAACCTTTAATGTGCACTACTTTTATTATCACAATTAAGTGATAAAATTGCATTTTTTGAGACAACATTTTCTCAATACAATTTTACACATAACATCAGTTATCAATAGTGAAAGTAAAGAAATTTATAGTATCATAAAAGATTTTTATTGAAATAAATGCTTTTAATAATAATAATAAATCTTTGCAAGTAAGAAATAACTACCGTAATAAACATTTTATTGTTTAATTTCCTCAATAATATGTTGTCAAAGCTAAATTAATTAGGCCTATAAAAACAGTGGTGCTAAAATTCAGTGCACTTTGACATTTTTTTGTGTTTAAAAGTTTTGTGTGTCTGTCAGGTCAAGACTTTAAGCAATTTTAAGCGATGACCTTTAAACTTTGCCATGTCGCAATGTTGATTGTGGCCATGTACAGCATGTTCCCTGCACTGCCTGGTTAATGATCACTGGACAATCCAAAAGGTCAGTTTGCTAACCTGTGCTTTAACTGACAGCATCTGGACTCTGTCTGAACTGATTGGTCATAATACTGTCAGAGTGTAGGATACCACAAACATTTCTTTCCCTTTTTTCTCCTCTTCAAATAGAGACACATGGTTAAGTTCTACACCCTTGTAGGGGCGCTGTGTGTCAACACTCTGCGGTATGGTTGACCTGGTCACCTGCTCTGGGAGAAAGAGGCCTTTCTTGTGTCTTTGTCTTTCGGTTAAACCAGGTAAGACCAGATGAGAAAGAGAGAATTAGAGGAGCAGCAGCTGGAGGAACATGCAACCTCCGCAGAGCCGTGAAGATCCAGTAACAATAGACTTGTTTTACTTGAACAAAGAAGTTGTCGTGGTATTTTCCCACCATTCTCTCTTGAGCAGAACACATGGATTTAGTTACAAAGCAGAGTATTACCATACACACATGTGCTGTGTAGGTGAAGCTCCAGTGATAGCCAACTGTATTTAGAGTAGCAATATCCTTTTTAAAAGCTAAAGCCTAGCTATTTGAAGAAAGAGACAGCTGGAATGTTTTAGTTGTAGCTTCAGTTGTGAAAAAACTGTTGTCTAAAAAAAATAAAAAACTACCTGCGCTCTCCCAGCAGGCCTGCAGTAGCTCGGAGTGGATGTTGGCTATTAGAGCCGCTGTCATTGGCTTGTTCCCGCAAATGCGGCTACTCTACAGTAGTGGGTCTGACAACACTTAACCCCCGACCTTGCCGAATACCGTAATGTTAAACACGAGTAGAAGCGTGGAGAAGGCCGGGAAGTCTCAGGAGGTTTAGCTTGTGGGTGTGTGTGATTATAGAGAAAGGCTCAGAGCACTTCAGTAATTACTCACAGGCGCACTGGCACATGTGCTGATTTTAAGGAATAATTTTTGTGGTTTTCACAAAAACAAACAAGACTACTGATAATCTTATCTGATACTTTGTAATATTAGGCATGCAATCTAAAAAGGGTTGTTTAGAAAAGATAAAAAATAAATAAAGTCACCTTGATGCATGAAGACTACTTTGGTTGTTCACTGACTGCAAAATGTCCAATTTAGTTGATAAATTCTTATTAAGGCAACTTTAGGTTTCTTGTTCAGAAAAGTTTTTAAAAAGCAAACCAAAATTGTTGGTTCAAATATGCAGAAGTTGCTGGAAAACCAAAGAAGGTGCATGAGTTTGAGAATTTTTGTGAAGAACTGCTCAGGACAAACAAGGGAATCATAAACAACTATCACAATACATAAATACACTAGGAAATGATGCATAGTATTAGGATTCAAGGGTATGTAAACTTTTGATTGGGATCAGCTTTACACATATGAATGTGTGCGTGTATGTGTGTATATATATATATATATATATATATATTTGTTGTACACATATATGTATATATTTATATATATATATATATATATATATATATATAATATTTGTGTGTATCTTAATTATATAATCTTTACAAATGTAAAAACCAAATCTAACAAAAAATGTAGCAGTTCTCAAAATATTCATTTTATACTGTAATGCACATTATGCTGTAATGTGATGCCTAAATTCAATTGTTGCATTTAAAAACAACTCTTTTTTTTATTGAATATTTGATTTGATTGGATGTACTTGCACAGGGGACATGAAATAGAAAAAAAAGTGTGCTCAGTTCATGCATGGGCACGTGAGGAACAATGAAAAGCACCCAGATGGACCGAAAAGATGATGATGAAATGTATGTAGTTTAATCACCACCCAAGTCCTCCATGCCTCTCAGGAGACCGTTGTCTTTAGTATGGTTGTTAGCCTTCCCCTAATGCTCAGTCAGACATTCTCTCATGGCCGTCCACAGTGCACCTGACCTCAGCCCTTTCCCTTTATTAAAAAAATGTTGCCATGGCTTTTTCTCTCCAGAAGAATCATGCTATTACGAAAGGGAACCGAATGTGGGAAAATGAAAAGTGCTGCATTTCTGTGTGCAAGTGTGTTAGAAAAAGGAAGTTGGCTGACGGGTTATATTTTTGCTTACGGCCCAGCTGGATGTCGAATTCTCCTATTCCTTTTCATTATCGAATCAGGATTGGAGGGAAAAAATAGCTTTTCTTACGCACCAGGAAGGGATTTACTCTGAGGTTGATGAGTGGAGGAGAAAGAAAGAAGAGGGGGAAATAATTGTCTGAGGGCCACCGGTGGTTTCAAGTTTCGTCGTTTTTACCCTGGAGCTTTTGATTCTTTGCTCTCCCTTTCTCTCTCTCTCTCTCTCTCTCTCTCTCTCTCTCACTCTCTCACTAACTCACCCTCTCCCTTTCTCTTCGCCAGCCACCCCCCTTCAGACCACACCACCCCGCTTCAGGAGCACAGTAACCAGGAGAAGAGAGGGAGGCAGTGAAGAAAGCGCATCGCGAGGACTTAACAGAGACGACTCTCAGCCACAAAAACTCCCAGCAAGGTAGGATCACCTCTTTCTTTAGGCAGATCTCTAGGTGGGTGGGAAAAGAGAAGGAAAGTCCTTCTTTCAAATGGCTGGTTTCTGTTCTGTCATTTCTCAGCTCTAGGATGCATGTGAGGCAATCAATAGGTGTATGCGGGTTTGTGTGTGTGTGTGTGTTCGATATGGGGATACAAGGTGTCTAGACGGAGAAGCTGGTATGGATGCATTGTCTAATGCAGAAGAGGCTAGTCCAAATGTTTCCGGTCTTACAAAGAACAATATCTTGCAGATGTAGGGTAAATATGAAAGAAAGGAGATGTTTAGATGCAGCATATGAAGTGAGAATGCAAACACCTGAAGGACTTCCGTGAAGTAATCTTAAAGATCAGTGTTGTTTAGTAGTACTATATACTATAATACATTTTATTAATATTATCTTTATCTTGTTTTTATTTTTTCAGTTTTCACTATTGATTATCATTATTATATTTTATTGTTAATTTAGTTTTCATTTTAGTTTTAGCTTTATATATTTAGTTTTTAATTAATTTCAGTCACAAATTTTAATGCTTCATCTTTTTCAGTTAGTTGCCAAGACAGCATTTTACATTTTTCTTTAGTTTAAGCCTTTCGTTTAATATTTGTATTTTATTTATTAATATCAATATTAAAGTTTTATTTTATTTCAGATTTTAGTTTTAGTTAAGGTTAAGTTTTAGCTTTATTTTTTATTATTTGATTGATTGATTTTTATTTACTTACACTGCTTCATCTTGCTTTTAATATATTTATTTATTTTGTGGGCAATACAACATTTCTATATATGTTATATTTTATATGAAGTCAACACATTTTCAAATGTTTGAGTGTTAACTTCAGTATCCTTATACACCGATGAATTGACTTTAAGTTAAGATTCGTAAGGTAAGCTTAAATTAGCAAAACCAGATGGCATACAGTGAAGATACATGCTAACACACATGCTAAGACAGATGTTGTCTGAGGTCATCCAGATGCCCAGGTGTACAGCACTCAACAGAAATATGCCCTCATCACCTCAAACCAAGCAAAAACAGTTAATTATAGACATGAATCACTCCTGAACGGTGTTTCACCAACCCCTGCTAATTGATTTACTCTTTCAGCACCTGTTTTGCGGCAGCGGTATATTCCAAAATCTGGAAAACAAACTGATTTATAAACTGGCAAAAGGGTGGTTGTTGTTGATGTCGATATACATCCTGCAGTTCTGGGTTCAAACCTCTGATTAGAATAAGCCACGAGGCACGAGGAATTTAAAAGCAGGAGCTTAGTGGCACGCGGTGAAACTGCGGCACTTGTTTGAAAGTTAGACTTGCTAATTTCTACTCTATATTTGGATTTTGAGGGAAATGCAAAAATGCTAATTTGTGATGGGCAGGCTGCCATCCTCTGCAGAAAATACATAAATTAAACATTGAGAACTGTGCTGAAAGTTATAAAACGTCTTATGTAAAGTGCTTGCAGTGCAGTTTGTGTTATAAAACCTAACTTTTGCATCCACAACAGCATAGGTTTTATAGATCCACCCTTGCTGTAATTGCAAGTTAATATATGATCTTTTTAGCGTTGTTGCTATGGCAGAAGTTAGCTGGCAGAAGTTAGTTTGGCAGTGGCAGTTGTCAGATTGGACCAGGCTGGCGTCCCTTGACGTGACTAGTGCAGAGTGAATAGTTGCCTCGGTGTCTGGATGGACAGACTTGGCACTGGCCGACAGATCAGGAGAGGTGAACAAAAAGCTTGAAGATGACAGACGGGAGAGGGGAAGAATACCCCACTTGTGTCCTGTGACTAAGAAGCTCTTCAGTGCCCGGTGTGATGTTTATCTGAGTTTATGTGGAGATAAAAGCTCATTTGGACACACCTTTTCCCCCAAATACCCTTGCAGCACACAAAGTCTGAAGGCAGCTTAGAGTTTTTAGGAAAGACTTTTACCACTCTTCTCCTAATTGGGTGAATATCACTAAAGAAATAGCCAAGAAGCTGTCCAAGCAAGACAGTTTCAGCATGTCAAGCAGATTAGAAAATGTCTTATCCTATCTCAGTCAATGAGAATAGCTGCAACAAATAGGTAGGACATATTTAATTAAATTGCATGGTATTTCTTGCATAATGGAAATCCATATTATTTTGAGTAGTATTATTTTGATTCAATTATATTATTGGAAGTAGTGCTGGCATACGATTAATCGCGATTAATCACATACAAAATTAAAGTTTTTGTTTGCCTAATATGTGTGTTTGTGTGTATTTATTATGTACTGAATATATAAATACAAACACATGGAAATATTTTAGTTTATATATTTTAGTTTAGTTTATAGTTTATATTCATATACTTTGTTATAAGTATCTTTAATATATAAGCATTACCTATTTTTCTATTTTTCATGCATGTGTGTATTTATATATACTTTAATAAATACACCCAGCACACACACACATATATTATTGAATTTATTTAGTTGTATTTACTTTTAGTTTTTAGTTTAATGGATTTGGTTTAATAAAAAAAATTTATTAAACCAAATACATGATGCGGTGAATTAAGATTTTGGGGAAAATGTATAAAAATAATATGAATTAGTATTACACGTTTTTAATGTTTCTGTTATGGTAATACTAATATTTTAGATTTTGAAATACTGTTACTAAAAAATACTAAAAGATCTGTGAAAATAGTATGTTTAAAAGTAACCAAGTATTACAATTAAGTAGCATCAAAAGCTTTGCCAGTACTACAGTGTTTGCAAGGGTTGTGAGTCATAAAGATTCCAGACAGAGATCCTGAAAAAAAAAAGCCAGAATTAAATAGCAAGGCTAAAGTCTGTTGTTCAACAAAGAACACAGTTTCAAATAAAGGACGGATGCTGTGAGATGAAACGGCAACTTGTATCTTCTGTTCTTGATTTACTGCGCAAGGCCATCTGGGGTCCTAATTAGCCACAGCATTATTAGCAATAGCCAGTTTCCATAGGCGTGTCCCCCCCATTCAGCACACACACACAGAGTAAATTAGAGCCTTCAGTATCTGTGCGCTGTCTGCACAAGTCACTTCCTCCCACCTCTGTCTCTGGAGCATCATTTAGATGGCTAATATGAAAGAGAGGGAGCAGAGCAGGAAGTCATATCAGACAGGGATTCGGTAGAGTGGGTTGACTTATGGTGCTTTAGTGATAGGGTTCCTTTGTTCTGTGAACCGCTTTGGCCAGTTTAATTGCTCTTTGAGTGGTCCTGCATTCGCTCTCTGCTGGGCTGCTCTGCTGGCATTGAGATATTTTGGCAGGTGTCCAGTGGGGAAGCTGTTATGATCATCATGCTACACAGAATGTTGCTATAAATGAATACTTGCTCATATTAAACCAACCTCTCACTGTAAAATATCATTAATGATGAAATATTATATAATATTAAAATGTTATATAATACTGAGTATCTTACTTAAGTATACCGTATAAAACAGTCTGAAAATTTATATTCATTTTGAGATTTGCAAAAACTGAAAACAAAATGCCACGTTTCTGTAGGAATAGAGTTGTGTTGAGACCTGTCTCTTGATTCATCACACCTCCAGTATTTCGCCACAGGCAAGAGGAGGAACAGGACAGTTAAATTCCTCTCTGATGAGATGTCAGACACAGAGAATGCACCTTTGTCTAAACATGGCCGGATGTCATCGGGAAAGATGTGTTGACATATTCTTAACTTGTACGTGTGACTTGTACAAGCCACTAATACACACAAACAAACACGTGCCTTCCAAAACAAACCTACACCCAGAGATGGAGCCTCATCCATCTGGACATGACTGTTTGTTATCATTTTCCAGTCCGTGGAGAAATCCTTTTAATCATTTCCTATGAACTGCTACTAACCTGACCTGGTCACTGTAAAGGATTCTGGATAAAAAAATTACAGAGAGCTCATTATTTTTTACATTTTTTTTTCTTTATCTCACCACATGTTGTTTCTGAATCATTGCCAAGAAATGGTTTCCCTCATGAGAGCGTAATTAATGTGATCTGTATTTATCAAGAGAGGCAGTGGAGTTATTCTTGCTATATGGCCACAGGGTGTCGACGTTAAGCATAACGAGGAACGTTTTTATGCGTTCACAGAGGGTTTTGTTTAGTCAGTTTGAACCAAAATATAACTGGAACACAGTGTATGAATTTTTATATTTTGTTCTTTCCTTTTTCTTTTCTTCTTTACCTATCGCAGCTTATTTTTCATTTTTAAATAGATTTTTATTTTATTGAATAAACATTATTTCTCTGTTTAATATACAAGTTATTTAGTCATCATTTACTCATCCTTGAGTTGTTCCAAATCTGCATGAATTTCTTTGTTTTGCTGAACAAAAAGGAAGATATTTTGAAAAAAAAAAAAAGTTTGTGACCAAGCTGTTTTGGGTCACCATTGACTTCCATATTATCATACTTCCTTTATTCCTTTAATAGTCAGTTTTTAGTAAACGGCTTCATGAGGTACAACCACGAAATAAAAAAAGTTTGTCCAAACTAAGGCTAAGGCTTTGAAACTAGGGGAGCTAAAGATAAACAATAGAATATTTTAGAGTTGGTCAGAGTTGGTAACATTCTGTTCTGTCGTGCTCCTTTAGCCTGGTTATCAGCATTTTATTGCAAGCTCACACCTCACAAGGGATTCCAAAATAAGTGACATTGTTGATAAGATAAAAGGTTTAGTGCTCTTTGCCCAGTGGGTTACTCCGTGTAAGTGACATACAAATAACTTAAATTCATCTTTTTTCGTGGAACCTACCAGTAACTGCTCCATTTCAGTCTTGCTTACGCTTGAGATAATGGGTCTTTCTGTGGCCTGTTTCATCCTTCCATCATATCAAAGTGTGGCCCAATAAACTCTCTGAAGGCTAATGAGAAACAAACTTATAACAAATGGCGTTAAACTGTTCTTTTTTTCTGTTTGTTGACAGCAGTAACTGAGAAGAAGCCTTTAAAGTTTTGTACCCTACGCTTTGAGTTGCTTGTGGTTGTTTCGGTTTACAGATTAGTGGTAAATTACAAGTTAATGGTCTTGAATAAAAACAAAGGATTGTGCTGCTGGAATGTTTTAATTGGCCCGAGAAGGGGGAGATTTGTTGGTCTTACGAGACGTTAGACCCTAGGCAATGAATCAAGCTGCTGTGTGGTCGGACAAATAGCGATAAATAACATTCCCCAGCGGGCCTCGCCTGAGCATGCGTGTGCCTCGGATTATCTCCTGTGTTGAAAGGGCTCAACGTGTGAGTATGTGTGTGATTGTTTGTGTGTCTGTGACTGACCGTCTGTGTAGACTCACTCTTGATAAAGTCCAAAGAGCCAGGTTGAAGCCCGACCTTGGCAAGTGCCGAAGGTGAAAGCACTCTAGACTTCTCATTTTGAGACATCGCAGACATAAATATACTAGATCGCATCATTTCTGAGAAACCTCCCCCTGCTGTACTCAAATATTTGCCTCTGGTTGTACTGTAGATAAAACGTTCTGCAGTTTCATTTGAACACTAGATCCATGTCAAGTCCTTTGTATTTGATCCCGTCTAGCTGCTTTTCTTCCTTATGAACAGATTGTATGTTGACTGTGTGTGTGGACATTTGCATGTGGTTATGCTTATGTAACCAGAGCAAACAGAGTGTCCTCACACTGTTGCTCTGTCCCTTATCCACACACACACACACACACACACACACTGTCCTTTTCCAAATATAAATGTGTGTGTTTGTGCAAGACTAGAGAGCTGGCACTAACTCCATGGTGACCAGGGAAGCATAAATAAGCCACCTGTCTAAAAGCTTTGCAGGACTGGTGACTGAGCGCATGCTTTAAAGCCAGTCTGTTTTCATATGAACTTAGAGCAAGGGACAGTTTGTCTAATTTCATATTATAGGATCTCAAACCTGTATTACTCCATCTGCTTTGTGGAAGGTATTTAGAATGATTACAATGATTTGTTCATAAATAGGACATTGCATTTGTGAACTCATGAACTTGTTGGCATGTTGTCAGAAGAATTAGAATACAGGATTACATCATTTTTATGCTAATTCTATTGTACTGTCTTGTCAGTTTGTAGTGTAGCAGTCTTTTTCATAACACACAATCTCATGTTAATCTTAAATACCTAGTATTGCATCTTTCATATATCCAGAGTCTTTTTTCATATCATATTTGATCATATTTACTGTGTAAAAAAAATACAGCTTTAAGATTCTCTCTGAAAACACATGTAGCTCGGGTGGAGCTAAAGTGTCAAGAGCACCTGCAGATTATCAACAAAACACAGAAATTTGATGCAGTTTTACTGTTATCTTTTATCGCTGAGACCACTCTATCTTTTAGTATCAAGCGATGTACAAATCCAGCATCAAACTGGGCCTTGTTTGTTTATAAAACATTAATCTCCGAAATGACGGGAACAAACAAACACACTTGCAAATCTCTTTTGCTGACTAGGAAAAACAAACTGCATCCACTTTGGCAAAGATGTTTTAACATGCTGCTGTACCTGAAAGTAGAGCCATCTGTATGGCACATGCTCATATGCTTCTTTCCTTCAGAGCACACTTTACCCATGAGGCCATTTGTGTACTACCAGTCCTGGTGTACAATGATGTGTGAATGAGGTGGTAATGGAATAGGAAATGGATATGGCCGTACCTCATGTCACCACTTGATAAATTACTGAGATTTTTAAAGGGGTTTGAATAAATGCTTGATATCTTACTGAAAACCTGTGAAACCCCATGAGCATAAAGGTAGATTAAGAGAATGGATTTTTTTGCACATTTTCGCACATCGTTTGCTGCTTTTTGTGATATATATATATATATATTTGTTGTTGTGGCTTTCTGTGCTCTTAAATCTCACATAAGGCAGATGGGGCAGTTTTCATTAAAAGCCAGCATCCGCATTTATACTGATCCTGTTGAGGTCCAGCTGGGTTTTGGGATGTTCTGGCTTTTTTTGCCTGCCTCCCTTGTCTTGACCCTAAAATGTTTGCAAGAATGCAGCCATAGTGTCTGATAAGATGGACAGAGTGCCATTGAGGAATGTGCAATTATACGGCATGGACACTGTGACAGTCTATATCAGCTTGAGCAAAACAAGTGGCCACACTGCAAGCACTAATAGGACATGCATGGCTATCAGACAGGATGAGTTATGAGGGCAGTCCTCATTGGATGTTTGTTTTGGGAATAAAGAGCTCGTACAGAGGTCTTGTATGTGAAAATTGCAACCACTTCTAGGAATCAGAGATAGACTTAAAGTTACAGTTCAGCAATAAACAAACAAAATGTTCCAAATCGGAATGATTTATTATTGTCATATTACGTATTATGCAAAATTTGCATGATTATCTTACGTATGATGGCAGTAAATAGTGACCAGGAGCAAAAAGTAACAAAAAGCAGTAAATGAGTACATGATGAAAGAAAAAAAACAATTCTTAGAAGTTTTCCTTTAACTAGGACTGAGTACGTGAGCAGCAGTGGACTAAAAAGAAACATTGTAGAGCTGGTTCTCACTGTCTTGTACACAGCTGATAAACCAATAGAAGGCTGATAATTGTAACATCCCCTAATGTAGCAATCTGCACAGTTATAAACAAACTGTGCTTTGACCTTGGAATTCTTGAAGGGCCAGAATACTTGTCATTTGCTAGTGCTTGTAGTTATGGAGCAATCCTCACATCCTGTTAAAAACAAGGCACCTATTCTGATCCAATAATTACAGATTAATGAAATAACCACTGTTTGAATATAACTGATGATTGCAGTTCAGAGAAATTTAAATACAACACATTATTATGTCTGCCTAACATTACTAATAACCCTAGGGGTGTTATTCCACTCCATTTTTTTCCTTTTAATATCGTTGACCTTCTACTATGACTACAAAAGTCCTATTGAAAAAGACAATGCAAACATAGATCTCATTTGCTTAGTTACAGCCTTTAGCCTCTAAGTAAAATCAAGGCAAAATAACCAAGAAGCTAAGAATTTATTTGTGAATTTATTGACACATTTAGTGTGTCATAATTTTTACTAGGCAAACAGTGTTGTTATTACTGTATTTTAGTGCATTGATAATTGCAGAAGCCAAATAGTATCGCTTTTAAATGAAATGTAGTTCACTATCATTTAGTGCAGTGTTAATGGCACCAGGCAAGTAGCAATGAGTTTATTGCGGTTTAGCGCAGCGCTAATTTGTTTACCGTCACCAAGCAAATAGTGCTGTTTACTGCTGTTCAGTGCAATGTTAACTGCACCACGAAGATAGGATATTCTCAATAACTTGAATATTTTCCTAGAGGTCATATTTGAGCTAAAATAATGAAAATTACTTTATTTTCATAATGTACGCTTTACTGTTTCTGAACATTAAGACCATAAGGTTTTTATGCTGAAATACTGCTAAAGTGGTGATATTAACCCCTTTGAATCTCAACATGAACTGCTCCCTTTAACCTTAAGCGGACAGTCAGAGAATGAAGAGTTTGGATAGGACATGATTACTCTCCCGCAAACCTATGACAATGGATTGCTGGGAAGCCCTAGCACGACATAGTCCATCCAAACCTCAGATGGATTGCCCTACTTCTACTTCACCATGTTATATAACATTCTGCAGCCCATTAGCACTGAATCAGTGGCCCTCGTGTTCACTTCCACCATCGGGTTGATAGTACAAAGCAATCCAGGAGTAAGAACAGTCTTTGTTTTGTTAACCCATAAGGAATAAGTGTCAGGAGGCCACCGAAAGGGTTAAAGGACGGACCGTCACTCCAATCAGAGTTAATGATTAGAGTAGAACCAGAACTGCAGAAATGAGGGAGCATGCAGGGGCTGTGCTGTGGGGGGATTTGTAGAGGAGAGCGAGAGAGGGAGTGGGAGCGAAGGAGAGAGAGAGAAAGCCACTGTGCTTAAATCCAGCTGGCTGCCTCCCTGGGAATGTAATCCATATGTGAGCGCGAGTTCAGCTTCAGGAAAGAGAAAAGATATTACCCGCGAAGAAGCGATTGTTTCTACTTTTTCTTGTTTAAATTCCACTCATTCTGGCCCCTGGACCCTGGCTCTGGTTCAACAGCCGACACTATAAGAGAGGTATAGTGTGGAGAAGAACAAAGTGAGAGTTGAGAGAAAGTTGGAAAGGATAAAAACAAAGGCGAAAGGAGCAGAAGAGAACAATATACCGATTAGGGACCCAAAAGAAGAATGAAAGAGGACACGCCGGAGAAAGGCGTAGTGAGGTAGGTCTTCTGACGTTTTGGTTTTGTTTTTTATTTTGTTTTCTGCCAGTGGTGCAGAGGTTGTATTTGTGCTAGGCTGTTTGGACTATGTCTGGTTTAGAAGCAAGAGGGAGACCATGTGTTTGTGTATGTGTGTGGATAGATGAAAAAATGGGGGCGTGGGGCTTCTACAGGTTCCAGAAGCCTTGAATACAGGACCTCAACTTTATATCAAGGCTTCTAGATCCTTTTTACTGCATGAGGCTACATGGTTTAGCTCATGTAAAGTTTGAGCTTTCATTACATTTCATTCATACTGTATATAAACTTAGTATTGGTCTCTTTTGATGTTACAGGATAACCAGTTGGATTCTTAATGTGTCCCACACCTGTATATTTTATTTGCTCAGCGTTTTGTGTTTTTGTATGTTAGCTGAGGTGTTTAATCACTTGAATAGCTTTCTTTAAATAGTTTTTCTTTTATTGTGATCACCTGAGACCATTTTTGTTGCATGGACACTCCCTTTGGTAGTCCCTGCTAGAAAATCCTTTTTTAACTGGTAGCTATGTTTTGAAATGGTGGAATTTATTTAGACCATCTTGGACCAGGAACAAACCAGCTCATGTTGCTAGGCAACTTTGGTTTATGTTGCCATTAACGGGCAACCAGGTGAGGCACAGGACACATGACTGATCTAAAGTATCTAGATAGAAATTGTATACCCATTCTCACTTGAAAAAATTAGCCTTGCAAAATGGCTCAAAAACTTGTCCAGTGTATCATCAGCCTATAAAGGTGACTTACAACTAGCATGGGCCAGCTAACAAACTTGTGAATTTGTCTCTTCATGAACATGGTGGTTGCACCTGAAGTTGTACACTCACAAGGAGTTTCTAGTGCTTGATGCTGAGAATGTTATCAGGTTTAAGAGCCTCCTCCCATAGCTAACCCTTCACCTGCTTGTAAAACATTATCAATAATGGCCCACCTCTATGTTTAGTGGAAATGGAAATTTTCCTCATTGTTCCCAGATGGGAAAATTGTGTTTTCAGACGCGAACAAGAACTGCCAGGTCCTGATTACTCTTGGGAAACCCAGGTCTGGCCGGGGTGTTTTGACTGGAAACTTAAACACTTAAACACCGTAAAGTTAAAAGCGTGAAAGTGCTGTAAGGCAAGAGCAACAACTTGCAGTTTAGAACAATAATGCTAGTGGTGCAGAAATAAAGCCTAGTACAAAGACTCTGTGTTTCCCTCTGTTTAACAGCTAGAGAGGTTCAGAATTGTTCTGCTAGGAGTGACCAATCCTGTTCCCAGACCTAGAGGCTCAAAGCCTTGCAGAGTTTAGCTTCAGTCTGCCTAAAAAACACACTTGCCTAGAAGGTTCTAATAATCCCAAAGACCTTGACACAGGTGGTCTAGCACAAGACATCCTATTTGTTGTACGATTGCACTAAAGCCCTCACCCAAGAGGACATGGAGTATGCGAGGGTAAAAAAGTATGTTTTGCCCATTGGAGGTGGTATTATGCTCAGGAATGTTCTGGGAACGCCCCTCTCCAGCTGCTGTGAGTGTGTGCAAGCGAGAACGTCTTAACCTTTAATAGGGGTATGTCAGTGAAAAAAAAAAAAAAAGAAGTAAAAATTCAAGTGGTTTGAAATGCTGCTTGAGGCTTCAGGAGTGTCAAGCACATATCATTTCAATGTATCGTACGTGCCTTAATGCCATCACCTTCAAGGTGTGTGACACACATAGCAGTCTAATCAACATATCTCATGTAAAATGTGGACACACACGTCCTTACACAGTATAAAACAAAAAGTAATGCCTCTTTAAGTTCAGATGTGTCATCATCTCTTATGTTTGGCTGCAGTCTTACTATAGTGGGTTATCTAGGAGTGGGATCTGTTGTCTTTGTTGTAGCTTGGCCTAGTTCTGACACAGGAACAGATGCACAAATAGAACTTCTGCTCTACTGTATGGCCCAAGACCAATCTGATTGGCTTGCGGGTGATCTAGGCAGCAATGTTTGACCTTTTACAGCTTTCCACATTGATTTCTAAGTCCTTTTTAAACCCAAGACACACTGCACATCATACCATGTTTCACCTTGATTGTTTCACAATGCCAATCTTTGGTCTGGGACAGCAAAAAATCATGCAGTGTGCTTAGGACTTTACTGTGTAATTTGTTATCACGATTTATATGTACAGCGGGTACGGAAAGTATTCAGACCCCCTTATATTTTTTACATTTGCTAAAATCATTTAAGTTCTGGTCAAGGGTACAAAAAAATTCTGCTGCACTTAAGGTTCCTAAGAGCACAGTGGCCTCCATAATCTTTAAATGGAAGATGTTTGGGACGACCAGAACCTTTCCAAGAGCTGAACTCCAAGATGGTGTGAAATAAGATTCTCTGGTCTAATGAGACCAAGAGGCCTTAATTCTAAGCGGATTGTGTGGAGAAAACCAGGCACTGCTCAACACCTGTCCAATACAGTCCCAAAAGTGAAGCATGGTGTGGGAGTGTTTTTCAGCTGCAGGGACAGGACGACTGGTTGCAATTGAGGGAAAGATGAATGCGGCCAAGTACAGGGATATCCTGGACGAAAACCTTCTCCAGAGTACTCAGGACTTCAGACTGGGCCTAAGGTTTACCTTCCAACAAGACAATGTTTAACCACACTATTATGTCATAAAGTGGCACATTTAAAAATCTGTCGTTTTGGCAGATTGACTTCAATATTCATTCAATATAGAGTTCTGAAAATGATAAAATGTTTTCATAACACAATGACCTTCATGACCTCTTTAAGATAGATCTTTAATCTTTTTCTAATGTCCTCTGAGAAACTTGTTTGCTGAGGGTAAGGTGAACCCGAAACCAGACTAATTACATAGGGATTCCTTAGGTGACTAGTCATTCAGGCAGCCCACCAACTAGTTGTTTTTGCTCAACTTTAAATGAGTTTTCATCACAGATTTCCTCAAAGAAGCAGCTTCAACTCTCATATTTCTTGCAGATCCCATCAGATTCCTTCTAATAGTTGATTTAATTCTTGGGAGCATATTAATTTCTTAAAACCCGTATCCAGAATTGCAAGTAATTGAATGAAAAAGTTTCTTCAAACTAAAAATACATCACTATGTGTTAATTTCATGCTTTGGGAATGAAAACTCAATTAGCACTTGCTTCCAGAATTAGCTCAGTTTGATATAGATGTCATCACCAAGGGAACATTAGTTTTGAACATTAGTGTGTAAATAGAATCGGGTGCTACGTTTCTGCAAATCACTTACCACACTCTAACCTGCACACCAAAATGCACCATGGTTACTATAGCTTTGTACATTGTTTGACCATTTAATGAATTATAGTTCCATAGTAAGTAGTAACTACAGGCATCTACCATGTTTCAGTGTTTTGTGAGGGATACCTTGTTTGCTTGTATTCATTGAGCTTAGTTTTTTTGTTTCTCATACAAATTCTTATGAACCCTAGTTAACCTGGAACTGATACAAATTCCAGTATTTGGTTAATTTGTGTTGTTGAACTGCATTTAATCTATTTAAGTTCTTCACAGTCAAATTCATTTTCCTTGTGTTATCAGCAATTTCTATTTAGCCTCAGCTATAGAGAGAGAACACTTTGTGTTAGCACAAGGAGGATATTATACAAAATAATTATCAAGGCTATGAGTGTATTTGAATCCTTTTTAACTGAATACTGTGGCACAAGAAATAGGAACCTAACAATAGTGTTTGATCAGACTCAATGGTTTTTATTGATTGTTTGCCTCGGTTCCAGATTTGCAAATTTAATTTAAACCCAGTATTACGAGCTTGTAAAATTCTTTGTGTACTTCAGACAGCCCATGCAGCATCACTGTTGTTTTGTGATTTTTTTTTTAAATGTGGATTCCTATGAAGATGTGATTGTGTTTGTATGTCTGAGACACAGGTCAAAGGACCCATTCCTTGTGGTGGCATATACTGTATGTACTTACATTCTTTTCCTTAACCCCAGTCTCAGTCTTAAGTCATGTCTTGTGGTTGGAGATTTGCTAACTCCCTTGTGTTCCTTAAAGGATATTGCCTCATTCTTAATCTCTTGTCTCAAGAGTATACAAGGTCCTTGATGGACCCTATTAAGTTGAGGGATCCTGCAACCCACAAGAGGTTACATGAGGACTAATGAGAACATTTTACCCAAACAAATCTGTTACATTTTAGCTTAACCCTAATGTCCAATTGCATTTATTCTTACCCTTTTTTTTCCAAAAATGTTTTTTTTATTATTATTATTATTATTTCTATTGTTATTGGCAATTTTATGCATATAGGCCTGGTTTAGAATAGTTGTTATTGTATGGTGTTTAACAGTTGCTTGTGTGCAGAGTTGAGTTAGTTGAATCACCAACCAAAATGTTAACCTCTCTTTGATTCAATAGGATAACACTGTAAATTATTTTATGCTGGTATTTTTGCAAATACTTAACAACGAAAATGGAAATAAATACAGGCAGACACACTTATATACAAGTTTTACTTTCAGGCATTGTATTCAATATAATTGTTTTAGCCTGATAAATATTTTAGTATTCACTTATTCAAGGACACATAAACTGATCAGAAGTGAGTGTAAAAATAACTGTTACAATATATTTCTATTTTAAATTAACTTTTTTACTTTCTGTCCATCCTGAAAAAATAACAACTGCACTGTTTATAATATTTATAATAATAATAATAGTTCTTAAAAATCTTTCCTGAAATCTTTCTTGATTTCTGAAGGATCATGGGACACTAAAGGCTGTTATAGTAATAAATATTTTTTTAATGTATTGGAAATACAGCTATTTTAAATTGTAATAATATTTCACAATATTACTGTTTTTGAGCTCTTTTTTTACAAATTCTTACCAACCCCACACATTTGAATGGTACATAGAATGGAAAATCTAGTATGGATGTAAATCTACTCACACTAGTATTCTCTTGTAAAGCAGTTATATAGCGGAGTTGAATTTTTTCCAATAGAAGGATTAGATTACCCATATCTCCCCTTAATCTGATTTTACTGTAGCACCTGCACCTCCATGGACACTTGACTGCTTTCTGCTTCAGACAGGGCAGCAAAGGCCTGCTTTATTCATCCTGACAACACTTTAACTCTAATCACAGCCATTTTTGAGCCTGTTTGTCTTTGTATGATTCCCCCTTTTGTAACGAGGCACCTACTGTTTGTTTTAACGAAGCGCGGGATGTGGTGCAATCATCTGACTAAAATCATAAATGACATAATTAATATTATCATAAAGCAACTTGTTTTATTGGATTCATAAATGCACGTATATCAGCGCAGAGTCTAATCGCTTGCCAGGTCTCTTCGTAAGAAAACAAACACGCTTCCACCTGAAATTACAGGAAGATCATAAGCACTGTTGAGCAATGAATCTCCCAGTTACAAAAGAAAGCATAGCTCAGCAGTGTTCTGGAAGGTATTGTATGACTTGGTCAGGGAGAGTGCAGTGCCCATTTGTGTACATTTCCAATAAAAAAAGAGTAAGTGGAAGAGGGGGAGGAAGGTGGATTTGAGCTTCGGCCAGCAAACCTGATAGTGGGCACTAATCACTCTCCACCGCAGTGATGTCACCAGGGCGTGTCTGACAGATTTACCGTCTGCCGGGCAGCAGGAGGGAAGACCGATCTGTGAATCGCTTTACCCAATTGTCATGTAAGCTTTGTGCTTTCGTGGCCCCGGAGCCAGTTTCACCCATGGTATCTGTTGTCATTTAGGTGTGCGTATTTAATATTTTATGATTTATTAGGTCTGTGGCTGGCTGTGTAAAACTACTAACAATCAAATTAATAAACCAAACAGACAATGGAGGTGATGAAGTCTGAGTGATGAGCATTTTGGAAGTTATATAGCTTTAGGGTTTCATTATTTCATAGCTAGCAGCATAAACCTTTTCATTCCAAGGGGACTGACTGAGCGTTAAAGGAATGGTTCACTAAATAATTAATCTAAATATTGAGAAAATCTCTTTTAAAGTTGTACAACTGAAGTTCTTAGCAATGCATTAATGCATAAGTTTTGATATATATGAATGGTAGGAAATTAGCAACATATTTTAATGGAATATGATCATTACTTAATATCCTGTAATTGTTTTTGACATAGAAGAAATCTATAATTTTGACCCATACAATGTTTTGTTGACTATTGCTAGTATACATGGATTTTTAGTCCATGGTCACATATGTTTGTCTTTTTTGTTTGCTTGTTTAGAGTCAGTCTTTTTGGAAATAAAAGATAATTCAAAATGGTTTACTTTCGTTTTACAGAAAACAAACTGCATGAGGGTGAGTAAATGATGATTGTCCTGCTTGAGTGAACTGCTCCTTTAATGCCAGGTATTAAATGCTAATACATAAGGGGAAAAAGCCTTTTAATGCGCAGTCTCATGCCACACTGAGCACAATACTCAATAGGATAGTCCTGAGAGAAAGCTTTGTCAGCACCCCTTTTCCACCAGTGTGCGTTGATCCATTTGGGTGACTCTTAACAATCAATACTCACCGCAGACTCCATCATTAATTAGACACAGGTACATTTTCCCACCTCTGCTCTTTTATTTTATTACTGCTGCTTTCCTCTCTCTTGCTCTCTCCTCTTTCTCTGTGCTATGAGACACTCGCTGAAGACAGGGAGCCCTAGGCAGCTCTTGGCAGTTTGAAAATGTAACCTTAGCTTTGAAGAACATGAAGGAAAAGTAGTGGGAAACTCCCTGTATCAGTTCCCATGATGCCTCCCCCTAAGGACAGCAACTCACAGCAATTTTATAAGCTGCTCTTGGATCACCCCCCAATTTCTTTTCACTGCAGAAAATACAGCAAGTGTTGTGTTTTCCTTTAGAGATATTGAAACTTTCTTAAAACAAAGTTTAAGTTTCCCATCCTTTATTCTGTCTTTAGTACCTAAAAGCCCCAAGCTTTTATATCCCAACTTTGAAAGAAAACATTCTCCTTTCAACTTATGCAATAATGTTTTGAATTATGTTTTCTTCTAGTTGCTTTTCCTGCTTTAGACATTATCCTCATTTAATTTTGTTAAATGTAAAATACACTAAGATGGCCCAGTAGT
This sequence comes from Enteromius unitaeniatus, assembly GCA_032359435.1. Classification (NCBI taxonomy): domain Eukaryota; kingdom Metazoa; phylum Chordata; class Actinopteri; order Cypriniformes; family Cyprinidae; genus Enteromius; species Enteromius unitaeniatus. The sequence goes on from JAUMHI010000052.1 coordinate 11,486,434, forward strand.
GCACAGCACAACAACTTAATGCATAGGACTAATTTCATTTTGCTGTGCTTATTTTGTTGTTTCCATTGTATTGAGCTAGTTTTGTGCTGTAACTATAAAATATTAAGGAGTAATACTTAGCTGTTGTTAATATTTATAATAATAAATGCTTTTTAGCAGCAAATCAGCATATTGATGACTAGTGTTGGGGTAACGCATTAAAAGTAATATAACTGAGTTACCTTTTCAAAAAAGTAACGCCAGTTACTTTTTCTTATTTATTGACTGGCAAGTCTCCTGACATGTTGGGAGAAATCAGTAATACAGAGACACTGTGCGCAGTTCTAGACTAAATGTGAATGTGCATTAATTCATCTCACTCTCAAAAAACAGATTTAGTATTCATCAAA
>JAUMHI010000052.1:11486922-11519421 GCA_032359435.1 Enteromius unitaeniatus
AGACTAAATGTGAATGTGCATTAATTCATCTCACTCTCAAAAACAGATTTAGTATTCATCAAAATGAATTAAAATAAACTCAGAATATGCAAAAATTAAATATATCTAATATTATTTTATTAACCAATGTTTTCTGCTGACCTTTGATTACAGGCTGGAGAGTATCAAACTTTCTTCTGTAGGTTATTCTACTTGATGTGAATTTACTTTTTCTTCAGCCTGAGGTTTATTCGTGACACTTTTTGGTGTGCTTTTACATTTGCTAAAAATAGAACTTCTTGCATTAAAAAAAAACACCCAAGCTCTGCCTGTATTTAAAAAGTAACGCAAAAGTAACGTAACGCATCACTTTCCATAAAAAGTAACTAAGTAACGTAATTAGCTACCTTTTTTAGGGATTAACGCAATATTGTAATACTCTGTTGATTAAGGATCATGTGACACTGAAGAGTAATGATGCTAAAAATGTAAAATTAAAATGTAATGAAATTTTATTACAATATATTTCATACTATCAATATGTTTAATTATGCAAATTAACTTGGCAAGCATAAAAGATTATCGAAAGCATTCACAAAATCGTACCGACATTAAGTGCATGTTTATAACAAGAACAAAAAATGCCAGTGGGTTAAGAATTTTTTTTATTTGAATATATATTCTTTAGCATTTTTGCTTTTGTATTTCCAAAATTAGAATTAAAATAATAACATTTGCAAAGGTATCCAACCTTAGTTCATCATGTGAAAAATGTTCTGTCATCATACATTATCAAATATGGTGTGTGTGTGTGTGTGTGTATACAGCACATTAATAGCTCTGACGATCTCAATGCAGATGAGTCATTTCACGTGAGTGTGAACATGCGTGTTTGATCTCAGGACTGCTGTTGCTAGGAAAACATCTGAAACACCACATTTCTCTTTCTCACATCTCCAAGAAAACCAATACGGTTTAAAATGACCATGAGTGACTTAAAGCAATGTCATATCATTATTACAATTCATTTGATGTATTTACAAAACATTTAGTCTGTTTTTTGTGTGTCTGTATGTATATATTCTTTGTCTATGAGCAAACATTAGTTAATCCATCTTTATTGTGGAAATGTTGCCGTTGTGAGCATCTTAAAACCAGCCAATGATCAAGTTTCAGCGCATCGCTTTGTGGTGCGCTGTGCGGTGCTGCCACTGCAAGCTCATTGGAGGCAGCTCTCAAGTCTAATTATTCATCCCACATCCCTCCCTCCTTCCCTCCAACCCCCTCTCGCCTTTCTTCCCACTCATCCTCTGGCAAGCGTGCTGGCGGTGAGTAAGTGGTCGCTGTGATGTGGCAATTGTGATGTTGCTCGCCGCCACCATCTTGGCTGTACTGAGGTCAGAGGCGGGGCTTACGATTGCGTCATCTGGTAGCACTGATAGAGAGATTGAAAACACACGAGTGCATATCTTTTATATGCACAGGCACGTACACACACTTTCCATTCATCATAGTCCTCCATCTAATTAGCATTTTTTTAATGACGTGCTGGAGAATGACATCACAGATGCCATAATTGCTCCTCCCCTTATGGTTTAATGAAGGTCCATGAGCCAATGTGATTCTAGGAAGCTCCCTGCTGTCCCTTTGTGCTGTAAATATGCTTTTTCAGACCTTTCTGAAGATATGACACGGATATGAGAAGCTTGAGAGCTCTGTGCCATGCATGTCGTTTCTCTCTCTATGGCAGGGGAGCGAGAGACTGTCAGGTCTAATGCTGGATTTTCCTCTGAAACCTGAAAACCTGTCAGTGTGCTGAACACCAGCAGCCAGAACACGCTGGGTCTTTTTACAGGAGCACTGTAGATCTGACTTCATCAAATACCAGCCATGATGTTCAGGGTTAACTTGTCAAATGTGTAGTTGGGTGTGTTTTATGTCTTAAGCACACAAATCTGTGATAAATGTTCAAATCTGACATACACATTTGAAATACAGTAAGGTCTGAATAGCTGAGATCACTCTGTGTTGCGTTTTTGTCTTTTAATGCAATGAATTTCATAACAAATGTTATTATCAGCCTGACAGTATTAGTGAAAAGTGAAAACTAAATTATTTTAAGTAGGCTTTTATTTATTTATTTCTTTTACTTTAATGACTGCAGAATGTGAGCTGCATAAACTTACATGCATTAAACCTGCATGATTTAAGATCATATTTAAGATATGTTCCAAAGAACATCTTGTGCTTCAATAGAAGAATGCCAGTATTAACTATAAATTATTAGTATTAGTATTATTATTATTATAATTATTAATAAAGTAAAAAAGAAAAATGTTAAGCAAAATGAGGGGGAAAACCCTCAAAATCCTACATTTTTGTTTAAAATGTATTTTAAATATAACTATTTTAATATTTTTAAGTATTTATTTTTTTTAATGTATTTAAAAAAAAAAAAATGTTACTGTAAATGTTACACTACAAATTTGCTTTATTAGATTTAGCAAAATTCTGTATTCTAACTATTTATTTATTTATTTTAATAATCTTTTTTTAATTTAAAATCCCATATTTTGAGTATTTTCAATAATACTTTCCATATTTTCTAATAATAATAATACAATTTTCTCGATTTTTGATGACTCTCCATTTAACTAGATTTCAAATCCCAAATTCTAAAGTGGATCTCACCCCACGGTATTGCCTTCCTTTCCATTTGCAAATTCTAGTGTTGACAGCGAAGATTCACAAAATTAAAACTCCTTATTGCCAATCTAAATGAGCAGACATTATAATTCATAACTGTGATCATAAGTCCACCCCACACGAAACATAAACCACATATTGTCTGTGGCGTTCCCACATCTCTTAGTGGGTGCTCTTCATGGAGACAACGCTCATACGAATCATTTGAATCCCGCAAGCACAGATGACAAACTGGCTCTCTGGCTGACCTTCACTCCTTCACCGCAAGGACGCTTTTAATTTGAGTGTGCAGCTCTCTGTACTAAGCACAGCATAGGAGGACGTTTTTAACAGCACAAACACAGCAGGTAATTTGTTAGCAAATGGAAGTGCTTTTTTGCCGTGCCACGTGTCGTGCTGTAAAGCAAATACCAGATTACAGACTTATATACTTATATATACTGTTGAATGCATGCATGCTTTAAGGTTTAGGAGTGGGTTATGGCTAAGGAACGAATGATGCAGGAATGCAGGATTAGCAAATACTTATTAGGAGGTCTATAGGGTTAGTTCTGATATTCAAGAGTTCAGTTCAGATATTCATAACTTAGAGTAGGGAGTTCCTACTATTTGTATGTGTCGCTGCCATATCCCTCCACAGTGGGGGGCACTGTAAGGAGACCATCTGGTGAGACCACTTATAATTGAGGACCACGTATAAAAGAACTGGGACCACTGCCGTTTGTTTTTAGTGGATTTGACTGCTCTGACACATCTCGCGTAAGACTGACCTCAGCAGATGCCACTAATTTCTTATTGATCTAGTTCACATTTGATGTACGCTGTGGGTGAGATATAAAAAAAAATAGTCTTTCCATAGTCACTAAGGCCTCTGTTTATCTCAGCTAATCACTCGGCTCAGACATAACTATTCAAGTGGTGCTTGGCTGTATAAAACTGCCTGCCACAATGCTGAAGTGCTGTGGGTGGTTGCCACTGTATAAAGTGGTCGCTAGGGTGTTCTTAGTGGTTGCTAGGGTATCCAGGGGAATGTGATGGGGTTGCTATGTGATTAATAAGTGGTTGTTGTTCTGGATGTTGCGTAGGGTCTCCTGGTGGTTTCCAGGGTGTTTAAACTGGGTTTGCTGGGTGGTTGTTAAGGGATTTGACAGGGTGTTCTGGGTGGTTGCTAGGGTGTTTTTAAAGATTGCTGGCTGTATAATAAGGTTTTGTTTAGAGTGACTGCAAGGGGTTGCCAGGGCTGATGATAGCTGGCAGCTAGTTTTGGGTGATCGGCAGGTCTCCAGGGGGTTACTAGGATGTTTCTTGGGGGCTGCTGGGTGTTTTTTGCAGTTAATAGGTGATTGGTTACTAGGGTAAGTTATAATAGGTGGAATTATTCTGGTCTCTACATGATATGACCAAAAGCAAATTTGTTTTGCTTTCTTTTTGTTTTGCTTTGCTTTCTTTGTGTTTTGTTTTGTTTTGTTTTGTTTTGCTTTCTTTTTGTTTTGCTTTGCTTGTGTTTTGTTTTTTGTTTTGCTTTGCTTTGCTTTGTTTGTGTTTTGTTTTGCTTTCTTTTTGTTTTGCTTTGCTTTGCTTCGTTTCGGTTTGCTTTTTGTTTTGCTTCGCTTCGGTTTGCTTTTTCTCTCACATTAAGACTGCTGCTTGCCTCATTTCAAATTAAATAGTTTTTTCTGCAGTTACCCCTTAATCAAAGATAAGCGACCTGAATCATTACAGTGTTGTAAAATTGCTGGATATATGTCCATATACATAATTAAAGTCGATCTGACATGAATATATATGACAGAGTGACATTTTAATACCCCTGACTCTGACTTAGTGCTGTTAATGCTGAGCTTGTCTCTGTGTGAGATACAGATCTAATTATTTCTGTGGAGACGTTATGTGTGCATCTCTGGGTGAGGTTTGACAAGGAGCTGGTGCAGATGCAAAGCCATATACCTGAGTGGGTAATGTCTTTTGTTTTTTTACCTCAGCCACTCCCCTTTACCACAGCCAAAGCTGTCATGGACGTCCCAAAGGACTCCTGGTCATGACTCCTCCTCGGTCAGGCTTAAGGGGGAGCATCTACATCTCAATCTGATTTGTGATAGGAGGCCCCACGTGTGTGTGTGAGGAAGAGAGAGAGAGTCGGACAAAACCAGTAACCAAATAAGCTGAGCCGAGCAGATCTAGAAGAGAGCCAGAATGAGATATAGAGGTTGAGCCAGTGAGGGAGAAAGAGAGAGAGTGTGTGAAGCTGGCTGGCAACAGCACACATGCTCAAGGAGAAAAAAAGAGGACAGCAATTATTGTATCCAACACCCTACAGCTCCTGCTGCTGTCGGCGTCACAAACCTGCTCTTCTCTCCACCTGGCCTCATCCCACTGACTTATATGATTGATCCGGGGGAAAATGCTGAAGTTCCGCGCGGACCGGCGAGTGAGGTAGGTAAGGATGGGAGTCAGACAGCGTTGTGAAGGGAAACTCGGAGCTGGAGGTCAGACAGGACTGCAATGCAGTGCCGGCTTTTCCCATGGACTATTGTGGTTTAGTGTGAAGTTTGCGTTGCCTCATGTGTGTCCATCCTGGATTCCAGCGTGGATGCCTTTATGGATACTGTTAAATCATTTCTTGCTCGCTAACGACTCCAGCATTGATTAGTGGTCATATTAGCCACGTTTATGAGGGGATGAATGTCTATGTAGGTTTATAGGTTACACACGAGTGAGCCCGATCCGTGGCAGGACCATATCGGAGTGTGCACACGTGCGCTCACGCACCTCAACCTGATTTCAGTGGCTGGGCTGTTGTGCTAGATTTTTCCTCTAGTGTTTTATGGAACGCCAGGCTCTGTTATGTGTACCTTTTTGGTGTCAAGAGGTAGATGCCTTCAGCATGAGTGTATTCTTGGCTTGTGTTTTGTCCCCGACCTATCAGGCCGCATGTGTGTGTTGTGTGTCTGTGTATGCAGAGACTGCACAGACTTTGAGTTCTGTTTGTGGTGTCTTTAAGTGGTTGATGCCAAGAATTTGGCATGTTGTTTGAGTGCACCTCTATGGCCCACTTATATACTAAAGAGGTGAGTCTGCTGTATGTAGGAATAACAATAAACTGAAGAGAGCAAGATAAATATAAGGGCCTCAAGTCTAGTGTCTTTACAGGAAATAAAATAAAAAGGTTTTTATTTTTCATTTTTAGTCATTGGTTAGTGCATTGATTTGGTAGTAAGGATTTGAGATTCTCAACGTAGGGGTTAAGCCTCTTACTTGCATGTTTAAAAGGACAAGTGAAGTATGTGAGTTGTACACATGTGGAATTTTTGCCTCATAAATTGCTAGTGCTGTTGGCTAGGTTTTTAACCTTTCCTCTGCTAATGAAATTAAACAGAGAATGAATTTTTACGCAACTGTACATGAATATTTCATGCATTATTTCGTTTAAGATTGGTTGTTGGTTGTCAGGTAATTATTGCTACATGCTAGAGTATGGACGCGTACTGTAGCTCAAATGCTAGCTAGCAACTGCAAAAACTGATAAAATGCAGATAATGTTGTTATGGACAAAAATAAAATAAAACAGGATAAGCATTGTGTGAAATGCCTTATAGAGGTCATTGGGTTATGTTAGTTTAGCAATCATGTCTGGTTTAAATATGGATTTAACTCTAGCTAGTTGATTATTATCGTCATGTGAACATTTTATTCCACATTTCACAATGCATTATAATTATTTTCTTTACTTATTTAAATTTACCTCGATTTAAAGACAACATGGGAAAATAGTTGCAAAATTATACCAAAAATAAAATACAGTTAGCCATAAACTATATTTCTGCATCATAAGAGTAGCATAATAAATAGGCTTATAAACTTTTATAAGGAAAAATTATTAATAGGTTGAATTAGCTTTTATTTGTATATTTTAATTTTAGTTTTATTTTTGTGTACATTTTTGTTAGTTCATTTATTTATAAACAATATGTAATAATAATATTTTACTTTGCAGCATAAGCTTATTTATGTTTTTAATTTGTCATTTGTTTTACATTTGTAAGCTTCTGTATTTCTTATGTCTATCTCATATTTAAATGCGTTTTATTTCTTCATTTCAATTCAAAAAAACATTTTTTATAGTTCAGTTTTAGTTCACATGCACTAGTCTAAATCTGCTTCCTGAAGCAAAACACTTCAAAAATGATATTTCATGGCCTGGATCTCCTCTGAATGCTGGTTTTGATGTCTGTGCATCCATAGATCTCTGGGTAAAACAGGTTAACCAAACCCTCACAGAAAACAGAAAAAGTATTTGCTTGCTCGCTTCTTGTAAAATCAATATCCAGGAAAGTGACACGCAGCAATGAAAACACTTGTAGGATTTACACCCGAGACACGAGTTACAAGAGTACATCCACGGGGAGTACACATGAGCCGAGGTCAGAGAAAGTGTGACAGGAAGTTGAACTGCAGGCTTCAGGCGTTGTATATAGACAAAAGATATGTTTTCTCTCAATACAGTCAATATAATAGGTGTACATGAACTCTGACATGTTCTTGTTGAAGTGTTCTTGTTGATATTTTGGCACTGAGTGCAAAGCTGTCCACACTTAACACGTTCTTTCACAAGGGCTGACAGCCATTAATTTCCACAGCAGTTGTCTTATATGGACTTACAAAGAAAGTGGCCATGTATTGATCTGATCTGATGTTGTAATGCTGAATTATTAATAAAGAAGGGATGTGCCCGCTGTGAAACAGGTTTGAAGCCATGAGAGCAAGTAGTGGAGTATCTTAAACAAATGGAGAATCAGTTCCAGCTGCTGTTGACTTGATATTCTTCCAAAAAAATAACATAAATAAATTAAAAGACTGTTGTGGCTGAATTGAAATGTGCTTGTCAGTGAAATCCTAAGTGGCTTTGATTTTCATTTCAGTCAAAATGACCCTAACGGAACAGCTGGACACCAGCAAGTGATCCAGACACACCTGGAAGAGAACGGACCTTTGAAACCCTTGCTGTGAGTGATCTTTTGTTTATTAATTTGTAAATATGCTGCTAGTTTTATAATGTTGAAGAAGAGCTTATCATGAGAAGCATTTTAGGTTTATGCATGTTTAATAATTTCTGAAAACAAGCTTACCATGGGTCTTCCTTCAAAATTGACTGCAATTATATTCTTAAAAATGAAGGTTTCAGGAAGAACCTTTAACATCAATGGAAGCTTTTCAATCCACAAAATGTTCTTTATAGTGCAAAGGGGTTCTTTAGATTATAAAATGTTCTTCATTTGTTTAAAAAATGTTTTATGAGCTGTTGAGTGAAAGGTTCTTTGAGAAGCTCAATATTGTTCTTCTATGGCATTACTGCAAAAACCTTCCTTTATTTAGTGTCTGCATTTAATGCAAAGATTTTATGAACCATATTCGTTAGTTTTTTTTTTTTACAGTGCCACTACAGTGCCATCCCCATTTCTTAAACAAGTGTAGTACATCAATAGTTTAATTTAGCAGTTACATATTGAACAAAAGTCACTTAATAACAGAAGATTTTTACATTTAAATCTATTAAAAGCTGCTATTTTTAATTGTATAGTCATCAGGAGAATCCTCAAAAAAGGAAAACTTTCCTCAGGAATAATTCTGCATATTAAAATGATTTCTAAAAGGCCGTGTGACACTGAAAACTGGAGTAATGGCTTCTGAGAATTCAGTCAGAAATGTAATTTTATTTAGACAAGGAATTAGTTTACTTGCTGCTAAACACGTGGTGTTCTCAGCGGTCACTGTCACTCATGCCTGTTTTGTTATAGTAGCCACTATAAAGTAATTGCACGCTTGCGAAAACATAAATATATACAAACAATCAGCGCTGTCAGGATAAATTACACTGAAAGCATTTTATTAATTACTCTTGAACTCGTCATATAACATGCTGAGGATAAACATCCTGATTTCCTCCATAAATTTGCCAAAACATTCCTCCTGGACAAAGAAAATGCACTTACAGTACTTCTCTCAAGACCCCACTCTCCTCCGGATCAATATAATATTGAGTCGAGAGCCAATAGGACATTAATAAGGGGCAATGCTATTAAACCGAGATCCTTCCAGGTTTTAATTTTATTAATTTCCTCCCGCTGTTTGCAGCGATGGCTAAATAAAGAAGAGATAATTAACACAGAGACATTTCTAGTGTGGGTTTCATGTCCTAATGAAGTAATTGTTATTGTCGTGTGCGTGTTCCCACTTTGCGCTAATGATTGTGTGTTTTCATGTCCTCATTTGATCTGTGAGTTCTTGCTCTGTTCCATGTGTTTATGTGAAGTTCTTTGCTTCAGAGACTCATAATGACTCGCGTATGGCTATAAACTGACTGCGGATGGTAGTAGGCTTTCCGAGATGGAAGCTTTAGCCACTGGGCTTCTCTGGGGGATTGTTAATTCATCTGTCTTGCTGGTCGGTGGATCGAAGGCTGCTGGAGAGGGTCTGAGCAGTAGGAGATCAATACGATGAAGCTGGGAATGCAGGGTTGCATCCACCGACAAGCTCTTTCTCTTTCCTTCTCTCTTCGCCACTCCAATCACATTCTTTGTGAACCATCGGCCTGTTTTTAAACTGCAACCTCAGGGGTGCGGCCTTGCGATGGTGCCAGTTGGGAATAAAAATAGCTGCGACCCGAATGCCTGTGTGCTTCTTTCCCATAATCCTTTAGTTTTTTAGCAGTTTGAGCTCAGAATGTTGGTTGGACAATGATTTCTCTGCTTTTGTGCATTGAAGGCAGGCAGATGAGAAGTGTGTTACGGTATCAGAGGCAGGGATGGCTCAGTGGCTTTGTTTGTGTGCTCACAGGAGATCTGATTCGGAAATGAACGGCAAGGCGGGTGGCAGGGGGCCCGTGAACAAAGTCAGTGAAGCAAACAGCAACGCCAACAATCTCAGCATGGTTTCTGAGATGCCCCCGGACTCCCAGAACTACACACGGGTCAGTACAGCTGCTGTGGATCAACTCATAGACAGTTGTTATTATTATTTCTTTTTAAGCAGTAGTAGTCATAATAGTAATAAAAACTGTTCATATGGTTATTTATATGTGTATTACTATTGAACATGCATTTTTAAATACAGTATTTCTCCTGTATTCATTCATATTATTTAATGGACCTATATATTTATAAATAGTTTTTAAGTTTATAAACTAATTTTACCAAATAAATGTTGTAATATTTAAATTTTTCTATTTTATTATAATTATTATCAAATATGAATATGAAATAAAATATTTTTATTTTATGTTAATATTATTTAATGGACACAAATGGTAGAAAAACAAATAAAAAAATCTTACAAATTATAGATATTCATTATATTATAATTAGTGATGTCAAACAATTAATCGCATTTTGTTTGCATAATATATGTATGTGTACTGTGTATATTATTTATGTATATATAAATGCAAACACATGCATGTGTATATTAACATGTACATAAACATTTTTATATTTATATTCCTATTTTATATTATATATCAGTATATTTAATATATAAACATAACATTTTTCTTAAATATATACATGCTTGTGTTTGTATTTATACATAGCTTACATAATAAATATAGACAGTACACACACACATATGTAAACAAAAGCTTTTATTCTGGATGCAATTAATCGCGATTAATCATTTGACAGTACTAATTCTATTCTATTGTGTGTGTGTGTATATATATATATATATATATAAATTCTATTATCTTATTTTTATTACAGTTTTGGTGATTTTTATTTAAACTTATTATTTTTCAGTTAATTACAAAAGCAACATTTCTCATTTTTAAAAAAGAAATGACATCTAACATTTCTAATTTTGTTTAATGTCAGCTGGATTTTAATTAATAAAAATATTAAAAATGACTTTATTTATCAATAACAGCACTGGTGTTGCTGTGTTGGATGTCTGTCTTCTGTAATTCAGTCCTTCTGTCATCTGTTACCCAGAATGTGTGTGTGTGTGTGTGTTTACTATTAGTGTATTATGTAAACACTCCTCTGTGACTCTCCCACCAGGGCACGCGCACACCCAAGAGAGGCGCCACGTTTGGGAAGCGCTCCAACTCCATGCGGCGCAACCCTAATGCTGAGGTGGCCCGGCAGGGTTGGCTTCACAAACAGGTACTATTGCTCAACCTTAAACCTCACCCTCATCCACATAAACAAAAATACTCCCACAGCCCAAAGCCATAGCTCCATAAACCTCACTTAAGACACTCTCTTTTAGAGCCGTCAAGGCACTTAGATGTAGTTTCAAGGCCTTGATTTTTTTTTTTCTTTTCTTATTTTGCTTAATGTAGGCAAGCAGTGGTATGAAACAGTGGAACAAGCGCTGGTTCGTGCTGACAGATCGGTGTCTTTTCTATTACAAAGGTAGGTTGTTTCTGTAAATGCTGGTTTGTGCAGAAGTCTTGAATTTGGTTAAACGTTTAATGTATTTTTTCTAAACCAGTTTGTTTTGTAAAACATTTGAATTGACCCCATGGCATTACTTCAGCACACAGGCTCTGCCAATAGCAGTGAAGAGAAGTATAAAAGTAGATCTATAATGACAGTCTAGCACAAGCACACATCCTCAGTGAGGCCTTAGGAAACTATTATCTGTGCTGTATGTATGAAAAATGTATTGTGGTATTATGAGTTAATGCTGCAGTACAGTTCAAAAGTTTGGGATCAATATACTTTTATTTAGCAAGGACACATTCAGCTGATTTAAAGTGACAATAAAGAAATTAGCTGTGTTTCCATCCAAAGGTTTTTATGCCCATTTAGGAATATCTCTTAAAAAAATGATGAATTGAAACACCAAGATGTGTGCCGTGTTCATTCTAAAAATGATTGAGCGATTATCGTTTCATCTGCTCGCTTTGAGGTGCAAGTACTTTAGTACTTTAAATTTAGTGGCTTTGTCTACTTTGTCTTAGTGATATTTTGTTCTGGTTTATCAGGAAATTTCTTTGACCCATTGCTAATAGCTAATGTTACAAAAGAGAGACTTTTAATATATACAGGTCCTTTTAAAAAAAATTTGCATATTGTGATATGATTTCTGAAGGATCGTGTGAACCTGAAAATTCAGCTGTGCCATCACAGGAATAAAATACATTTTAAAATTCAGTAAAATAGAGAATTTCCTATTAGTATAATAATATTTCAAAATATTAATGTTTTTATGTATAAAAATCAAAATCAATGCAGCCTTTGTGAACAAACAATAATTCTGTAAGTGTTACTCTATACTGTATATGAATACTTAGAAAGCACCCTGCACATCAGTAGTTTATTTTTAGTGCTTATAATGGAGAATTTCAAGTTTAGACATGTTTGTTTTGTCATGTCTGTTATTTCTCATGAACTTGATGATGTTGTCTTGACAGCCATACAGGCTGATGAGTTTTACAGTATATAAACCTGAAGCATCTAACTTGTGGTTCCCTCTCACCCGAGGCATAGACAAGACATCAGTAATTACATTTGATTTGCTTTGGGATAATTACATGTTTTTACATGACGTTTCAGTTTGCAAATATTCAGCTGCTTATTGGAAAGAATTCAATGAAGTGTAGCTGGATTCCTAAGGAGTGCGTGATGTCAGACACCTAAGAAAATAAATCATGTTAAGACTAAAAGTAATTTAAATGTTAACGTAAAATTTGATGTGTTCGTGCTGTAGAATAAGTTCTCATAAACCCTGAATTCCCTGAAAATTGTAAAGAATAGCTCTGTTAACATTATTCAGTTTGTTGGTATCCTTAATGAAATAAAATTGGAAATTGCGTCATCATTTACTCACTCTGGAGTATTTCCAAACCTGTATTAATGTCTTTGTTTTGCTGAACACAAAAGGAGATATTTTGAAGAACGTTTGTTAACTGTTTTGGTTACCATTAACCGGCAGAACAAAGAAATTCATACAGTACAGGATTGGAACTACTCCAGGGTGAGTAAATGGTGACAGAGTTTTCATTTTTGGGTGAACTGTTCCTTTAATTTGACATGGCAATATTTGCTAAACCTTTGGTCCAAGTTCTGGATGTAATTTTCTGCTGTTTATCTGGCCAATGGCATTTTTATTTTTTGCAATTGGTGCAGAAATGACACACTTTATCTTTAAGTGTGAAGCAAATTAGTATTGAATTGTTTAAACAATATCCAAACACATCCATCACACGCTCTCAGAAAGCGGCGTCTGTGATCTGCGTGACGGGAATATATAACTGTCTCCTTTAGACCAGCCATGAAGGTCAGTCACAGCTCATGCATGGAGAATCGTCATCCACAGGCATTGTGGGATAGAGGAGGGTGTTAAGATAGTCAGTATGCAGCTTTGTCCAGATGTTCCTTCATGTTCCACTCAATTACCATGGGGTTATTATGTGGTGTTTAACCCTTTCAGACCTGCATCTCAGGGACACTAACATTATGTCCATGTTTATTTCTACTCTAAATTCTAAAATATAATGATCAATCAAAATATGTTTATTTCATTTTAGTAATTAATCCATTTTACTGATTTTGTTTGCATAAAAAAAAAAAAATGCAGAGTCTGTAATGTTAATGCGATCAGGATGGGAAGGTGAAAATTGTCAGTGCAGGTTGTCCAGAATGTTATTGTTATATCACCCTGCTAATAATTCTCACAGAAGCTGAATTTCTTGAGAAGAATGTAAAATATCTATTTTTGTTTTGTAAGATACTGAAACACTTCAAACCTCTCTGTCACCCAAGCCCCGCCTACACTGTGGTGGATAAATTTAGACATGCTCTCAGAGATGAGACTGGGCATGTCAGCATATGAGAGGTTGCCCCGTAGGTGTGAATGATGCATGTGCAGCACATGTCCTGTCCCCTTCCCTGCAGCCACAGTCTGTTTTAACAGCAGCACACTAGTTCACTTCTGAGATTCCTGTCAAAATTACATAGTTCTGCACAGGCCCCTCCCATGATAGTTGATTGACAGGCCGTCTTACCTTAGATCAGTTCGGCATTCTGCATGGGAATGTCTCCGATTAAGTGATGGAGGTGTTTTGTTGTTGGATGAAATCATGAATAAAGCAGTCGTAACTCCTCTTTCTTTCTTTCTTTCTACACATATTTTTCAGTATCCCTCGTTACTAAAAAGGAACACTGTGCTGTATTTTTGTGTCCTCTTTTCTGTACTGCATTTCCATAAATTACTTAAAATCCACATACTTTACCATCTGGGAATATCAGTCAGGGATATATCTTCATATTTGCTGAAGAAGGTGTGACTAGTCTGTCATTTAGAAGACTATAAATCAAAACATATCAAGTTCACAAGGTTTTGTTTTTGTGTTGTTTTTTCATCTTATTATGTAATCTTATGACAATACTCTTGTCGGCGATTCATTGTGCATTGTTTACAAAGCAAACAACACTGATGGCACTGCTATTCAATCATGTAGTTTTGGTTTTAGATCCACTAACTGTGTTTATGTGTGTGCACCTGACCGTAGTTGACAGTGATACTCTCTGAGGTAATGCAGATATGGGAAACTGTGTTCTCAGTGTCTTCAAACGTCTCCAAACATGTCAGGCTCCCTGTAAAACTGACTCTTCAGTGGCTCTCTGTGTTGATTTTAGTGTTTCTCAGTTTTCAGAGAGGGGACTCTTGTTTCTGTGTATCTGTTCTCTTTGAATGCCAAATCAGACACAAACCAGTTTTGTGAGATTGTGACCACCAATCATCAATGTAAAACAGTGAGGTTGTTTTGGTTTCTGAGCACTTAGTGTTTGCTCAGAAGCATCATGCCAGTTATGAAGTAACAAAGCATGTCTCTCCTTAGATTATGAGCCAAAATTAATTTTAATTACAACTTGTTTTAAATGTTAAAATGTTAAAACCATTGTTGCTTTTCAGTAGAAAACAAATACTGTTTTCAAATTGAAAATGCATCATGATTATTCACCTAATAATGTAAAGTCATAATTTACTCACTCTTATGTCACATGGAACACAAAAGATGTTTTCATAAAGTTCTCTAAATGATGTTAGTCATCTCAGTTCATTGCTCTTTTGGACCCTGTTCACTTTAATTCTGTCATCGGTCAGTACAAAATATCTTCTTTTGTGGTCTACCCAAAAAAATAAGGTTTGGAACAACATGGCGGTGTGTAAATATGACAATTATCATATTTGGATGAACTAATCTCTTTGAACCAGTTCCACGCCAAATAAAAACTACCACTAGACCAACACATACTGCACTACTGAAAAATGCTAACCAAAAAATGCTTTGAAGATCCTTTCCTTGAAGACCTGCTCATTCCTATGTGGATTCTTCCAGGACTGTGTTACAGGCCATGTTGCTTCCTCCTTTGAACTATTACCATACTTCCTTCATGCAAACTTCTCCCTTTGGCAGGACTCCTATGCATTTGATCTTAGGTTTTCTGAAGTGAGTGTAGACGTCCTCCTGGGCTCTTCTCTGATACGCATGTCATGGGGTTTGTTTGGGTATAGAGGAAAAAAAAGGTGTAAAGGCTGTTGTTTCTTCTAGAAAGTCTATGAAGGATAAAGATGTCAACGCACCAACATCCTTAAGCTTTGTATGTGGATACTGCACAGTGTATGTTTGAGGAGTGATCATGTGAGCAAAGCCTTCTCTCTCATTGGTCTCATTAATGCTTATTTGTTGTGTAAATTTGAGAGCCATTAGAGCTCCATTACCCTATCACATTAGATCATAAAATGTTCCCAGCTCGGGCTGCAATTTAGTCATAAACTTGAAGAACATCTGTGCGTGCGTCTACCCTGAGGAGAAGGTCTACAGTAATGGTTCTTGGCTGGATCAAGCTTTTTGTGTGCAGCTAAGCAGGTTTAATTATATCGGTGAGTGCAGCAATCGAGGCCTGTGGGGCTACGGCTGCATAATTCAACCCTGTTGACTTTGCCCACGTCTTTCTGGCTAATTACTTCACACTGCTTCTCCATTACACTCATATTCTGAAGGCTACATCAAAACACATACTCTCTTCCAAAGCCTAGTGAACTGCCGGCGGAGGGAGCATTTTAAGGCTTTAAAGGAGCACTCTCCTGACATCCTTCACAGAGAAGATTGTCCCAAATGCATCGTGGCACCTAAAGAAAAGCACACTGTAAAAAATTATTATTTAGTAACAAGTTCCACAGAAATTTTACATTGCCAATTTCTGACTTCAAAGTCAGAATTGTTGTTTTTTTAGTTGGCTCAAGCTTTAGTGAACTAGTTTTATAGTCCATTCAACTTAAATGTTTTCATTAGTCAAACATTTAGAAGACTACAGCAAGTTATGTCAATTAAAATGTATCTGTTTATTCTGTGTTTTATGTTACCTCAGGTCATTTACTACATAAACACATTTTTATAGTTTTTAAAAAAATAAAAAATATGATTAACTGGTTGTCAAACAAGACAACAAAAAGGATAACGTTTCGGTACTGTAAAGTAGCTATTTTTTTATTTATGAATAATTAAAACTGCTTTCATTAAAGTCAGCTTGACCTTGAGAAAAATAAATGTAATTTTAAAATATATAAAAATAAAAAAGGTATTTTTAATTGTGCTAATATTTCTGTATAATATTACTGTTTATACTTTATCAAATAATTGCAAGTTTATACCTAACTTTTGAACAATAATGTTTATATTCTACCCATTATTAGTATCTATTTTGTCATTTTGTACTAACAACATACTAGTGTCAAACTCCAAATGCCCTGAATTTCCAAAAAAATCCAAGATGGTGGATGAGCTGAGATAAATTAATAATAGCACAAATTATGAATATGTATTAATACCCAAGAGTATCAAGAACTATAGTTCAATGCCACTTGAACGCTTATTAGTGTCATGTTAGCTTAGCAATGTGCAATTGTACTTGTACAAACAAGTAAAATCAATGTTAAAACTACTACTTCCTATTCCTAACCTTCTTCCTTTCTAGTGTAATTTATAGAACTTAGAACTATTTATAGAATAAAAATATTCTATATATATTTACCTATTTGTCTGTTTTAATTTAGAAAAAGTGCTAACAAGCCAAAGTGATTAGTAAGAAGAGGTTTGAGTATCTCAACAAACGTAATGTCATCTCACTTGTATTGTAGTACATTTTTCAACTACTGTACGCAAAGATCATTGTACATCCAAAAATGTAATCTACACAGCTGAACAACATTACAATAATAATAGGAGTCACTGTTAGTAGCCTAACAAACACACTCCAGGAACACCAGGAAGTTTCTTTCCTTACTCGATTGAATGGCTCACTGGGATGAGAGGGTCATTTATTTAAAAATCACAATCAGCAACACTCCACGACTGGCTGTATCCCATACATCTCCACAGCTGCCTTTAATATCTTGGCGACGACGCTGTGTTTGGAGGCACAACACCCTACGTCCTCTTATCACCCCGGATCCATCTACCCAACTGTGCTCTGCAAAAGAGTTTGAAAATGTGTGACAGGGCAATTTAATGCCTCAATTGGTATTCTGAACACAGGGAGATGATGAAAAATGGCCCGCTGTTGTCGTCGCTGCAGATATCAGAGGCGTATGCCAAGTACGAGGAAGAGAGGGTAACAGGAAAAGAAAAAAAACTGAGATTAAATCATTGTTAAATCTGAAAATAGATTGTGGGTTATGAAGTGTGTCAGTAACAGATCTTGTTTTCCACTAAAACACCAGTCTTAGAGTGCAGAAATATTACTGAAATCTTGTGACCAAAAAGATCAATTGATAATAGCGATATGTTGGCCAACATACTGTAGCAAATTTGTGTAGCTCACTTGAAATCTTCAAGATTGCAGGGGTTCCTATTAAAATGAGTGGATGTTGCATAAAAAAGTACATGTGGCTGCAGCTTTTTCATGGTTACATTATCAAATAAGTATGAAACAATTACATTATAAAATAAGGGTTTTCTGCTTGCTGTGTTTAGAATTGCCTCAGCTTTTTTGTTGACATGTACCTGTTTTTATGGAGTGAATGCATGCGATTGATATGTTAGCCTGTGTTTTGTGTAACAGTTCTGTAAAATCACCCATCAAAGAGAACATATTAAAGCTTGAGCACAGTTCAGATTAAGATGATTAAGATTAATCTTTTTTTTTTTTTTTTTTTTTTAACCTTGTTTTCCTGTGAAGACAATCCATTAAAAAATCATCTGGTTTATTTTTTTTCATTTTTTTATATTATGCTTAAAACAAATAAAACATTATGCCAACAAGTAAAAATAAAAAAAGTAAATTCTAGATTTATTTCCTAAAACCTGTCTAATCATCTTATGCAAATTTACTTGTAATTTATCTTGTTTAAAAAAAATTTTACTGGAAATTATAATAAAGTATAATAAATAAACTAAATATAATAAGTGGATGAGTAAGCCAAGATTTTATGCAGACAGCTAGTCTGTAACCACTTTTCAGGGACTGGGTGACTAACCATAATAAATAAAAATCAGTCGTTTAAAACGCATATCTGTCTATCACAAATCTAAATATTGTGAGTGACATTCCTTGTCATTGTCTGTAGTGATTACAGTCCTGACAGACAGGTTTAGATTGTGCTTTTATTACCTTTCTTTACACAATGTTTATTTCCTTGTATTTTCAAGGATATTTTGTTGTGGGGATAATAGAAGTAGATTTCCATGTCAATATATGTTTCTTACATAGGATTGTTTTTGCCTGGGCTTTTGTTGACAGAATAATAGGCTCTGATTGGTTGTTCGTGCAGGTACAGCTGGTTGAGAGCCAGAATTCCTGCAGCACTGAGTCACTGAGGGATGATAGCTATCTTTTCTCTCTCTCTCTCTCTCTCTCTCTCTCTCTCTCTTGCTTTGCTCTCTTCTATACAGCAGAAACACAACCTGCTCCGCCCCTCCTTTCCCTCCACCCCTCCCTGTCTCTCAATCACATACAAACACACACACACTCAAGAGGGCTGTCAGATCTCACAGGCGGGTAGGTTCACTGCTTTTCCTCGGCAGCTCTCAGAACAGGAGATAGAGAACGTGAACGCTGGATCTCCGTTGCCCTCCTCGCTTCTGCTTGTGCTGAAAATTTAACGATGTGCTCCATTATTTAACCAACCCGAGAGCTTCTCTCCCAGACTGCGTGCTGCTACTAGCTTCAGTGTCATTAGCGTTACGCTGAGACAAAAATGGATATCTATTATGGGATTCACCTGCAGTTTACCTGCTTTTCCATTACCCCTGCCTGTCATCACCAGTGTAGTGGCACACAACAGGAAGTTGGACTTTTCTGATTTGGCAAGGAATTTTATAATCAGCTTTTTAAAATCTAGGTTGGAATACAAATGCGTATGAATTATTGTTGGTGTTTTATTCATACTGTAGTATTAATGCTTATTTCTTTTGCTTTTTCAATGTTTCTTCCATTCAGACGAGAAGGAAGAAGTAGTCTTGGGCAGCCTTCCTCTTCTCAGCTTCAAGATTGGAGGACTCCAGGTGTCGGATAACATCAGCCGCAAGTTTGCGTTTAAGGTTGGTGATCTTTGTGCATTTTTAGTGGCTGTTTTGAATGCTTTTGTGACAAAAGATGGGAGGGGTGAGAGGTAAACATAGTATTCTGTGTCAGTGTAGGTCATGTGATCATAGGAAACTTTAAACTGTGTCTGAATGAATCATGATTCGGTGACCGCGTATCTGTTTTTAGCCAAAACCAGTCTGTGTTTACCCTCACCCACACATGCAGTGGACTTTGCATCTTTGCATGCGTCCCCGAGTGTGTTTGCACACTATGTGCTAGAAGGACAAACATAATGTCAGATTATATTTTCATCAGGATCTGAGGCAGCTGGGTTTGAGTACATAGACCTTTCGAGCAAGTATATATAAGAGGTCACACGGTATGCTGTGATTTCTGAGTAGATACGTCCCTGGTTGTGCACTGAGAGAACGCTTTTGTGGTGAGTTATCATAATTCAGAAAATAAGATTATGCTTTGCCTGTTTGTGAGGCTCTATTAGATTAGACAGTGTGCATGCTGGGTAGCATCTGAGGATGTATTTCGAATGGTGCTTATAGTTCAAACATACGGCTGTACCGTAGGTGTGCTCGTTCCACTTGTGGAGAATGTGGGACCGTTATGTGTTTAGAAACTATGTTTATGTGTCTTGCCTCCGGCTTCACGGGGGCCCCTAAGGGCTGGGCTGGAGATGCTCAAGAATCTGATGTCATGTCTCTGCAGGTCTTGTTAGGTTTCGAGTAAAACTGCTTTTTTATGGCACCTGGCTTTTAAACTGACCAATGGGAAAGAAGTGTGCACGGTGAGGCACAGCTGAGGCGTTGGTGACCTTTGACATTACCTTTTAAAAACAACAAGATGAATAAGCCTGGCTTCTGTCAGAACTGTGATTTAAGCTTTCTGAATATTTTATTATTTAGGCAAAAAATAAAATGACTTAATTGCAATTTGTTAATATTTATAATATATTTAAGATAATGATTTAGAATATTCAGATGTACTCATTTATACATTTTTGTATTTACTTTTTTGTATTTTATTTACATTTACATTTACATATTTATATATATATATATATATATATAATAATTATTTTTTTAAACTTATTTGACTTAATTGAATTAATTTAGCTGATATAGACCACAGTTTATGGTATAATTTAATAGAAATGTCTTACACTTAAGAAGGCTAAATTCATTTGAACAAAAATATAGTAAAACCCTAATATTGTGAAAAAATGTGACATTTAATTGTATTAATTTAATGATACATAGATTTTAATAGAAACTTTAAAAGAATATATATAAATAATAAGTCTTTACTGTCACTTTTGTTTAATTAATTTTTGCTAAATACAGTTATTAATTTCTTTTAGAAAATGTACTAATCCCAAGCTTTTGAATGATAGGGTCATACTGCTGTTGTTCATTAACTAATATTGATTTTTTTGAGAAAGAGTTGGTTTATCACTTCAATTATTTGACTTTATAGTGCCCAAAGTTCTATTTTTGTATTTTTACTGTGGTTTATACATCACACATTTACTTCTAATGTTCATCCCCTGTGGAAATGGCAGGTTTGGAGACGCCGCCATTACAGCTTCACTAAAACCACCCTATCCACGTGTTTTTGAAAACATATCCAAAGCTGTTCAGTCCCCTACAAAAGAGAGACTGTTTTATACACCAGAGATATATTTGCAGAACAAAGCAAACTATCAGTCACAAGTATCCAGTAGCTTCTTGCACCTGCTCCCTAAGGCAAAAGGTGTGTCTTTTCCATATCACAGACCCCTATGGTACAGTTTCGGTGTGGAGCCACGTCAGCGCAGATCAGTGTCGTTTTTATAGCTGCCATAATAAAAATCATGTCTCCATCATATATGTCACATTGTATTTCTAACAAATACCTGTGTTCATGTTCTAAACTTATAACCTAACTTGGTGTTAATAATTAACCAGGAAATATTGAGACGTATCTGTTGTGTGTGTGAGAAGAAGGAAAGGTGTGTTTAGTCAGCCGTTCTTCATCGTGCTCTGTGACAGTGAACGGTTACATGTATCATGTTGCCTCCACAAAAGAACCCGAAACACGTCTGACGCAGTGCATCTTGCCCTGGGCCTTTTTATTCAGACTCTTCTCCTGGAAGTGTTGCCAATTCTTTTATGAAGTCCTTCACCAGTGTGCAAGGATCAAAACTGGTGTTTGGCCTGCAGGTGCGGGATATTCTTCAGTTTCACGTTGTGGAGTCTGGCTTTGCATTGCTTCAGGCCTTAAACCTGTGTGTGTGTGTGTGTGTGAGTATTTAGATACACTTTAGGAACAAAACTGTCCCCAGAAGTACAGTAAATCTGACGAAACCCTCCCCTGGAAGCCTCTCTTTGAAATATAAAATGGAATTTGTTCCTGACAACATGTTTATTTGTTTGATTTTGGTGGAATAGATCTTCTGAGAGAAGAGAGACTTGCTTCTGCCAAAACATATGGTGCACATAGTGTATAGCATAAATAAAATAACCCTGTATATAACATGCATAAAATCACACAGTAGCAGATCTCTACAGGTGGAGCTGGGGAAGGTGGAGGGTTTTTGAGTAACTTATTTTATATATAGTAGCTATACAGTAGGTAAACACTTTATATGTGTGCGGTTGTTACTTTACTTTACGTTCTCTTTGGTTATTTTTCTTGTACTCCCTCTCTCTTGTTCCTTTGTCCCAGTATAGAGCTGCTGCATTATTAATTAGTGCTGGTTGTGTAACTGCTGTGTGGTTGGAACACTTTCAGCCTGAGATTCGTGTTTTTCTCTGAGGGATGAACGGCAGAAACATGAAAGATCAGGAGGTGAGTGTGCGACTTGCGCCATCAGACTCGCAGCTGAGAAATCCTTTCCGGAGGGAAAAGGGAACCTGCATGTGGGAGGCACAGATATGGCCAGACAGCCTTCAAATAGCGTGTAATGGATTCATGATAGACATATTTCGCTTCGGTAGGGCGGACCACGGAGACGGGAGCCAATCTAGAGGAGCTGTTTATGGCAATTTGGATTAAACGTGTCATTCTCACCTGTCTCTGCAGTCGCTGTTGTTTGTCCCGAGTTCACTTTGTTCTTCCCAGCAGCTCTGGGTTGGTTACCTTGTCCTAGTGTGCGGGGCTGAGGTGTCTCTATTATCAGACATGTGTACTCTGTCTGTTTGTTGTGTATGAAGTACACATCAGAGCGTTCAGAACAGACAGACACCAAGCAGAGAGTGTGTGATTGTAGGACACAGAACACACACGCAAGAAGCCGTCCAGCCCTGTATGACGCCTAGTCATTAAAGGTTGCTGCAATCATTCATTTTGCAGCTCTCCCCCATATTTTTGCTGTTGTTTAAGCTCGTGCTGTTAACTGCTTTGTCAACATGTTGGAGAGAATCAGATTACAGCTGTGGCTGTAACCTTCCTGCTATGTTGCATGTGTGTATTTCCAGCTGTTTGCCTTCACCCAGCTGTGTTGCAGGTTGGACAGCTGGGATAGGAGCCTTCATATAAAAATAACAATAGTGTGAAGCAAAAACAAAATGGTTAGTGTATGTTATTATATATAGTATTTTTTTTTATTATTGATACGTGTAGTCCTATTTTAAATATTTATGTTATAGTAGTTAAATAAAAAAATAAGAAGTGATGTGCATAAAATATTTAAATTAAAAATAATAATATTTATATGATAAATATTTGAAATAAATCATGTATGTAGCCTTCTATTTAATTTACATTTATTTCATTATTATAATAGTTTGAGATGTATTTTGTGCATATATAAATATGCACAACCCCATTTGGTATCATGCTTTTCTGAAAGCTATTTTATCTACACAAGCACATCTCACATCCCTGCCCAGGATCAGCAAACATGGATCAAAAACAAGAGAATTCAGTTTACTATCTCTGCATGAATGAGAGTATACAACAACCTGTAAAAGGCTCAGACATAGAGAGAGAGAGACAGAATGACAGAGGCAAGGAAGCAGGCCTGTCGTTTCAATATCTGCCAAGGCTTGACTGTCTGTCCATCTGACACTCTGAAAAGGCAAGGAATTGCTCTGTTCCTTCTTTTTGTCTAACATCGAGCTGCTTTGGGCATTGGTACCTGCTCTCCAGCGTAACGTGTCCCACACTCAGATCAACTACTATCTGATGTAATGAGTGTAGACAGGTGAACTGCTCACTCTCTGAGCTTTTCCTGCCCGATGAATCTCAAGTGATAGTTTTGTTTGAAATGAAGGATTAAATGGGAAACACAGGGGGAATTAACAGTACAAACTATTTATTATTAGAAAAATGTCAATTTGTTAAAATAATGACATCAACTTTAAATCCTTACAGATTTCAATACACTTTTTTTACACGTTAATCCCTCTACTGGGTTTGTAATTAATAACACAAAGGGTTTTGCACTGAAATGTCACATGCATAATTTGGTCGATCAGTTAAAAGAGAGCAAAAAGCAGCTTTGTATTTTCATTAAAAAAATTTTGTTTGTTTGGTTTTGTTTTGTGACAATAGGATTTGGTAAATAAATCCAAAACAAATCAGAAAACAACATTTATTAATTTTTTTTGTAAGTGTTTGTTTTGATTTGTTTTTGTTTTTTTTTGTTTATGCTTTGCTTAGATTTTTTTGTTTTGAGAGTGGGGGCACTTTGAGGGATTTACCAGAAGAAAATGGTAAAGAAATCTAATCAGAAAACAAAATTTTCTTTTGCATGGGTTTGGTTTGATTTGTGTGTGTGTGCTATGCTTTGTTTTGCTTTGCTTTATTTTGAGAGAATTTCAGAAGCCATTGAGGGATTTACTAGAAGAAAATGTTACTAAAATGTCGCAACCTGTATTGTGGTGTGAAAAAACAAGTAGGAATGGCTGAGCCTTGTGTCAGAGACAAGATGGGAGAGTATGTCAGTGGATATTATACTCAAAGGAAATAACCTACAGTGACTTTTATTGTGGCCTGTTGAAATATATGATCCAACATTAACAGTAAATTGGCCCTCTTGGACATTCGATTAAGTCTACAGTGTAAACTTGGTTCTTTTCCACCACTATGTAATAGATCTTTGTAGCTAATATGTACTGGGCTGCACCTCTGTGCCAGTGCCATAGGAGACAGAGAGAACACACTCCAAATACAAGACTATGTTGCTTGACCTTCTTTTATGTGCAATAAAAGGGTGAAATGAATGTCAGTCTTATCAGATCATCTGCTAGTCTGGTGTGTTACCATTACTTGCATCAGCAAATGCACAAAAAGTGGGTGTCATTATAATATGAGATCCTACACAGTGTGAGAGTCTAATACATGCTTTCCGGTTTTCACATGTGTAGGCTTGTATCCCCAGGCTAGCAACAATAAAAGTTATCTTGTGCTGGTTTTGTCTACGGTCTGACCGAGCCTGTGGTTTTCCTGATGATGATATTGAGCTCTCACATTTCTAAGAGAACTATGCAAGATATTTATCTTCACACACTAAAGATGACAGACATTTTCAATTAGGCCATAATTAAGGTTTGACTAAATATAGTCCTGCATTGACATGCTATGTGACAAAGTCAGTTCTTCTTTCAGATTTGTAAAGAAGGGTTGTTTGGATAGAAGGGTACCTGGTAGTTAAGAGCAGGTATGTAAAGAAGATAGATCAGTCTGGCATGTGATGCTTCTGCAAACACAAATGTCTCTTATAGAGTATAAATAGGCTAATGTATGTCTTCAGGATGCACTTGGAATCAGATGACTATTTAAACCAATCTTTGGGGAAGCGATTTACAGTACTGAAGGTTGTTTTATTTTATAATACATTTAGCATTAAACAGTGACCCTGGGTTAAGCCATAAAAAATTAATTTGAGCTGCTTCAGCTAAAAGAAATCCAGGAAACTCACGAACTTCATGTGGCCTCTTGACTTTATAATATTACCTTTTGAATCATTATATTAGTGACAACTTGACAAATTAGTACCAGATAAAACATGTCACCTCAGATTAACATGGGTGATAACAATTTGTCATGCGTCCTCAAAGCGATGTCAAATATATTTTGCATACTTACAAATTGCCAAACACCTCTTCTTCCAACACTATATTTCCTTGAATAAAGGTTTGGTAGAAAGTTAGACAAATGATAAAAAAGGGTTTAAATAAAGAGCAGCTATATTTAAGTTAATCAAAGATATAAAGGTGCCAGCTCAAAGTCATTTAGTAATAATCTGCACAGGAACAATGACTTCTTTGTAAAATCAAATGCAAACAGTAAGCACAGAATTTGCCAAGCCCTTCAATGAATCAATAGTGCACCAGTGTTTGACGGTTTCCTCAGGGAGAGGTTCAATCTAAGAAAACAAGGCATTCTTTTGGCAGGTACAAAGGTAAGCGAAGGATCTGCAATAGCGTGGTTAGTTTTTGTGCCAGATTTCTGTACGTTGAGAAACCACTGCAATGCAAAATTTAGTTTTGACACTCTACTTCCTGTGACACAGATGACAGTCTCAGTTTCAAGAGAATTTTAAGCATGCAAACAATGTGCAGCCTACTGAGTGAATATACTAGAAAAACAACAAATTGATTACTTGTGGCTAATTGAAGTTTACAAAACTCTTGTGGTTTTTCTCCTTCATTTCACATATAAGTAAATCTTGTTCATCATGTTTTGTCTATTCAAACATACAGTTATTACAACTTAATGGTCTGTGGTGTCAGTTAGCTAACAGTCCTGTGGAGCAGTTAACTATTAGATTGCATGAAACTGAT
Organism: Enteromius unitaeniatus; assembly: GCA_032359435.1. Taxonomy (NCBI): domain Eukaryota; kingdom Metazoa; phylum Chordata; class Actinopteri; order Cypriniformes; family Cyprinidae; genus Enteromius; species Enteromius unitaeniatus. Next base: position 11,512,922 of record JAUMHI010000052.1, read on the forward strand.
TTTGGCACACCCTCGGATGACTAAGTGCAGGTTGTTTTATGCAAAGACTAATTGAGAGGATTGTCACTGGCTGGAATCTTGTTTTATGACTGAATGTTTTAGTCAGATTATTGTAGCTTCCACTGATGTGTCACGTTTCATCAATTTCTCATTCAAAAACTGTCATGTATGTTACAAATATTATTATGACGTTGTGTACTAGGCTTTTTGCAGCATACTGTAAATGCCACCAAAAGTAACAAAAGGCCCCATGATTAAAATGCGTGGACAAAAATGTCCCTGTATAAGTATTTGACATAAATTGACTTATTATTTTATATTATATTATATTATTTGTTTTTATAGTCACTTGATAGGAAAGTTTAATTTCAGACAGTTGTTATAAAGTCACTTCTATATATTTTTCCTCTCTTTTTTTGCTTGAATCACTACAGAATGTAATCCATAGTTCTCTAAATTGTTCTGTATTGCCCCCAAGTGGTAAAGTTCTGTACAGTTTTTTAACCCAGTGTGCATGTGTGTAAACTATTGCTACTTAATGTAGCAGGATCACACAAAGGTTTTACATTGTCTGTGTTTAACAGTGGATATTTTGTATCTGTAATAACACTGAAAAGCCATATCTCTACTAACTGCCAATTCTTTCAGGATATTAATGCACATGACCACTTCATTATGATAACCTGACCACATCTAGCCCACATCTAACCTACCCCTAAAGTTCATCTTTGTATTAGATCTAGTAATCCTTACATAGTCTTTTCTCCTCTGTTCCCAATACCCCCATCTCTGAGGATCCCTGAGTGAGTTTTCTCCTATGTGTCGATGAGCCACATTTAGTAGGTATTTCAGAGCACCTCTTTTTGCTTCTGTAACTGCATGACAAGTTGACAAGATCAGACTCACCTGCTTACATTCATAACAAGCTGACAGTAATGATTATATTGAAAAAAGTAAATGGCTTTCATCAGTATTCTATATGTATTAGTCTAAAATGAGAAGCAATCAATTATTATACAATAATTAAACTGGACTAAATTGCTCAGTCACCTGTCAGCTAATGCTCAGTGTTTAATTGCTGTAATTTCGAGTCTGACCTGCATGTGCGAGCTATATGTTTCTCCAGTATTGTGCTGCATACAGTATATCAACACATTTGACTATACATGAAAATTATGTTGTTGCATGGACTGTTTTTGTTTGCGTCTATCTAACTATCTAGCTCTCTGAAAGGCCTTAGTTAATACAAAAATGAAAATTTGCTCATGCTCAGGCCATCCAAAATGTATTTAGTCAGTTTCTTCACTGACCTACCTGTACTCTGATGTTCATCTATGTCTTGGATGGCCTGAGCTTGAGTAAATTTAAAGTTTTTTAGGTGAATTATACAAAATATAAATAAATAATTTAATTTATGTCTTTTATTCGCTGGCTTTTATTTACTTGCTCTTGTACATATGAACAATTGAATGGACTGTTTTGCATGAGTTCTGTTCGATCTGTTTTGCATGCTCTGTTGTCTTTGTGGTATCAGGTTTACATTTATGTTCTTGCTCAGTGGGAGTGGCTATAGGATGGTCCAATGATATTCTCTCTTTCTCTTTTTTTGTTACAGGTGTGGTGCGAAACCAGCGAAGAGGAGGAGGGGGAAGAAGAGGAAAGTGAGGATTTAAAGGGCAGTATTGCATTCTGTTTGCAGGTTGAGCACACAGGAACTCGTACGTACTACTTCAGCGCAGACAGCCAGAAGGAGCAGGAGGAGTGGATCCAAGTCATGAGCGAGGCTGCCAGGGTCCACATCCCAGCCATATCCAGGTACACACATCTATAATCAACATTAATTCACACGCAATCCACTCTTGCATTCAAAACCAGTGTGACAGAACAAACGATTTCAATTTGATTTCAATTAAAAATAATTGAAAAATAATTTTAATTAAAAATAATTCTTCTTCGCTAAAACAAAAAATATATTAAAATAAATAGATGTTCCTTGAAACTCATCTAGTGCCTCTATGGACCTTCATTCAGTACACAGATAATAGTTTTCCAAGATTTCCAAAAAATGGCAAATTAACTTTTTAAAAAGTGTGATTCTTGTGGATTGAGAGCAACATAAATGAAACAGCAAAATACACAAATATGTGAAAATTGATGCAGAGCAACAACTATGATAATACAGATGGAACACATGCCATTAATGCTGTTACTCTTCTACTCTGGAACAAACAGTCATGTGCACTTCTTATAAAACAACATTTCACTAAACGCATCAAAGGCATCACATTGTTTATGACAGTATTCTACACATGTTTTGTCTTTCTCTTTTCCTGCAGAAATAAATCTGAGCCCATCCCTGCAGCAGATGAAAACGACATGGTAGCCAAACGTCTCGAGTCCAACTCCCATGCAGAGAACGGCCAGAGGCTAGATGTCCACGACCTTGTCAAGCACGAGCTCAACGGTGCAGAAACCAGAGACACCACACCCAGCACCCCAGTTACCCCAAATATAGAGGGCAGGATGGGGGAGAAAACAGGCTTGGTGCCCCATCACCCCAACGGCTGGGGTAACTATGGTCCTCCCAATGGTTCAAGATACCAGTCCCAAGAGAACGTGAGGGACATGCGTGAGCCACATGAGGAGAATGTTGTGATGCGGAGAGGCTTCGTGCCCAGGACGGCCCCGGAGAGACTCGCACAGAGGAAGAGCTCCATGACACAGCTGCAGCAGTGGGTCAACCAGCGGCGGGCCTTGGTGCCTCAAGATGACGGCCGCAGGTGAGGACTAGAGGGCTTTCATAACCTCTTCCTGGTCTTATCAGCAGGGTTATTAAATTTTGGCATATTTATTTCATATTTGTGATTTTAGTTTCCTTTTCACTGTGTGATGTTATTTTAAGTTTAGTTTATATATATTATATATATTTAAATATAATTGATATATATTATATATATATATATAAAAAAAATATTTTCAGTGGTTTTTAGTTTCAGTTTACAGTTACAGTATTTTAGTATTTAGATGTGTTAAATTAAACTAAATAAAACCGTAGACAAATTAGACTAATTTAATTTAATCATTAATTTCTCAGCAGTTTTATTGCTGTCTAATTACATTTTTGTTTATAATGCATCTGAAAAACTAAAACTAGAATTTATGGTCATTTTTATTTTTAAGTCTTTTTGGAGTTCTACAAACATATTTATTTTACTTTTATATTTTTCCAATAATGTAAAGGTCAATATGATTTTATTATTATTATTATTATTATTATTATTATTAAGGGACAGTAAAAAGTTTTGTAAAGTTGCAAAATAGTTTTTCATTAAAATAAATGATGTAATTCCTAAATGTAAATATTTTGGCTTTACAAAAATATTAAGTAGCACAACTATTTTCAGCATTAATAAGAAAAACAAAACTTGAGGTATTAAACCAGTGTATTAGAATGATTTTTGATTAATCTTATGGCACTGAAGACTGGAGTAATGGCTGCTGAAAATTCAGTATTGTCATTATAGAATTAAATTCTATTTTAAAATATGTTAAGATAGAAAACAGTTATTTGAATCTGTAATAATATTTCACAATATTTCTGCATAAGAGTCTGACCCCAAACTTTTTGAATTGAAATTTATTTTTATTTACATTTGCATTTAATTTTCTGTTAATGATAATTCCATTTCTTTTTAGTCCATCCAGGTATTACACAGTAAACCGCGCTGTGTCAGCAGACTATTATGGTGTGTATGGCGGCCCTCCATATGTAGATGACTACCCCCTCTACCCACCTGGTGTGCGACCTGAGAGCATCTGCTCCATGTCGGCTGCATACAACCGACCGTCTCCTCGCTGGAACATGGAAGAGAGAAGGCGGTCATTGCGAGACGGACCATTATATGGTCAACCTCGAGACCCTCAGTGGATGATGGGACCCCAGGGTCCTGCCTATTACCCCCAGTTGGACTCAGCACAGAACTCTATGAGACGGCTTTCCATACAGCCCCGCTCTCGGTCAGTCCCTCGTTCACCCTCCTCTTCATCGGGAGGACCCTACTCTCCACACAGCTTCGCCTCACCTGCCCGATCGCCTAGCACCAGGTTTGATCGGGGACCTGGGCGACTCAGAGAAGAGGGAATATATGCAGACCCTTCAGTCTACGGGCTCCGCAGGTCACTGAGCTCACCTAAGGTAAACCATCTAAGACTGATGAAACATGGGGCAACTTTTTGAGCGATGTTGCCAGACACAGGGCCCACAACCAATCCAAGTATCCAGAGAAAATTTTGTTACCCATTCTCAGTGGAGAAAGTTCCTTAGCAGCACTTAAAAAAAAAAAAGTTGTCAGGAGAAATTGCTCAAAATGTTGCTCCATGTCTCTTCATGCTAAGCATCAGTAACTAGAGCATCTCATTTGTATAATTATTTCCAGATTATTTTCGTGTATGATGCTTAAACTTTGCTTTTCAGTCATAACATGAGTCATAACATAACTGCACAGTTTATATTTTCTGGCAGATCAGCCTTTTTTTGTTCGTGGTTTAGTATAACTGATAAAGGAATATTATATTATATAATTTAGCTTTTTTTGTTTCTTTAAATTACTGTAATTGTTCCATGTTTTAGTATGATTTCCCTGGAGATCGACGCTCCTACAGCCAGGGAATGTACAACTACAACTACCCAGCATCCCCTTCGCTTCATAGTAAAATGGTATGTCAACACTTTAAAGCATTCGTGAATGTGTTTTGCATGAAGCACACCATTCGGAGCCTTGTTAACAGAGAACCTGCAAATAATGCAATCAGGTGACAGATAAGTTGTATGTGCAACAAATAAAGTGCACTAGCCTGCCTAATGAATGATAGAGATTGTAATTGTCTGTTGTTAAGAGTGTGGTGCACTGCGCTTTGCTGTGATCAGCATGTGTCTGTCCTCACCTGTGTCTTGGTCTCCGTCTCTCCATCTGATGCTTTTGCGTGCTGTATGCTGCTGCTGCGGCTGGGTTTGACACACTGGGCTTTGCTGCTGCCTCACTGCACACATCAGGAGGACATTTTAGACGTGCAGCTTCAGAGGAACCTGGAGTACCTAGATCAGCAGGTAGGAGGATCGGTCCAACAACTACTCCTGAGATTCAATGCTGACTGCACATATTTGCTCTTCTACAAAACCTAGTGAGCTGATTATGAAAATGTAGATTATTAATGAATTTCCATTTGAGTTAGGATGCTGCTTTAGAAAGCAAGCAGTAGACAGAGGCAGCTCACTAAGTTTTTGAACAGAGCTGATCAGAGTTGTTGGCTTGACTTTAAAGACATGACAGAGAACAGACTGACTCTTGTTTGGTTGGCCGCTTCAAGACATAAACAACCATGTCATTAATGTAGTGACGGTCTTCTCAAACATTTTTCCTGTTCTCACTGTCTTCTCCTCTGTGTCAGTTCTCACACTGATTTGAAAGGGTTTTCTAATTGTATAACAGTTGCATGTTAACAGCAGCGGGTGCTGCATATGGCTTCTTCGTAGTCGTCACATGGGGAAGGTATCACGAGGGGTTATATCTCAGGAACTGTAACTCAAATATGTCTTTTCTGTAGCAGTGATTTTTATATTATGTTTTTATTTTTGTTTTATTTTATATTTTTAATCTGAAATGGGATTGCTTTAGTCCATTCTGGACCATTCTTACATTTTTTCTGATAAAAATAAATAAATAAATACACTACAATATATTCGAAAAACAGTTATTTTATACTGCAAATACATTTACATGTTTTTGTGTTTAATAATAATAAAAAAGACTTACAGTTGTACTTTTGGTACTGTATATTAAACTGGTATAAGCCTCTTGAAGAATCACTTTAATTGTATGGAAATAGTGATTAGAAATGAAATTATCATTAACAGAAAACTAAATAAAGTCTAGATAAAGAATATATGATTGTGCCAAAGTGAAGATCGATTGCAAGTATACTTCAGGTACACTTTAAGTATGGATTAAAAGGTCAAAATTATTCAGAAAACATAATATCATCATCAATAGTGACATTAAACACATTTTAGGATTATTAAGAAATATGTATTGTGCACAAATAGTAGTCCAAATTGTCTTTAATGATATGTCAGTAAATATATTTGAACTGTACATAGCATGAAAAAATATCAAAATTTTTGCTATGAAGATTTCAAAAGATTTTTATTTCAAATAAATGCTGTTATTTTTACATTTATTTAGACAAAATAATCTAAGAAAGATAATTTTTTCATGTGACTGAAGATTGGGGTAATGGCTGCTAAAAAGAAAATTCTGAACATCCATCACAGAAAAAATATATATATTTTTAAACGTATCAAAATATAAAAGTTATCAAATATTGACAATTGCAGCATTTGTTAAATTTGTTTCAGAAACATAAACCATATCTCTATGTACAGTACATTTCTATTTTTATATTGCACATCATATTTCTATTTTTATTCTTAGTTCCATTTT
>JAUMHI010000052.1:11533219-11566062 GCA_032359435.1 Enteromius unitaeniatus
TTAATGCAAGAACTAAAACTACGACGGTCTTAATATTACAATAAAGTGGAAAATTGACTTGCATTGCTGCTCAAACTTTAGTGATTTCAGATATATGTCATGTTATAATTTCCATATTGTTTGTATTTCGCAAAAAAACTGGCAGATTTTGAAAACTGAGAATGTCTCTGGGTACTCCCAATCTAGGTTGACTTTATTCTCGTAACATATCGACTTTTATTCTTGTTATATTTCAAGTTAGTAAAGTTAAATCCTTTCAGAAAAGTACTTTGGTGTCAAAGTACACCAAAAATGTTGCACTTTTTTGTTATTCATAAAACCAAGAGAAGGAAATAAGATGGTTAAATTCAGTAAGGAAGAGGGTGAAGGATACAGGAGATCTACACCATTTTTGTTTATATAATATATTTATATAATATTTTTATTTATATAATAATTCTATGAATAACGAACTTTGCATTCAATATGAGAAAATTAACAACACATTTGGCAGATGGTAACTTTGGGTTTTCTTAATAAAATATAATATCCTTGAGATCAAAGGTTTGGGTCACATTTGTAAGGTTAAAAACATAAGCACTTAAGTCATTCGCAACCCAGTCGCACGGCAGGTCGTGACAATATCACAAAATTATCCTTTAATCTATTTATTCGTTTCAGGGACACGATTATTTCATTATTTTTGTGACTCCAGCAAGACTCCATGGATTCATAGAGTAAGAATCGTGTCTGTGCCACGAAAAAAAAACGTTGGACTGGGCTGGTCAATCCGTAATTTTTTTTATAATACCACAATCAAAGAACAGGTGGGCAACAGTTTCCTCCACAATTCCACAAAAAGAACTCATCAACATCAGAAATATTTTGATATGGTCAAATTAACTGGATAATTTTTATGAAGAATTTTAAAGTGAATCTCCTTTACTTTATTAGAAATACAAAACTTATTTGGTAGCAACCAGGCCTTTCTCCAATTAACATTTGTTATAAATGAACCCCAGTAAAATTTCCCTCTTGGAGTCATTTTTCTTTTGTTAACAGTATTGTTTGGGTTTGGTGTAGGGAATATTTCCAGCATGATAGAGCATTAAAGGCAGCCATGTTTCACAGAGCTAATTGTTGCCTGGGTTGCTTAGGCTACGTATGTGTGGGGCAGAGCTATCAAAATAGGTGCAAGATCCTTTTGGTGTAGGGGCGTGTTTGTTTTGGTGATTTCAAATATCAACTTTGGCTTCTAGATATTGCTTACCCTGCATTTAATCTTTAGCGAAGCTAATACAAAGTGTCACGGTTACGTATTAAACATGGGTTTTAGTGCCACTCTCTGGACATTTCACTTTGAAAATGCAGTGAAATGTGCAGTAAAGTACATACTTGCGGATTTGCAGAAATGTATGGTACATGTTTCCAATGAGTCTGGGTTCATTTAGGGTGTCTACATCAAAATACATTTGTGGGCACATTGATTTTAGCTAAAATTTGATTGAAGCTTTCATAGAAAACTGACTTTAGGGTGTTGTTTAGGGTGTCAGCTGTGAGCTGTAAGGAAATGAGGGCAGATGAGTGAGTGGACACATGCTTCTATGATTGAGTGAATGGACTGTGAGAGGTGATAAAGCGATCATCAAGCAGAGTGATCTTTTTCATCAGTCTAATAGGTTTAGTTAATGTTCACCCTATGGCAGGGTTCAAAAGTCAAGCACTTGTGTGAAAGACACATCCAGTAAAAACCAAGGAACTGAAACCGGGAGGTCTAACTGAGAGAGAACAGAGCGAAAACCATGATCGCAATCACAGAGTTTCAGAGTGAGTGTGTTTCTTTCACTTGAATATACATTAAGCACTGTATGAGTTACAGTTACAACTCAACTCAGAGACACTGCTGTTCATTTTCACACTTACTGTAAACTGTTACTACTCAATTAAATGAAATCTATCTAAATCAGTACATGAAAACTGGTCTGTATTTTAGACATTTTGGTTTGCAGTTAGAAGAATTTTAGAAGATACTCTATTTTTTAAATGTCCATGAAAATATCTGATTTAATGATTAATAGAGCTGTAATATATTCTGACTTGGAATTCTAGAAATCGGTGTGGGTCTGTCAGGATTCGGCGTGTTCTTTGTGCTGTTTGGAATACTTTTGTACTTTGACTCAGTCCTGTTGGCATTTGGAAACGTAAGTGCTGTAATGAGCTGTTTAGATATGACACAAGAAACTATGTAGATCTTTGGTCATGGGAAATCTTTCTTAAAGGGACAGTTCACCAGAAACAGAAAATGATGTCATCCAGTTCAATCTTAAACACTTTTATCAAATATTTTATGTTTTGAGAGAAAAGGTTTTTTTTTTTGGTTGAACAATCCCAACATTACCACATGTCAACTAGCAGGCATTATAGTATTAGTATAGACTATCTAACACTTTATTTTAATGGGTCCACAATATATTGGCAATGAGAAACTTTGCAAGTACTGTATATGTCATCTACTAACCCTAAATCTAAACCTAAATCTAGTATGAGAGTTAGCAGACGTAGCTGCAAATGATTGAGAATTAGCTGATGTGTGGTTGATTTGTTGTTGCAGTTACTTATAGTTGGTAGAATGTATAAAATAAACTATCAAAATAAAAACATACCGCAAAAAATCCACAAAATTAATCAGCACAACATTGATAATAATAAGTGTTTCCTGAGCAGAAAATCAGTATTTTTATTTTGTTATAAACTTTGACACTATTGAGCTTTACTAAAATTAATGCAACCTAGGTGAGCATAAAAGTTTTTTTTTCTTTAACAATCAAAAAATGTGCGTTTACACATTTGAGTATTTTCCACTCTACCTCTACTCTCAGATTCTGTTTCTGTCTGGTTTGGCCTTCATCATTGGCTTGAGGAGGACAGCCCACTTCTTTTTCCAGAGACAGAAGCTCAGAAGCTCCGCCTTCTTTCTAGGAGGCGTGGCTTTAGTGCTACTAAGATGGCCTCGTATAGGCATGCTAGTGGAGACTTATGGCTTTGTGCTTCTATTTAAGTAAGTAAACAGTTGAGTCATATCCTGTCCTAATGTGCAAGGCAAACAAGATGTTTCTTCTTCAAACCAAAAAAGATGCATTTTGCCCAAACTAATTATGGAACCTATATTTTCCTAGATTAATTACACCTTACATGCTTTGTTCTCTGCTTGAATTGGTATTGTTTGTAGGTTGTTCCTCTCCTAAACTAGCAAATAATAAAATTCTGTATTGTTCGTAGGTCATTCTTTCCTATGGCTTTTGGATTTCTCGCAACAGCCGCAAACATTCCTTTTTTAACTACGGTACGGAATAAAAGCTGTTTTACAATGCTTTGGTCCAAACTTTTATAAATCTCTCTACCAATTCAATTTAAGTGCAACCTGTGCAATTAAACACTCAAGGAGAAGCTAGATGTTTTCTGATGTTTATCTCTCTCTCTGTCTCTCTCTCTCTCTCTCTCTCTCTCAGATTTTAAACAAGTTATCTGGAAGTAGTTCCTCAATGGTCTAAGAGCAGATGCTGGAAATCTAGAGGTGCTTTTGCAGTCAACTGTTCAAATTGTTCAAATGTATATGATGGATAGTTGTCAGTTTTTTCTTTTTTTCTTTTATTTTAGCCTATTTACACTAGTTATCCTTTATAATGTATTGAATAAACTCCCCAAACATGCTCAGTGTTGTACTTGAGTATTTTTGTGTTCATTTATTTAAAATACAAATCAGGATTTGAAGTGCGCAATATTTACAGTACATAAGTAGATTTCTCTCTCGATGTTAACACAAGCAAAAATAAAATGTCCGGTGATCTTTAAATGCTTGTTGATGTGCCCTCAGCTCTTCAAGTAATGAATACATATTTTAGAGCAGTGCTTTTCCAGTTATCTCATTTCTATTCTATCTGTTTGCTTGCCCCAACTTCAATGAACTACCCTAAAATAGAGAATGATATTGAGTTCAGATATATAAAGGCTTTGTGGTTCCGGAATGTTCCTGTGAAAGGGATGGGTGGTGGACCTACCCCGGGGCAAAAAGACAAGATCACAGGGAAAGAGGGGAGGGTTGTGGAAGTCTGCGACCCACCGAGGAGGCTATGACGCAGATAATATTGTTGTATGGGAAAGATAAATTGTGTCTGAAGGTTGCATAAACCAAACACAACCTCCAGACCTGCGAGTGTAAAGGTAAGACATTTACTCCCATTGCCATGTTCATTAATTGTCAGTGTATGTGTAAGTGTATGCATCTATCTATCTATCTATCTATCTATCTATATTCACACATTAGGGTTTGGAGGGTTTGAATGACATATTTACCTTTGTGCATTTGACATAATTTATCAAAGCATTTGATGTAATACAGTGCATTGATGCAAAAACCAAAAGGGTCTAAATCTGATTCAGGTGCTTTAGAGGCGTCTTTCTTTCTTTCTTCGTCATGCAATACATGCACATATTCTGCTAATTTCGTCAGTTGTTCTTAATTACCTTTTATGTTGCTATATTATTATTGTTTCTTAGAATAGTATCATTTAGTTCCAAAGTTGCAATTATTTTGTTACATTTTTTTTCTAAAACATTTTTGCATCATTTGTATTAAATCATAATTTATTCTAAATAATTTGTGTTATCATATTATCATGTTGTTGTTATTATTAAATATGATGTTTTATTTTTTACTTTTATGAACAGCATAGCACAGGAGCAGATGTGAAAGGCTGATTTCTGATGCTTTTGATAACTCCAATTCTCTTTGAAGTGTGTATCTGTGTGTGTGAGAGTTTCTATCTTCATGTGTGTGTTTGAGCTTGAGTGAATTTAGTATAAAAAGAAATGTCAACAGAAAATGTGATCTCGTAAAAAGTCCCCATTATTCATTACAAAATAAAAATGTTAGGTTTCTAATTGCTAATTCTTTTCTTACAGATAATTAGTTTTGGTTCATAACACATAAAAAAATGATGCTGCTTACCATCATTTTGCTGTTGTCAGTGGCGAATGGTGATATATACCCTGCAGGACATTTTCAGTACTATTTAGAAGGTAAGATCAGTGTTGACTGGCAATAACTTTTATAGTTAATATCAAACAGTGTTAATAGTGTAAAGGCAACAAATGGGTTAAAAACAGATGTATAAGATTCTGGATGCATTGTAAAGTTTACTTTTGTTTAAAATAGAGATCGTTTCACTTTTTAGGTCTATGTCTCATAAGCGTTTGTTGTATTTCTAGATGAAACTCCTGTAGAAACATCACTTCGAGGTCTCAGGGGAACTGACACTCGTCCCACAGCTGGGTCTCCTTCTCCCAAGTTCTCAATGCTTTTCTCCATGGGTGCAGGTCCTCAGAGAAACACGTGGTGGTGGTCTCCAGAAGGGCCTTACACAAAAAGGAGGCAGAATGTTGCGTACTACAATCTCAATTCCTTCGGTCTCCGCTATGGGAAGAGACAACAGAGCATGCTTGCAGGGTTCAAACAGAAGATACCTGTAAAGTGAGGGTCACTGGGCCTTTTTAAATTATGCATATTGTTCTTTGAGGTTTTATACTGATCTTTCCGTGTAGTCTTTGTGATAAATTAATCATTTTGATGTACTCAAGTTGGTGTACTGTGGGATTGATCTGAAGACATAACATTAGTGGAATAGTTCATAAACTTTAGTAAAATGCTGTAATGATAACAATGATAATGATTTTGCTGGTAATTAATAAAAATGTTTTGTCAAACAACCTGAATAAAAAGTCTTTTAGATAACATTTAACAGATGGTAACACAACAGAAGGTGAAAATGTAATAGGACTGAATCAGAAACGTATTTTTACGGTTGTGTACTTCCTGTTCACACTTGCTGATGACAAACCTAACATTGTTTTTTTTTAAAATCTTGTTTTCAGGCTTATTGACCTTTTAGCATGATATACTCTGGCTAACACTTATAGCCAAAATGAACTGTTCACCATGAAAATACACGGTATGCTTGTACAGATTATAGATTATTCTATTTCAAAATTGATTAAAAAAAAAGTTAGAAATTTAATTTAACATTCAGAATGTCACTTTCAAAAGCAGGATACTTCAGTGCTGTATCTACAGTCTTGTACCTCATTTAAAACCGGTGACGCTCAACCACAACTTTCCACTGACTCTAGATAATCACTGAACACTTCCGTGGTTGTGCTTTTCAGGGGAGACTTGATCAACACTTTGATAACATTTCTTTAAAGATCATTAGGAGAAGGAATTAGAACATCTCAATAATTTCTTAAAGACATCATGTGGATCATACACCCTGCGATTATTTTTACTTTTTTTATGTTTCTCTTCAGTGTGTTGGCAGGTAAGACACATGGCACAGATTTTATTTATTTTTTGCTTTGAAATACATTATGATGATAGTTTTCAACCTGAAACGTAGACTATATAGCTTAATATATAAATCTAATAATAATAATAATAAAACGAAAGATTAAGGTTTTCAAAATAATGCCATGCGTATGACACGAAATTAATTAAAAATGATTAAAAACTTTTAAAAGTTAAAATATAATAAAACAGATAAATTAGTTTAATTTATTTGTTGAAGCAAACACACAGCAAATAAAATAGCAAACTGACCGAACGATTTATCATGAACAAATACTATACACGATATTGATAGAAATGATGCTTGAAATTAATTTGACATTAAATGTGTAGCAATAACATATTGTTTTGGAAATTAATATAGAATATTAAAACTGAATAGAGAAATGTTTGTTCTAATGCAAATGACATGTTTTTTGCAGACAACAACAGTACAAACGCAGGAAACACAGCTTGGTAATTCTACAGTTCTCAATGTATTATTTTTCTAACTGAAATACCCCTTGAATTTATCATATGAGTGAACTATGCAACAAGTATTTTGTAGATTCACAATATAACAAATTTGAAATCATTTCACTTTGAGTTGTAAAGAATTTCTGTTTTCTTCCGTGAGAAGTGATCCATTTGGTTGTAATGTCTTGAAATTGTTCCCCACTACTTTATTTAATCCTGTGATGTTTCCATATATCAACATTTATTTCTGCATTATTTTAGTGACAATCTTCATCTGTTTCTGTACGGCATTATCTGTTTCCTCGCTGCCGTAGTTCTCATTCTCCTGGTTCTTCTGTTTAAAATCTTCACCTCCATGCAAAGCGGTGAGAGCACTACTAATAGCTTCTTTATTCCTTAATATCAATATTAAGATGACGTTTTCTTTTATTATTCATAATAAATGTATTATTCATAGCGTTTGTGTTTAATTATTTTTGTTGTTGTTTAAACTCAGCCATTAAAAGAGACACTATCCACACAAACAGCGACACCAGAGAATCAACCGCTTTGTGTCAGAATAATGCTTTAAGTCTTTCCCCCACTTCAGGTGATGGTAAAAACACACTTTACAATAAGTCCTACCGTTCATCCACTGAGGTTTTCATACTAAACCTTTGCCTTGTCTACAATTAGGTGCAGATAATTCATCTTCTACTAGTTCTGGGACCCCTGCAGGCTCGGTAAGTCATTTGAGAACCATTAACTTCTTCCTCACGCATCTGAAAGCCATCATTATGTGTCCCAGATGAGTTACAAACCATTTAAAGAATGTTACAATTCTTTATTGCCATTTTTTGCTTCTTAAGGGGTTTTGTTTTTGTGTGTTTTTGCATGTCAGTTGTCAGATATTTCCACTAGATCTCAGCGGTACGTTAGCCTCGAAGACCGTCGAAAGACTTCTGACTACATAAACGTTTCAGAAACCGCTTCCTTTGGATTAGTGGACTTAAAAAAAATGGACTATGTCAATGTTAAACAGCCCCAACAGAAAAAGGTGAAAAGTAAAGGCCAAGTGAGATGTGATGACGGTACGACAAGTATTAGCAGCGATGATTCTGCTGTGAATTACTCCAAGGTTGTCTTTAATAAGGCAGATAAGTCAAAATAATGTGATTAGTAGCTTCTTTGAAATCTGCTTAAAAGGATAAAACTCTGAGAATTGAAAAATGTTTTCATTTGCTAAACCTCACATTGTTCCAAACTCACATTGTTTCCTTCTTGTATGGTACAAAAAATATATTTCCGCCCACACATTTAAAAAAGTAAATGGTCCAAAGTAACATTTTGTTGTATAGACAAAAAATATATGTATAGCCTTATTTCGAGTTAGTCATGCAAGCTTTAAACAATATCAGGGTCAATAAATAACAGGGTGAATTTAATATGTTTTAAGAACATGTGCATGTATAAAGTTAAAAATATCAATATTTTCCCAATAAAAATATACAATTTTAAACATTGTTCCCATAAACACAAGGGATAAGGTGCATTTTTCTTCCCGATGCATTTTTAGGCGTGCATTTTACTGCATTTTTCAGATCATAAAACACCACATCCTGACAGGAAGGAACCAGACATGCATCTTTGAAAGTCTAACTGTAATAAATAACTACTCTAATTGTGCAGCCATCAAATACTGTACTGTGATAACAAACATGCCTCTTTTCAACACTGACACTTTATGCTTTTTCACCACAAAGCATCATTTTTCATTTGGGATCCCGAGGGAAACCATTATATACTCACTATGTACCGCACCATCTGGAACATCGTTATAAAAGGATTGTTATAAAATATAAGTTAGCCCAGATATATCCAACTACATCTAATATGTGATATTTACATTTGGTATTTATGTCACATCAAAATGGCAGTATTACAGTGAGTCCCACTAACTTGCACTGACAGTGTCTCACCACTTGGTGGTATCAACAGCTCTGCATGTGTTGCTACATTATATGGTGATGTAGAAAACACTATGAAAAGCTGTTAGGATGGGAACTTTGTGTTATGCTGTGATCCTATTTGTAGCACATTTTACATGAGCCAATGCCAAGACACACTGAAACAAATTCAATGTCATATCATCCGTCTAATTTTAAAGCCAATCCTAACCGCATAGCAATAACCCATAGCAATATCTGATCACCGCAGACTCTGAATATATCCCAAAAGGACTATAAAAGTCACCCTCTTTATTCCGATAAGACACAGATGTTTAAATAATTAGAGGAGACGTCCAAGTTCCAAGAAACACTTCTATTTTGAGTTAGCATTTGAATTGAATTCATTACAAAATTATTGTTTTTAGCGGCGCTTCTTTCATGTACTGCAAAGAGACTGCTTTACAGATAACATTCCAGAATGGAATAATTGTAGTTCAGTGAACTTAAAGTGCACGTTTTTGCAACTTTTGTGTCATGGAAGCTTTGCAACAAACATGCTGCCTGCATGTGGTTCTGGTTAAGATTGAAATGCAGTTAATTAAATAACAGATGCTTAAATGGAAGAGTGTTTCATTTTTGGTGTCAGGGCAAGAAAGAAATGCAGCTGCATTGCTCACATCCGACTAATAATGACCTTTGATCTGTCTGTTTCATGAAATCATCATGTTGTTAGTGGAAGATCGATTGTTCTTAATAAATTCAGATCGATTCTTTGAGTCTTTGTCACGTAATCAAGCATTTAATTACAAAAGTGTTTTTTATCGTAGGCAGTAAAAAGAATTTAACTGTTGCACAATGTAAGGCAATGATACAGGGAGAATTCCAATCATTTTTTGGCACATCCACAGAGGTTTGGCCTGTGAAATTTGGTGGTTTGGTTAAACAACAACACTCTGTTTTCAGGAATCCCCGCTAAAAAACGATTCTCCTAATATAAACCGTACCATACAAATGTTCATTCAAGATTCTGGCATTTAAACGTACAAAGTTTACTTAGTGGTTATCAATTCTCTGTAAAACTTAAACAATGATAGAAAGGTAAAAACCAAAGGAGTAGTACTGTATATACTAAATGTTGTCAGCTGTCGTTAAAATGTCTCTGTGTGATGTTGAAGGCTTTAGTATGTAAACAGGATCACAATCACAATGTTCAAATTAAATTAAAAAACTGGAATGCGTTTAATTAGTTGTGTGCAGGAAAGTTTAACCACTGCAATCTTACACCAATAAACTTCTCTTGGTTTATCACCACACTGTTTAAAGGAAAATGACACCGTTTTTCACCTATGTTCTTCCCTCAACAAGCTATTACATATCTCTCCCGTCTCGGTGCATGCACTTAATTGCTCTAGTGCTCGGTGCCAATATGTTAGCGTTTAGCTTAGCTTCATTCATTCCTTAGTGTTTGGTGGTTTCTAAATTCATCCCTGTCCTAAAGAATGAATGGAGCTAAGCTAAATGTTAATATACTGGTTTAAGTGTGATTAAGTGCACGCACTGAGATGGGAGAGATATATATCAACTTGTCTAAGTTGAGGGAAGAACCTACTGGAATATGGAAAAATGGTGGCGTTTACCTTTGGTGGATAGAATGGATTTGTATAGTACAGTAAAAAGAAACTGATTTCAAACTGATGTCCCGCTGAGAGGCATGCAAATGGTCACGTGTCTTCTACAGTTCTCCGTCCCAGCATGACACATCATTTGAATGCCTTAACGCCTAAAAGTGTTTTTAAAAAGATTGTTCACTCAAATATTAAAGTTTGTCTTCATTCAACTAACCCTATGTTTTTCAAAACCCATATGACTTAGTTTTTAGTGTCTTCTGTGAATAACAAAGGAAAACTAGTCACAGTTGCTCTTTTTTTCAAAATGGATTTTGAAAGCATCAAACTATTATCAAACTGGTTCTTACAATGGTATAACATTTGCAAACACAAGTGTGTGTAAATAACAGCAGTGTTTTTGTTTTAATCCTTTCTTCTTTACTAATTCTTTGGACATACTTCTGCCCTGACATTTATTATTTTATTAAAGTCATATGTTAGAGGAGAGAAGCAGCATGTGACTTGAAAGCAATAAAATACCGCACATCTGAATCAAGACAGAGACATGAACAGGACAAAACTGAAACAAACTGACAAACTAACATGAGACTGTTTTATTGTAAATGGATAGTTTTATTGACAGACGCATTGTTCAGGTTTACTGTTCTCAAGCATTCCACACAGCACGCCATCTTTTTTACATATCTTTATTGGTACTAAACAAAATATATTGTTATTAGATTCCTAATAACAATTATTAGATTAATTATTTGCCTTAGACAACTGTAAAGCTGGCACTTAGAATGTGGCTTCATTCTACCTGCCATGTATATACAGTATATATACAGTATATATTCATTTATTTATTTACACTCCATATATATTTGTGTTTGAAGATGATTACAACCTTAAACTGACATGAAAGAAAAACAAACTCTCTTCTTTCTTTTTTTTTAAAGAATGATTGTCATTTTCCATGTAACATTTCATGATCAGTTTGCCAGGTTAAAATGTGCAAAGAGAAGATGAATGTGTAAAATCTGCTTAAAATATTACAATATTTTCCAATGGACCATCTGCCAGATCAGTGATTTCTGGTTCTAGTACCATATCCTAATTGTAGACCACTTTTGAGCAATTAAAGATAGGTTTTTTTATGTATTACAATGAGAAAAATATACCTGCTGATGTTTGTCTCCCAAATTGTTTGGAATAAATAATAAACTCCAATTCATATTGGAAATCATCAAAGAATGTTGATTTTTCTGTTTGAAGAAGATCACTTGGGACACCCTGCTGAAAAGACCACCAGAGATAGTCACCAGCATATGTTTTGGCTACTGGTCACAGCATGTTTCTCTCTAAACCGGCACTGACCTGGATGCCATTCTAAGCAGGTCTTCTCAACAGAGCAAAAATGACTTGTGAGTCACTAACTTTTTGTTGTCTGCAAAGCAGGACAGTTATGAGCAGAACTCCACCACACCCTAATGTAACAATGAGGACGGTGCCAAAAGAGATGATTGTACTGCTGGATTGTTCTGTGACACTGTTCCTCTGATTTCCTCTGTCTGGATGGATATGGTCCTTCATCTCCAGCCTTTCCTCCTGAGATCTGCTTTCTTTGAAAACCAAAGGCACAGAATT
The DNA here is from genome assembly GCA_032359435.1 of Enteromius unitaeniatus. NCBI lineage: Eukaryota > Metazoa > Chordata > Actinopteri > Cypriniformes > Cyprinidae > Enteromius > Enteromius unitaeniatus. The sequence continues at coordinate 11,545,237 of JAUMHI010000052.1, forward strand.
AATAACACATGACTAAAGCGACCTTAAATGCATTCTTCTACTCATTTAAAACACATTTAAAGTCTTAAATAAAGTCACTTAAATAAAATATTAACATTAGATGGAAAAACATGTCATGTATTGGTGATAAAAACACCCAACAATATTGCTGAAATTGGAAAAATTAAATGTCAAAATATTAATAAAAAATAGAATGCAATAAAACACTGCTACTATCCAACTTCCTCACCTTTGCTGAGCTTCGCCTCATGGATGGTTCTCACGAAATTCCTTGGCACCCTCACTGGACTTTGTGTGTGTGTTTGGAAATTTTTAGGAGGGCTGTCTAAATGACCTGGCTGTTCAACAAGGGAGTTCAGACCGTCTGACGGATGCGCAGCTGTTTTCAAAGTCAGAACTGTGGTTGTGACTGGTACAATGTGATTACTCAGTTGAAGCATTTGAGGAGGCTTGTTTTTTATCTCTGTGCTCTTTATATCTTTGTATGCAGGCTCATATGTTGTAGTAACTGAGTTCTGTGATAATATTACATAGGAACTGGATGGTCCTTCTTGGCTTTTGGAATCTAAAGATCTCTTCGCAAGTAAAAGTGGCGTGCTCTTCTCTACATCGTCCTGCGTGCTATCGCTTGTACTTGTGGGGTCAGTGGTGGTTGTCTCAACACTTGAGTCAGTTCTGGTGGGAAATACATCCTGAAAATTTGTAAATGAAGAGAAAAGATCTGACACACGGTCCCTTCCTGAATTTGAAGTTTCTGTGTGAAAAGCTGGAGTGCTACCAAAAAAGAAGTTGGATAAGTCTCCTTCTGATGTCCAAGTGGCAGATGTTTTTAGATCTAGTGTTTGACGTTTGGTTACTGGGACAGCAGACTTGAATTGTTTAGTTTTCTCATTACCACCCTGAAAGGTTTCCACAGGTGAAAAGGATGATCTTTGTGAGGATGGAGTGGATTTCTGGTAAATATTCCAATGGCTTGTGGAAGCAGATGACTGTGATGATACATTGCTCACCGTTGGACAAATACAGGGGCAATTGGAGGCACCTAGTGGAAATGAAATGGAAATATGCTAAAAACACAACTAAAGTTAGATAAGCTGGTAAACTTTTGCTAATGAGGTTAATTTTGAGAACCTGTTTTGCTATATTTCAGTTTCTTGGCCCCTTTTTAATGAATTACACTTGTCTGTACATTTGTGTTCCAAATAGACTTACTTATTTGTGACTCATGCTTTTGGTTATTTTATTAAACCAGGAGGTGACAAAAAAGGTGTTTTATGAGTAAGGGACTTCTGGTTAAATTCTAATTTGTTCAAAAATTGTTTATAAATCAACTGACCACTAAACACAGAATGAAACACCACTCTGGTATGTAGCTCAATGATTCCACTTCAGTGGTCCAAAAAATAGAGAAAGTAACTGGCAATATTGTATTTACAGGTAAAATGTCAGTTAATCAGGACTAAAGGGATTGTTCACTGCTAGGAAGAGGCAAATGCAATTTTATTCTTTTAAAATTGGTGCTACACAAGGCAATTTAGAGAAAAGGGCATGTATAGGTTCCATTTTCCTTAAACATTGTTTCAATTTTACTACCAGCATTGTTACAGTGCAAAGCTAGTTAAAAATGGCCAATCATGTTTTTTTATGCTTCTTGTTAAACTGTTGTATAAAAGCTCTAACAATCACAATCTAGCAAGTGTGTTATTTCAGATGACTGCTGACTTAGCAGTTGTGTTACCTGCTGTTTGACTGAGAGGTTCAGTGGTGGATTCTGGGTAATCTTCTGTGTACTCCTCCTCACAGTTCCAGTCCACAGGTTTGTTGTTCTGAATCATCAGACCCATATACATGCGAATCACTTCCTCAGCTTTCTCTAAAGCTGCCCTGGGCAAAGTCATGTGGGTTCTTATGAACTTCACTGGGCTGTCCTGTAGGGTGTAAAACATGTTTGTTTTGTTGTTGTTTTCTTTTAACAGAATTAGGCTGGACCTTAACCTAACTGAAAAAGCAGGTAGTAGGCTACATGAGTCATTGTAAAGTTTTTTTAATGCAATATTGTCATTCAAGCAGACCATTTAATAACATATCCATTAACTTTTGAGGTTAAATTACTTTTGTGAAACATTCCAGGATATATAAAAGTAGCTATTTGATATACACTGGTTTTCCCTGAGTGCATCCTGGCAAAGACAACAAACTGTCTGACTTGGTTTTAAAAATAGAGCAGACAAAGACATATGATGCAGCATGGCATTTATCTGTGATTTAATTAGGACTGCAACTGAAAAGGCTTCCTCTGGACTTTTTTTTTTAAGACATACTGTAGTAGAAAACATTTATGTGGCTGATACAGATCACATTATAAGCATGTGGTCCAATTAATGTTGACATTGGTTGGATAATCATAACTCTGAATAGCTTTTTCCAAAAACTGTCCAGTAGTCAACTATAAATAATAAAACATTGTAACAGTACAGTCCAACACTAATGCCAGAAAATCTATTTTAACAAAAACCATTGACCACTATTGCCAAAACCAGCTTCTGTCCAAGACTTCTGGTTTCTTGACTTTTTCCTCTTGGAACTTTATGCATCTTGAATTTATGCACAAACAACACAGTGCCAACTGTTTCCTATAGCTCATTTCTTAAATAATTTACAAGCTATTTACACGATGTGGGATTATTTATGCTGTTAAACTAATTAACATAATAAAAGTACAGAAGTAAAAGACAAAACTAATAGACAATTTTAGGCCCCACTGCTGTCAAAGAGAAGGTAGATGGACTTACCTCAATCTCTTCATTGATAGGAGGGATGCATCTCTGGGAGTAAATGTTGTAGATCAAGTTCTTCAGTGAATTAGTATAACGGTAATTGTCTGAGTCCTTAGCATATCTGAATTGGTTGTTGAGTAGCTCCAGTATGTGAGGGAATGCTGCTTTAACATAACACACAGTACTCTGGAACACACAAACACAACGAACATTTGATATCACACAAACTGCTGTTATTCAGACCTGGGTCACACAATATAACACACATTTCCTTCAGACTACATTTTGTGAGTTTTATTCCTATTGTAATACAAGCTTTGCAATTAACAGTGCTTGCAAATGTCATGCTTCATATCAAACCTGCTCTTTCATAGAGCTTGCACTCCATTTGAATGCTGATGGGGTGTTTTAAAACGTTTTTATATGTACAGCACTTCTGGCCTGCAGGACTTTTCTTACTTACAAATGAAGGAAATGTACACTGCATTCCCTAAAATAAATGGTCTTTACATTGTCTTTGTTTGTCTTTACCTAATAGTACTTGCTCAATGGGTCCCCTGGAGTGAATGGGTGCCATCAGAATGAGAGTCCAAACAGCTGGTTAAAAAATCACAATGATCCAGTCCACCAATTAATGTCTTGAGCAGTAAAAAGTTGCTTGTTTGTTAGAAGCAAATCCACTATGAAGGCATTTTAAAATCTAAAAAAGTAACATTTGTTTTTTTTTATTTTACCTTTATTTAATCAGGAAGTCTCATTGAGATTTAAAATCTTTTTACAAGAGAGACCTGGACATGGTAGCAGTCATACAGTAAAACAATTTTAAAATACAAGACCACATTTCAACAACATTTAAACGTATCCTCCTCTCAACAAAAACAAGCTTCCAATACCACTCTCTTTATGATGCCTTTAAATTCACCAATGGACACAAATTGATGTAGTTTTAGATCTTATTGCTAATTGTTCCATGTCCAGGGTGCACAGTTTGAAATTGCAGTTTTCCCCAGTTCTGTACAAAGTCAAGGTACGGTATGTTAAAAAGCAAACACTTGGAAGAGCGTAGCTGGTAATCGCCAGAACAGAGATAAGCTGGAAGTTTACTTAACATTGCTTTATAGATAAAAAATGTACCAGTAATCCATAAAGTCCTCCAGATAAAGATGGACTTGTATTTCAGCCAAGTTCAAGACTTTGTTTCTTATTGTGTATTATCAGCTTTTTGGACTAATAACGCCGGCACCCATTTATCCATTTGTGAGCAAGTGATGTACTGTAATGATGAATTTCTCCAAATCTGTTCCCAACAAGAAAAACTCATTTATATCTTGGAAAGCCTGAGGGAGAATTCAATTTCAGTAAATTGTCATTTGTGGGTAAACTATGAATTTAATTTACCTGTTGTTTTTTACTGACATTTTGTGCAAAGGATTTCCGTCTAGAGAAGTGGAGCATTTTATCTATACGAATGTTTAGTAGTTTCACACAAATAGCAGGGAATGTCCCCTTGAGGATAAGTGACTTGGTCAAGCACACAATTACAGCAAAATTATTGCTGACTTGCCTAGTTTGGGAGCCTGAAATCTTTGAATTGTCACTTCGTCTGTTCCAATACCAGTACCACAAGAGGCATTCTTCAACATAGGGACATCTGGCATATTTCCCATTGAATTGCAGGGATCCCAAAACACATCTGTGTGCAGAGTGGTCTTCAAGCTGTGATTTTTCAAACTCTTAACATGACTGATGGCCTTTGACCTGACACATTTGTGTTCTGTCAGTGGTCTCCTTCAGTAAACTTTTCCTCTTCACACTTCACACACACCATGTTGAGAGTTTAAAAGACTTTTAAACAGACATTCTTTGACCTCAACAATCAGTAAAAAATAACTTATATTGATAATGCTTAATTCCTAGTGCTTAAGAAAGTGAAGAACTTCAAACTTCATCATGAAAACACTGGCGGTGTAAATAAAATATAATGTAAATAAAATTATAATATTTCGGTTTCCGAAAGATGAATCCTCAAGAAACAAGGAGCTCCTTTATTGACAGGCTTTAAGAAAATGTTAAAAACCTGAATCACTTTAAAATAACATTGAACAGAACTCTTTTGTCCAGGACTTACTGTAATAAAAGTTTGCAGAAATCTCATACCTCCACCAAAAATTCCCTTGGCCATGTTAAGAATCTGGGGCCCTAAACGATGCATTCAAAACTTCTTCTGGACCAGGTGAGCAAGTAGGCTATACAAAGAAAGTCCACTAATCCCTGTCTGGCTAATCCAACCCCAATTTTTATATAATGCAAACCAACTAAATGACATAACAGACACAATATATATAAAGTACCACAGACATAACATGATGTCAACACTATATTCATGTCAGTTCAAACTGAGCAAGTATGAGTAAAATAAATAAATAAATAGAATGTCCAAACATGTGTCTGCTAAACCAATGAAAAAAACCTTAATGACCTGAAGGGCCCACATTAGACCAAGACAAACAGCTGGACATCAAGCACAAACATACCGTGACCACAGCTGAAAAACTGAGCACAAACCTTTGACATTTGCATTTGACAGTGCATACAGTATGTAAGCAATAAGATACTCGAGGTGAAGCAGAGGGCCTGCAACCCCTTCAGCCATGATTTATTCACCATACAGCACTGCCTTGAGTACCTTATCATCAAAACCAAAATTATATTCATTAAAATATTACTTTTTTGAAGCAAGTTTGTTAAATCCGTTAAAAAATAGTCCCTGACAGCAAGAGAATGTTCCAAAAACACCTTTCCTGTAACACTAATAACACTATATGATATTTTCTCACACACACACATTATCTCTGACAAATTGTCTGTTTTCCCTCTTTTAGTTTTAAAACAGACCGATTCTGCGAGATTGCAAGCGTCATTACAGTGTATACTGGTGGACGTATGGACATACAAAACCTGAAACAGAAAACTCAAAGATACAGTAATATTCCATCCTCACATCGTAAACTGCAGATTTTCAAACAGACAGCGCACATCCATGAGAAGCTTTGACTCGGGGATGGGGGTGGTCTTAAAAATAAACATGAAAAATTGGAAATAAGGCCAGCAGGGGTCACTTCATTAACCTTCATTAAATAAATAAATAACAGTCATTTCATTTTGCAGAAATATATAATACACTTTATCACTTTATCAGTAATTGTTGCTAATGGTGGTTGCTAAGGGTGTTGCTTAGTGATACACAAAACCAATGGGTGAAGCGGTCATAGCCATGCTGTATCGTGAATAAAACGCAGTTGCTGACCAATAAAAATCCAGGAATGGAACTAATCGTTTTATAAAAATGTATATATTGATAAGAACAATTCCAAAGGAAAACAGCAAGAAAGAGCAAAGGAACAAAACGAAACACAAACAGACAACCACTGTTAGTTATTAACAAAAAATTTACTCTAATAGGTGGCTGTATAGATTCCAACACCAAATAAGTGTCCAGTGAAAAAACAAATACTTTTGGAAATGCCAGCTAAATTCATTTAAACCTACACTTGCAATACACACTTGAAAGAGTGCAGCAATAGAAATTAAATCTCCAAAATCAACGTTGGCAACTGATATATTATCATACAAGATGAAGTATCTGCTAGATGTAATCTGACTTAAAATAGCAGCCGTTCTAGAAAAGAAGAAAACACATCCATGAATTCTGACTCTTTAGGATTGTATATTCAGACATGTCTAAAGTCTCTTTTTTAAAGGCCCTCAAGGCCGTTTATTTATTTTGCACAGGAGGATTTTGTAGTAATCACAATCTCTCATATTGTAGTTTAGCTGCTGAGAGACATGGCCTCAGAACCTCCAAGATCCTTTCCCTTAAGAACCAAGCTTCTGCTTGTGCGTCAAGTTCCAAAAATTAGTTCTAGTGCAACTGCTTAGGCTGTCATGAAAAACACGGTCACAAGGTAACTATATATACTATATGTTATGACTGCTGAACTGCTTAAATACTTTACATTTGCATTAAATGGTTTTGTTGCCTCTCTGTCGTAAAACATGATTTTATGAAACATCTGTTTCATATCATATATTTAATTTTGTGCCATGGTAGGAAAATCTATCATATCAGAATGTCAACGATCATATCAGGGTCTTTCATATACTATTAATAACTGTTGAAATTCCCATAGGAAAGCTGGTAATCCTTATCTGCCATAACATGAAAAAAGGGAAAATGTGCATACCAGGTTCTGGCGCTCAGTGAAGGTGTAGGTTATTAAACAACCATTTTGCATCTGGTTCTTCATCTGCAAAGGAAAGCATTCAGTGTTAAAAATCATAGTTTGCTATATGTTTAGCTCATATTTTTCAACATTAGAATAAAAAAAAAAAGTCCAAGCCTAGAGCTATTAAAAGAGTTTTAGATATGCAGGCTAATGCAGTTATTAGAGAGAGCGCGAAAGAGAGAGGGATCAGTTGATGAATCAGCAAGTTCAACTGCATCAAGAACCTCGCTACAGAGAAATGTCATGTAACTTTTCAGCCTCAAAACTATTTTATGGATAGATTTGAGGGCAGTGCAGCACTGACAATACATTTCTATCCTTGTTTGTACTGTACGACACTGTGAGAAAGAGAGGGAGGGAGAAAGAAAGTGTGATTTTTGTATATAAAAAATATGGAAGACATGGAAATAGTTGATCATTTTTACCCGATTGTTCATTATATTTATTTACTCAATATCTTCTGGGGGTTTTGGTTCTTTTACTTAAACATATTACATATCTCTTCATTGTTTGAGCAAGCATAGGCACGTGCCTAGAATGCCTGGCCATAAATCTGGCCCTAATCAGCTCTATTTAGTGTGCTTTCATTCACTGAGAAAGATTAAATGCCAAAATACTTAGTAGTGCTCACTTACTAGTAGCATTTACACGTGAGTGAACATTACAGACAGCTGTGGGAATTTAAAACAAACAAAGCGTAATAAATACTTTTCTGTGTAATTTTAAGTGCTTTTTGATTTAGTCTACAAAGTGACAAAAAACAGCGTATCTTACCAGACGTCTTAAATTGAAGAGATGGTCCTGGGTAACAGAGTGCTTACATGGACCTGGCACACCAGCATACACCAAATGAAAGCCCAGGATAAGGAAGAAGCACAGATGCCTTACCTACAAGCACAAAATGATTATGAACTCTAATTACAAAAAAAAATGCATAGATAAAGTAGATTTTTATTTATTTAGTTTTATTGTCTCTTTTTAAGGCCATGTCAAGACTTCAATACATATATCTAAGTTTCCCCTTTGAGTAGGAACCTTTCTTGAATTCAGCAATCATCCATTTAAAGCTTTAAAGTTATGCATAATTAAGGGTGTGTACATTTGATTAACGTTTTGTAGAGGGATTGCCTGTTTGCAGAGCTAGGGGATGGGTTTAAGCAACCAGGCACCTCAGCTCCATCAACGTCCTGCCTCGGGAATGACGTGCTGCCAAGGTGGCGACACTTGGCCGCACACACTTTGGCCACCAATTTTCATACTATAGAGAAATGAGAGAGTCTTTATTCCTAACTACTGGAGAAAGCCTAACGCTAACTTGGATCACATGTTCCTTGATAGCCAATCATATCACAGCCTTTACGCAGCAATTATGCTCCTCAGTTTTTAATACAGTCAGCGTAAAAGACTTCAGTTCCCACATGTCACTGATGCTAAGTGCAGTTACTCCGAGGTAATTGTTGCCCCACTTTCCTGACAAATAATTCGTCACACTGCGCACGTGTGAAATGCGTTTAAAAAAATGACGAAATTAACGACAAAAAATAATTAATGCCGTTAACGCATTATTTTTGACTGCCCTACTTTAAACACATCCAAAGATGCGTAATATTATCAACAGTGTTGTGCAAGTTACTTCCAAACTGTAATACATTATATATTACTTGTTACTGTTATTTAAAAGTAATGCCTTACATTACAATATTACTGAATTAAAATTGTAATGCGTTACATGACTCATGTATTACTTTTGAGTTACTTTCACCAAAATAACTACAGAGAGTGTGCTGTCAGCGCAGCTGAAGAGTTCTGCATCAAATACACGCAATAGACTAAAGCTCGACACAGCATCAGCAAAAGTAGCCTAATTTCCTGACTCGCCATCTCCTCTGATGTACTTTACGTCATCTTTATGGATTAAAATTATAATGAAAAAGGTTTTTTTTTTCTTTGTTTTGTTAAGTGGTCATTTAAAGCTTTTTGTGTTTATGTCTTTTTTCGCTGAGTTTCAGTTAATTTTTGTGAAGCACTCCTGTTCAAGAGATTGTAATAATAAATGTAGACCCTTTACTGTTCTGAATGATGTAATACTCTGAATAAAATTTAGTTTCCACTAGAGGTGGTTTAACGTTTAAACATTGTTATATGCTTGAAATGTTTTTTTATTGAATGCTCCAAGCATTTTTCTAAATTAACTTAATTTAAAAATCTAAACGAAATATCATTATTTTGCCATTACACACAAAACTTAACTATTCTATTAGGTGAAACAGTATAAGCTGTTTTGGTAGAAGCAAAAAAAAGACGGGTTCGTGCCACTGGCCAGTGCAAGCCAGGGAGAGTTAATAGCCTCAGACCTGGAACACAGAGAACGAAATCATGCCACTCTTTCCACTGTTGGGCCAGTAGTTTGATTGATTAGTAAACTTGATCAGTAATGCCTTACACTAGTGCGTTACAGCAAAAAGTAATACATTACTGTAATGTATTACTTTTGTAATACGGAACTCCCAACACTGATTATCAATAACAAAATAAAAATCTCCTCAGTAATTCCCCAAACTTTAAGTCACTACAACCTGTGTTTAACCTGAGAAACTTATTATTCATATTCATTGCATTTCTTTGATTGTCTGCATTAAACAAGACATATCATTTAATTTTACAATTGTAAAGTCATAACGCCACAATAAGTACTTCCTAACCTCTCAGAACACAAAAGCAAATTTCATAAATCTCTAGTGTGAAAACATTTGATCTGAAGGCAGATCAGTAAAGAGAAGTAGATGACTACACTAGATCATTGCTAAAAAAAGGAGAGCTAAATGGACTCATACTGTAGTTGTGTGTATAGCAGATGTGATGCTTCATGTGTCAACCTCTTAATAGTTTGATAAAAGCCAGACAGCATGCTAACAACATCTTGACCAAACCTTCATCAGCTCTGCCTTATGGGAGAAAAAGTGCTTAACAAGGCTCATTTATGACACATAACTGCAACTGTTTGACTCTGATTAAATCCAAGTAGCTATATAGATGTCAGGATGACAAGGCAACAAAATGCAAAAATCACTAAAGAAATTTACAAAGCCTAAATTTGAATTTGAGTCTGAAATATGAATAGAAACAAATGTATATACTTTTTTGAGGGATTTTATTAGGAATATTGGGCTACATTTTACAATATAAGAAGTAATAGTAGAATATTGCAATTCTTCAGTGTCCCTTAGGGATGGCCCATGGTGAATGGAGGGGGCTCCCCCATAGTGTATTAAAAATAACAATCCTAATAAACATATAATTTAAATTCCAAAACTAGAAAACATTTATATTATAAAAAAGATGTAATAAAAAAGTAATGCCATTTATTTATTCCTTCCTTCCTTCATTCATTCATCACATCATTAAAACGGCTTTAACAATACAACGGTAAAAACCAAGTGAAAAAGTTTCCTGCTATGTGTCCTGGGGTATCCAGCCAATAAAACATGTGGTGATAACAGGTAAGAAGTATAAAGACCCAATAAAGTGAATGTTTCCATTACCTGATCTTAAATGGCTGCATGAAACCACTTGTGTGTGCGAGACAAAAAAAAAAAAGCCCCAAAGAATAAGAGCTGTTTAACGATACACAGCCAGAATAACTAACATTTCATTGTTTTATTAATTATTTTTTTTAGTTTGAAGCAATGAAATTCACTGTTCTCTTCTGCAAGTTCCATGTCTCACAAAATTTCCCCAAGGTTGTTTAATGGTTTGGCTTTCTTAAACTGAAAAAGTTTGATGGCCATGAATCAAGAAATAAAAGTGGGAAAAAAATTCAGCAAGAAAGGAAAACAGTGTTCTCGAGTTTCAAGAGGGAGATCAAATTAAGGCTCCTCAGAGATCGTATCTGACATTAAACAAACCTCATTCTACACATCCATTTAGCATTATCACACAGAAGCAAAACTTGAAACATTTTCATAGGAAAGCAGCTGCCTTACCTTGGCTTTGTGGGCTGTTATGTATGTGTTCATCTGGCTGACCTGAGCAAATAGAAAGCGATGAAGTCCACATGTAGATTCATTGGATTAGTCTTTTTGTTTTGCGTTTGATCCAAATGAAGATAGTGTCTGCTCTTTCGAAGATCTCTGTGAGCTTCAAGCATCCAGATATTGATGGCTTTTGAAACAGATCTGCATGTAAAATAGTTGAGGCGTGCCACCTTTAGAGGGTGAATGTTTCTGTCTGAGGTCTATGGTGGACCAATAAAGTGAGCTGTGGTAAAGACCTCCTCCTCCTCTTCTTCTCCCACAGTTGAGCTTATGAAAAGAGCTCTCTCGCTTTTTCTTCACTGAGATCATTACAAGATTCTTTCATTTTATCGATAAAGGAAGGTTTAGCTCCCTCCAGACCAATATAAGACCTCCCAAAAGTTACATTTGAGCACAAGCTTAAAATCCAATGGGATCCAATAAAATCCAAGTTATCCACTCTTTCCACAAATAGTTTTAAATGCTATAGGTTTCCATTGAGAGAAACTTAGCAATTTTCTTGTGAAAGATCTATTTGAAGGTATGATTCAGATAAGAAAGAGTTTTCATCATACTCAAGCCTCTTCAAACCATATATGACTTGCCTTTTGTTTCTATGGGTCAATGGCACCAAAGAGCAGTGCTTCCCATGTGTCTCATGACAGCTGAATGCTTTAAAGCACTTTAATGTGCTTTTTGACACATTTACTTTTGGGCATTTTTATCTGATGTCATATTTTGTTCTGAGACTGATGCATATGTAAATTTGACGAGATGTGAAGATGAGTAAATGGTGATAGAACATAAAGAAACTCTTCAATGTACTGACTTCACTTATCTTATTTTACAATTCTGAAATAACATTCTCCCCATTTGTGCAAGTCATTCACATATTTGTTCCAGATATTGGAAAAAATATGTGAATGACTTGCACAAATGGGGAGAATGTTATTTCAGAATTGTAAAATAAGAGAAGTTATTTCAGAATTGTAATTTACATTTATACATTACATAATACATTGAATTATCATCCAAAAATAGAAATTCCCCTATATCCTGATCACGTGCAGTATATTAGTCATGACCTGAATGGTACAGAGAGGAAGGATGACCTATGACTTGTTTTCAAGAGCTACCTCAAATATCCAAGACCTTACTCTAATTAAATTGCTTCTAAACTTCTAAGCTAGAAATTACTGTTATTAGTCTCTTAAAATAAGTTGATTTATTCCAATTATATATCAATTAGGTGATCAATGACGCATTGTTCTATTCAGACATCCAGGCTGAAACATACAAATCCATGGAGAAATTATCAAATGTGTCATTACATAAACAGCCTGAGATGCTGGTACAAATTAAAATTGAAACAGTTCATATTTTCATGATTTTGATTTCACATTTCACTGCTTGTGAAGTCTTAACTTTCATCCTCATATAAACTTTTTTGTGTACAGTATGCCAACTATGACTTACACAAGCTAGCGGATCTTGTGTTAGCAAATCAAAACTGAATTTGTCTTTTTTATGGCATTTTTATGTAAACTATTATCACAACCTTCTAGTAAACTATTAGAAGATATTGTTTTAATTATCCATTGCTCCACTACTTACTCCAGTGTTGAAAGAAATACATTAATTAGATTTAAAATAATAATAGTAAAAATAAAAATGTTTTAAGAAGGTTAACCCTCTGGGGTCTGAGGTGATTTTTGGGACACTGAGATGTTTGGACATGCTTTGATAAGAAGCACTAAATGATCTTTTGTTCAAAAGCCAACACTAAGCTTATTACTACAGACATAACATCTGTAGCATCTATTTTGAGCTTGCCTTCTACTGGAGTCAGTGCAAAATTATCAGTCACATTCTATGAGAGAGTTAAATACTGTATGCAGAAATAAGCCAACTCCCACATGAATATCTTCACGCCACAGTAACTATATGCACATGGTTCACATATGTGCTGCCTCTCAAGATGGAGAAAGCAAAATCCATTACTGGCCTCAAGCATGTGTGCTGTCAATAGATCACTGTTCTGTTCTTCCTTTGGGACACTGTGTGAATATTCAGCCTGGATCAGCGACCCCCCCTTTGCTTTTAGATGACCTAGGTTATTTCACATATGCAAATAGTAGCTCAATTAGACAATGTAAAGCACATGCTTTTAGCTATAATTACATAATTCTGACAAAACCTAATTGCATTTTTTGTGCTCAAGCTCAATGCTTGTGCATTAACTTCACAGATGTTAACACATTTGTTTTAAGTTAGTTAGACTACTCTTTACGGGATTATTTTCTAATAAGAAGTTATTAGAAAGTTAAAGTTGCGATAACGTTGTAGAAGAGCTAACGTCCTATGCACTTAATTGACATTTGGGTTTAAATGTTTTTATTCCGCCTTGTTTGTAACTGTCCAACATTCTAAATTAAGTTCACTCAAACTCATTTAAGGAACAGCAATCATTACTGAATTCGTCCAGGTTCATTGCAACAAACGTGTAGCTACTGGATCAGTCCTGTGAAAGGAACGGTCACCATTATTATGCCAAGACATGATCCTGGATAAACGTTTTTGGTTAATCCTGGATCAACATTACTGTTGATATAAATATAAACTCATCCCAATCACTACCCCTACACCTAACCCTACCCATAATTTACTACTAAAATCAGTGGGAAATTATGGCTAATTAACAAGGGTGTAGAAGCACCTAACACTGATCATAAGCCTAAAACAGATGTATCCTGAAAAAAAAATATCTCAAATCTGATTGGTTGATCCAGGAACATCTTGTATTTGGTGAAATCACACTCAGCAAGATGAACAACACTGTGTAATGCATTTGGCAGCAAACCTTTTTATCCACTAGCTGTATGTTGTTTTCCATTTGAAGGGTTAAACAGACTGAGTATTTTACTCCATTTCACATGGTCTAACTTTTAAAGCTTTCAGTCATTCTTCCCCTTTCTCTTACATACTCTTGCTCCTCTAACCTTATATCATCTGATATTCTTTTTGCTTATTAAATTTTTGAAGCAGAGACACACTGTGTCACATGGCTTCCCAACATTGGATTTTTCAAAAAGTATACCGCAGCACACCAGTGTCCTTCGGAATGGTCTTGGCTTTGTAATTGTTTCAACAAGTTCTATTGATCTTGGAAATTTGTCAAACGAATTAATATGTTTTCAGGGGTTTACTTAAAAACCACACTGACCAATATGTGTTCATGTTGTGGTGGCTGTGGTTACTGCCCAGATTAATGGTTTGGACTGCTAACCGCAAGTTTTACCCTCCCCTCTCAGCAGCCCTGGGCTTTTGGGACTGAATGTCCAAAAATGTTTTCTCTAACCCCAAACCCTTTCCCCCCACATTGTAAGTAGTAGCTGGAACCACGTGTTGCCCACTGCCTTGTTTTGCATATCAGCTTTATTGGTCTCATGAGAGTCGGGCCAGCCCATAAAAATATAGTATATTATATTGTATTGGATCTGCCACTTGGGTCCACAGTCTAGTACTGCCCTGTTTGCTTTTAAGCTATTGTTTTGTCTGGCTTTTATTATGAACTGTTGTCTATGGGTCATAATTAATTCTTTTAATATCTGAGCTGCATCTAAATTGGTCACTAGTTCAAATTATGACATAAAAGCAATAATGATGCTAAATTCTAGTAACAACTTTATTTAAAAACTACACTTTTTTTGTTTGTTGTTAAAAGGTACTTAACGCGCACAGTTTCACCAAATCTACCTATAAAGTAATACTTTTATCATATATATATATATATATATATATATATTTATATATATACATATATATAAAACATACAACGATATTCTCTCCGAAAAGAAAAAAAAACAAGCTCATGGGGGCATGCCGTGTGGGTGGAACTAACCATGTGGTAGTTTCTGCCATGGAAAAACAAAACTGCATTCACTATTAATTCTTCCTGAGCGAGTCCCATGCAGTTCAGCTAAATGAAGCATTGATTGTCATGATATCCTGGTCTACGCGAGCATGTGCTTCCGTGAGAAATGCCCATAAAGACCAACCAAAAAAATAAATAAATAAAATAAAAAAATTCTCTGAAAATAATATGAACTCTGAAATACACTAACATACCTCAAAATATATATTTTTAACTTTGTCCATACTTAGCATGCGGATTCTTCGGTGCAAAAAATTTTAAATGCATGAAATTGTACCCCTCCTACCTTTAAATATATTTAAAAAAATGAAAAAACACATTCTCAAAAAATTTCTAATTTTAATTTTAATAATTTAAACATTTTTGTCATGTTTAATAGATAGTTAATTTAGTATAATATAATAATAATATAATATATATCAGACTGCATTTTGAGTGCAAAAAAAAGAAAAAAGGTGCATTCAGATGTCACTACAGAATGTCCAGCATCCGATATGGTGCACTATCATGTGATTGTGCCCTGGCCTTGTCCAAATGCATTTAGCCAACTCTGTGGTTTCCTTAATCACAAACAATTCGTTTTATGGTTCACATCTCTGGATTTTCAAACTTAATGTTGCATTTCCATATTGTTGTGTAACTCAGGGCCATCACTGTTGGGAATAACCAGGACTTTGGACATTGTCCCTGGGATGCAGGGATCCCATAAAACATGCATTTATTACTTTTGGATGTTTTCACACTTGAGTCCTCTTTAAAAGAACCCATTCCCTTTAAGTGGACGAAGAGGTGGACCAAATGAAAAAAGACACAGTTTAGAGTAGGGGGTCTGGATCCCAGCCTCTTCTCTGGGGCTCTGTGAATTCAGCATCACTCATAAATATTTTGTCCTGGGCCCCCCGATTTCAAGCAAGCTACACTGCAACCTGGCAGCAGCTACAGTACATCTGCTACATCTGGTCATCTATCGTCCCCGTCGAAGGTCCACCTCTAGTCTAAGGATTTCTCAGCCTTCACACCTGAATTTAATTGAAAGCAGAAACACAACCACAGAGTTACCATATACCGTATGTCTCTACAGGCATAAGAAGTCTCTTTTCAAGATTCTTTTAGAAACCCCCTTTTTTTCCCCTCAAGAATGTGTGTGTGGCCTTTCATGACAAATATGCTTCGCTTCATTATCTTTGGTCATTCTAACCTAGAAAACGCATTCTTAACCATAAAGGATTTCAGGAAATTCATCATTTCAAATTATATAATTATGTTTCTACTCCAAACCGCCGTGAAGACATGATGATTTAAATGGCTGTCATTAAAAAAACAACAACTATTTTTTGGCAAAATGACCTCTATATGATTTTAAACTTTATTTATTTATAACAAAATTGGGAGATTAATTAAATAATTAAAGCATCAGCAAAAGGTTAAATAAAAATAGAATGTATTTTAATATGGTGCAAATATTTAATGATATATTTCTGATTTTAGCAATACGCTTTTGTCTAAAAAAATATTTTTCACCTACATGTAGCAAAAATGGACAGATGTTCTTATGAGCAGAACTGAACCTGCTCAAATAATCACCTGAAAACTTGAATCAGTGTCCATAATGTGTTTTATACGCTATGGACACTGAATGACTTTTCCTGAGGTACAGTTCTGTTCATAAGTTTACATACCCCTTGCAGAATGTAAGATGTTAATAACTGTAACAAAACAGGAGGATCAGAACATATTTTTATTTAATAAAAAGGTATTTTAATTTAATTTAATTTGATTTAATCATTTTATTTTATGAGCTGTCCTGAAAAAGCTCTTTCACATAATAGATGCTTACATGCAGTTCACAAAACAATAACTGAATTCACACAAACAAGTTCAAAGGTTTACATACCCCTGTATTTTCAATCTGTGTTGCTTACTTGGATGATCAATGATTCTTCAAGAAAACGTTTTATTAGATCCTGCACATTTTTCAGTTTTCTTGCATAATCTGCATATCATCATTCCCAGCAGTAATTGGATTTTAACATCCATCTTTACACTTTTAAGTCAGTTGGAAAATATTAAATAACCAAGACTGTCCTTGAAAAACTGATTATGCACTGACTGCAGTGCATCTGTAGGGGTGAATAGAATAGCATTGAAGTTTTAGGTTTCAGATGATCCCAGTCTCTTTCCCACTGTGCAAGGATGAAAAGCTGAAACAAAATAGTCTGAGAATGATCTTTTTTATAATGTCCCTCTGTGTGAGACAACAAGAATGGAATTTAAAATTGATTTACCTGAACACAGGGAGACAAACAGGATAGTAATTTTCAAGCAGTTCAATACTTTCTGCTAAGAACTGAGATTTATGGATGAGACGGAAAAGACAGAGAGAAAAAAACATAGGCTTAGTGATTACTGTATTCCTTTGTAGATCCTTCTTATACAGTACCAATCTAGTTTTGTTGACTATGAGAGGAATAATTGATGGCAGATGTTTAATTTAATGTGACCATGATGCAGGTGTGCATTCATTGATTTTGAGTTGAAAAGTGCCCCAGAGCCAGTTATCCTGCATATGTAACATGCAGGCTAAATATGTATTTCAACAAGACATTAAAAAAAAAAAAAACTAAAATATTTTGTAAAACTGCTTACATGCATCGCTGTGCTTTGCTTAAAAACCATCCAACTTTTTTGGCTTCACAATTAAGTGTATAATTAGGGGTGAGAAAAAAAAAACATTCTCTGATGCATCGTGATTTTCTCTTCAACGATTCTAAATCTATTCAGAATTTTTCAGAATCAATTGTGAGCGAAGGTTTTTTTTTTCTTCCCCCGCATATGGCACGTGTGCACGCTAGAGACGTACTGGGTTTCATTTCACAGAATTTGCGCTGAGACACGAGCACAAATGTGCTTCCATCTGGTGTGTTTTTTTTTTTTTTTTTATTATTTATATATGTTTTTATTTATACCATTTGGAATGCAGTGCCTAACTCGGGCACTGACAGACTTTGTCACTGACAGTCACATGCTCTTTGTGTTTGTTTGTCCTGAAGCGGATGATCGCGGCTGCGGTTAAGTGCACTTGCATTTTCGAACGCTTTTATATGAAACTGATGTACACACCGTAAGTTATGTTTTCAGAGCAAAACATCTAGTATATCGAAAGAGATCTGTGTATTAGTCTGAACGCAGCCTGTCAAAGCTGTCACTGTCTATGTCTTATCTTATCAGTAATAATCAAATGGAAACACTTCAGTGTATTGTCACGAGCCTTAGGGTTTGATTTGGACTCGTCTGTGTATGTGTTTTTTGACACTCAGAGGTTTGGAATGTTTGGTTGCCGTTGATTATATGACTGACAGGTTATATGACTTGAGTTAAAAATCTTTGTTTGTATTCTACTGAAGAAACAAAGTCTGCATCTTGGATGCCGTGGGGGTAAGCATGTTAACATCAAATTTTCATTTTTGGGACTAGAACAAACATATAAACTGGGAAAATACTAATTTAGGATGCAGTTCACAAAATAGTTTCACCATGGACATGTGTGAATGTCATTTAAGTGCTTAAAGACCAGCAATGCGTAAAAATCTGTGTTCACGATATGTGGTTGTTCGCCGGGGAAAATGTTTGGATCAGTTCCGAGCATAATAATGGCTTGACCATTCCACCGACTGTCAGCAGTGATATCAAACATTGAGCTAACAGAACCATTAACTCTGCAGGGAGCTGAATCGCTGCGGCCATTAGCACCGTGCACACACTGAAAGATGCGACAGCATACATCTGCTCCTACTGATTCATCTATGATTATGTAAATAAAGCTTACATAATCGGACAGTGGGGCAGCAGCCTAGTTCACATACTTAGCACAGTGCTTGTATGCTTTTATTTTATGCAACCAGTGTTTATTACACTGCAAAAAAAATTTGCAAAAAAATGCCACAGTTTGTTCAAAGATAAATGAACTTTAAACATTAAAAGGTCTTTACAAGACAAAATAACAGCCTCACGCAAAGCATTTCTGGGAACCAATATCAGAAAAAACAGAAAAAGGTTGATGAGGATTTCTGGTTCTCAGAATACTTTGCATGCGGCTGTTTTTAATAGTTTTATTCTGTAAGGATAAAGACTTTTTAATGTTTAATGTTCATTTATCTGTAATCAAACTGTTGCCAATAATAGTACTGGCATCTAGCTACATAATTACAGCAAATCTTTTTGCAGTGTAGGCTACAATCAATTAGTGAACAAAAAGACAAAAAAGTAATGATCAGTCATTACCAATGGATAAATGGAGGAGATTCTGCAGAAGGATATGGCACGACACCTGTCCCTAATTTGGAAGAACATGCGGTCACAAATGTTGAACTTCAGTTATGCAAAATTAATCAACATCCTTGGAACAGATGTCAACCAGAATCACAAATGTATTAAAGGGTTAGTTCTCCCAAAAATTTAAATTCTGACATTAATTACTTACTCTCATGTCGTTCCAAACCCATAAGACCTTCATTCATCTTCTGAACACAAATTAAGATTAAGAGCCACCTGTCCCTCCATAGACAGCAATACAACTGAAATGATCCCAGATCCAGTAACTTAGTAAAAACATCTGTAAAACAGTTCATGCGACATCAGTGTATCAACTTTTTTTTTTTTTGCTGATCCACTGATGTCACATGGATGGTGTTTTTACCGTGTTTCTGGATCTGGGATCATTTCAGTTGTGCTGTTGTCTATGGAGGGTCAGATGGTTCTCTGATATTATCAAGAATATCTTAATTTGTGTTCTGAAGATGAACGAAGGTCTTATGTGTTTGGAACAACATGAGGGTGAGTAGAATTACAGAATTTTCATTTTTGGGTGAACTAACCCTTTAACAACAGGATATGTATCCAGTATTTGTGTAATTTACGAAAAACATGAAACTGTTTTTTAACAGTGAAATGTTTATTTCTGTGTATGAATTCTTAAATATGCTGGATTATTTATAACTTAACATCTACAGACAACGTTTGTGGTATATCATATTAATGTACCACAGGACCACACTCATTTTGTAAAAATTAATTGAAAACATGTTCACAGTAATGCACTTCCAGTACTCCACCACAAACAAATTGCGTCTTTCATGGGAAGATAAATGTTTAAGAAAAATTTTTTTGTAACAAGAAATGTGTACATAGATGAAGAAAAAGCATCAATATCCATTATAAAGCGCTTAAGAAACACTTCTCAAGCAGTGTTTGATAAGCTGAGGTAAACGTATCCTCCATGTCTCAGGAGCAGTGTGCTTTGGAAGCAGCTCAACAATAGCACAGTAGTCAGCAGGTATGCTGTGAATCCCAGCAGTGTTTCATGAGAAAACCTCACACACACACACACACACACATTTGTTTCTGTGAATTGTGGGGACTTTCTATAGACTTCTACCCAACCCTAAGCCTACCTGCCCCTTACAGAAAAAAACTATTTGCATTGTTACACCTTCTGATAAACAAAATTGACTCATTTTAATAATTTATTTTCCTCATAGCGACCGCAGGCCCCACAATGTTGGTGGACATTTGGTTTCCATAATAACAAAAACAAGTACACACGCATGTTACAGATTTACTGTATAAGTGAAATCATCTCACAATTCTTTATACAGAAGGAATTATTTTTATAAAACTTCCCTTAAACCAAACTTTAACACAAACGTGTTTAGATCAGTACATTTAAAGGGGCCAAAATCGATGATTTGGGATATTTGTGTAATTCCAAATAGTAAGAAGCACTTGAAGTTGTAAAAATTAACCTATTAAATGTTGTT
>JAUMHI010000052.1:11571332-11585858 GCA_032359435.1 Enteromius unitaeniatus
CCTGACACCAGTATAATATAAGATTTCATTAATTGTACACTGATGTTGCACTGTGTCATGGCAACAGATATTACTGAAGTGGTGCTTGAATTAATTCTGATTTCCGTAGTAAAAATTATAATTTATTTTTAATTGAAAAACTTATTAATAAATAACTATTAGAAAGTTTCTGAATATATGCTAATTGATAAAATGCTTTACAGCTGCCCTGTATCAAGTTTCCACAAAAACGTTTAGCAGCACAAATGTTTTCAACATATATAATAATAATAAATGCATTTTTAGCAACACATCAGCTTCTTAGAATGATCAATGTGATGCTGCGAGTAATGACTGCTGAACAGGAATAAATTATGTTGAAATATATTAAAATATTGCAATTGTTTATATAGTTTAAATGACATCAATGTTTCACAATAGTACATTTTTATTGTATTTGATCAAGCTTTCTTAAAACTAGCTTTTGTTAAATTAACAGAAATACTTAATTTATCCTCTGCACCTCAGTGCTTTTTCCCGAGCTTCTTCCCCCCGTCATCTGCATTTAGCAAAGGAATGTATGATATCTGAAACATTTGCTAATTGCAAAGTGACACAAGATCTCAAACAAAAAAGAAAAAGTCTATTTGTGTCTCGTCAGACAGACGCCAGTAAAAAATCAGACGAGGTCAAAGGTCGTCCACTAGGTTTGCTTTTGGACATCAGTCTGAATCAAATCACAAACAGCTGACCTCACCGACCTGCTTAATACAGCATGAAATAACATTAAGTTCATTAGTTTAAATCCGACTTTAAAGGGTATTCAGTCAAATCGAGTCAAACAATTACGACACAGATTTTCTTCTCAGTTCCTTTCAGTTCTTTCACTATTTCGTTAGGAGGTCTAAAAAGTGTCAGATTAAATATACTGGGAACCACAAGGGTGAACTGACTGTTCAGTTCGGTTTCCAAAACAGTTCAAGATGCTTCCAGGAATCAGAAATTGACTTCTGGAACACCAAAACATTATAAAACATAATGCCAAAAACAAGAATCCTTGCATCTCCCTAGGACACGTCTGAAAACTGCATAATAATAACAACCTGCTGGTAGGAAGTGCTAAATGACCAAACCAGACAGAGTCTTGAGTCTACACCATTGACAGGGGTGTAAAATTAGTGACAGCTGAGAAAACTGACCTGGCCATTCCCCTGCTGAGCTCCCACTTCTCCCCCTCACCTAACCTAATTGTGTCCTCAGTCCTGGGTCGGTTATTCATTGCTTAAACCTTAGAAGAACACAGGTCCAGCTTCCATACCCCTGTTCCCTTAAGATCTGCTCTTGGGCCATGGCGGTTCACAGACAAACATCAAAGGTAGGCTTCTTTTTCCCCTTCCTGCTGCATGAAGACTTGTTGATAATTGGCTTTATTCTTAACATTTTAGAACATAGTTACGCAAGTAATTGAATAGGCCCGGGAGAGCTCTGAATACTGATGTGTCAGGCTGGAGCTGTTAGAGGAGTTTTTGGGTGAGGTTAGTGTCGTCCCCCAATTGCACAGCATTGATGGCCATGTAGATGTGCATCATAAACTCCATCTGTGTTGATTCAGTATGTAGAAAGACACATTATTTGGATTTATGGATGTTTGGTAGGTTCTAAAGATCCTTCCAGATGATTTATTGATAAAGATATATGTACAGAAAACCCATACTTTAATTTCCACACCCTTGTCAGTGACTAAAGCAAACAGACTTCTTTACAAAAGTCTTCTGGTTAGGCCATGTTCCATATCCAAATACAACCATCTGATAGATTAATGTTGCAAACCACACAACCACTTTATGTTTTCAAACACGTAGAGGGTCTAAAGTGTGTGAACTTGCACACTGTGGTTATGTCTGATGTTTCTGGCTATTATAGATTTACGTGTCTAGGCAGCCAGAAAGAATGACCTTAAAGGTTAAACAAACACTGGTTTGACAGGCATACAGGGCTGTAAGACAAAGAGCTCCTGCGGATGACCATAAAATCATTGGGAGAAAAAAAAGAGGACATCGCCAAAACCGCAAAATGAATGCTAACTTTTCAGATATAAAGAAAACTAAGAGTATAAAATGCCAAAATGTGTATTAACTTGACACTCTGTGAGGTCGAATCCATAAGACATCTCAAATGGAGTTGCAAATCCACTATGGCAAAGCACTACATGAAGTATATTTACACAGATCATTCACTTTGTCTGCTATAGATGGCACTGTACCTTGTTTGGACCCTGATGGGCTTCAGTCTAAGTGCCCCTCCGGCTACTTTGGTCCCTGCACCATTTGACCTGGATAATTATGAAGACCCAAACAAATGGGATATAAACACATATGGACTGAACTATGACTATGATGAACTGAATGAGGAGGTGAGGGGAGGTTTGAAAAGTTTTGTCAGTCTGTCAAGTCTATAATCATTTACTCATCATCATGCTGTTCCAAACCTGTATGACTTACTTTCTTCCACTGAGCTCAAAAGGAGAAAGTTTGGATGTTAGGTGGAATGTTAAACAGTATTTTACTTCATAACCAGTGTGAAGGAGTATAAGTGCTATTTCTTTCCAAAATTTCTCCCTCACACAAACACACACACACACACACACACACACAAAACACCCTTAATTAAATATGCAGGAGAAATGTAAGCAAAGGAAAGCTGGCAGCTTTTAAACCCAATAACTTTGGTTGTATGGACAAAAAAGTAGAGACACTTTGCTTAAAAAATATAATCTTGTTTGCTCCACATAGAAGAAAGTCATACAGGTTTGGAGAGACATTCAGATGACTAAACAACTTTAAACAGTAGCTTTTTTGAGTGAACTGTACCTTTAAGAAAGATGAACTATGAACAGGTTTAAGTTGTTTTGTTCTATCAATTCATTTTGTCTGACCTCTTTTTTTCCTCACTGACTGAGGTTGGGACGCTAGCTCCTCCTCCAGCACTCACTCAGCCACCTGCTATAGTTCCTCCAGAGGACTACATGGAGGAAGTGACACTGCCGCCCCCTCCGACAAAGTCACCTGTCCCTTCCACACTAGATTTCCATGGTCCGGGTCTGTTCGGGCCCGACACAGGCTTAGGTAGATGGAAAATTGGTCTAAAAGGGATAAAAATGTTCGCCCTCTGGTGGCGTAAAGTGTAAATACGTTCCTCTCTCCCTGTCTATTAAAGGCATGCCCTCCTGCCTGCTGTGTGTGTGTATCAGTGGCAGTGTGTACTGTGATGACTCAGATCTGACTCAGATTCCCCCTCTGCCCAAAGAAACCACACACTTCTACGCTCGCTTTAACAAGATCACGGAGGTCAGGGCGACAGACTTCAATAATCTCAGTAAGTCTCAAAGACGCTTCTATTTTCTTGCAAATGTAAATGCTATGTTATGCAGTTTACATTAGGCACGAATGCATAGATAGTTAGCTTTTGAAGAGTCTAGGATTTAAGACTTAATGAATTGTATTATAAATTAAACTGAGTTAATATGTTTAAGAAAACTATACTAACTGCTGTTCTCAGGTCTGCTAAAAAGGATCGACCTGAGTGGAAACCAGATAAGTACAGTGAACAAAGATGCTTTTCGTTCAGTGCTTCAGCTTCAGGATCTCATACTGGCTGATAACAACATCCAGGCCCTTCCAGAACTCCCAGATACCCTCAAACACATTGACATTAGCAATAACCAGCTGAGGAGTTCAGGCATGCATACAGAGGCCTTTATGGTATGTACACAACCATTCAAAAGTTGGTATTGGTAAGAATTGGTTGTAGAAATCATACTAATATGCTTATTTCGTGCTCAAGAAACATTTGTTTTTATTATCAGTTTCCTTTTTTTTTTTTTGAAAATGAAACTGTTAAACATTTTAAGGATCGTTTGAGGCATAGAATATGTGAGGATTTAATAAAAACATACGTCATAAATGTCTTTTTTGTCACTTTTGATAAATTTAATGCACCCTTGCTTGAATAAAAGTTAAATAAACTTAATAATAAATAAATATATAATTAATTATAATAATAATAATAAAAACTTACTGACCCCAAACTTTCGAAGGATCATTTATTTAAAAAATATATAATATATATATATATATATATATAAATATTTTATTATATTTAAAAAAAATAAAATATATATATATTAAAAAATAAAAACTCTTTTCAAAATTGTTTTCCAGTGAAAATATGTAAAAATCCTTAAAATAAGATGAATTTACTTCAGAAACACTGCATAAGTTTATGTTAGGTTTTCAAGGAATGTATTTTTAATACACTTTCTAAAAAAGTGCAAAAGCTAACACTGGAGCAGTAACTTCTAACAAGGAATACCTTTGTATCTTGTATCTCTAAAAATGGTCTATTAGGACCATCCTAGTGACAGCTTTTGAAATAATATATCAGTCAATTTTGTTTGTACTGACAGATTTCTATGTTTCCCCCCCAGGTTTACACTTAGAATGATTGAAAATGTAGTAAAAACTAAAAACCTCTCTAAAAACAAACCCGTAATATTATGCTTATTTATTTATTTAATTTTTTATTCTTACCAAATAATTAAGTTTCCACTGACAAATTACAAGCAGTGCATGGAGCTTGATAATCTTATCTTGTTTGTGTTCATTTCCTCTCCTGAGTAGAGGATGAAGGAACTTCAGTTTCTGTACCTGTCGAACAACAAGTTAGACTACATACCTGTCCCCATCCCTGAGAGCCTACGAGTGCTCCACCTGCAGGTAAAAAACAATTCCTATTCCCACTACTCTAGCAAATAATATCCTCAGTTAATGCTGCTTCCCTCTTTTTTTCCTCCAGAACAACAATATACAGAGCATAGGCCAAGATACTTTCTGCAACTCCCACGATATAAACTACATAAGGAAAGCCCTGGAGGACATCAGGCTTGACGGTAACCCTGTGGATATCAATCTTTACGCCCATGCTTATGTCTGCTTACCACGACTACCTATAGGAACTCCAGTCTAGGACAGCATCCCCCTTTTTTCTGCAGTTTGTGTGTGTATGTGTGCAATTTCTGATCTTTAAAAAAATTTTTGTGACCACAGCACAAAAGATCAAATATTTAAAATGTCACCATATCAATATCTAGGCAATCAATGTCTATCTTCTAAATTCTAACTTATTTAGCCAGTCACGCTAAGTAGGCATTTAATGACTTAGCATTCATTACAGTACAAGTATAAATTGGCTCTGTTCCAAAATCCGGTAAGCTTCCATAGGCATGATCCTAAATGAAAAGGCAAAATAAGTGACCATTTCGTAACCTTCATAGGCTGCAACACTGCAAAAAACAAGATTTTAACAGTTGACACTCACAGTTAGCATGTTGCTAAGCTAATAGTCAAATAACCATATAAATAACCCTGCTGAGAATAACAGCTTAGGTTTATGTTTTATAGCTGGGATGCTAGTTTAAGCTGGTCCTTTGCTGGTTCATGCTGGTCATTTTGCTGGTTTATGCCAGTCCTTTGCCAGCATGTGACCAGCTTAAAACAGCATCCCAGCTTCCAAACATACCTAAACCAGCATATGCAGTTTTTAAGCAGGGAAATAGCACACTGACAAAAAATTTTTTTTAATTTTATTATAAGTTCATTAGTGATGTACAAATAAATGTATCTACTTCAACATCAAACGTGCCTTAACCTACAAAACTCCAAAAAAGTTGCTATGCATTTAGTTTACTGCAGTTTCTAGCTAAAATGAAGGCAGTACAACTCCATTATCATGTATTCCCTGGTACACAAATGATCATTAAGAGAGAGATTATCAATTAATAGAGACAGCTCCATATGTATGAGCACTGAGTGAGTAGCTCACCTGCCCTGCTGAAAAACACAGCATATGCTGTAGGTATACTGTAGGTATGTTTTGAAGCTGGGATCCTGGTTTAAGCAAAGGTTACCAGCATCCCAGCTTCAAAACATACCTAACCGGCATATGCTGTTTTTTTCAACAGGGTGGTACACTGAACTTGTGATGTGGAGCTCTAGGTTTTTAAATGCAATACATACAGCAACCAAAATTTTTAAATTCACATTCATCTGTGTCAAATAAAACTGAAATAATTTTTAGCAGCACTCACTGGACAAATGTTGCAACATGTGCAACAGGGAATAGGCACCACAGGCACATTCTCTTTATTGAATCCATTATAAATATATTTTTAAAATGGCAATGTTTTTAATTGCATTTTGACTGGCATTCTGTATTTCCTTCTGTGATGCTGCCTTACAGCTTGCTCATGAGAAGCCATGCTGCTAGCTACATTTTAGATCATGCTTCGTGTTGTGAGCGTGCCTACAGTATGATGCCTTAAAATATCTTTGTAGGCAGATCACTAGGTTTGGGAACAGAGACATTGATTAGTCATGCGAAAGTTGCAGAGGAAGCCAGAGCAACAGTGTACAACTACTGAAAACAACTAATTTCCAATTTTCACCACAATGTGGCGCCATTCTCCACTACTTTCAATCTGCAGAAACACATTCTAGCATTTCTATAGGTACTCAGCTCCATCTGTCAGGTGTTTTTGTCATTTAATCAGAGACTCGTGTTAATGGCTTTTGAGAATGCACTGTTCTGTATTAATGATGCCGCACGTTTGCTTGATTTGCTCTAGCTCTGTTTCCCATTCAACAGTTTTCAGGACGTATATACAGTGACAACTCAGCTGCATCTATTTTTAAATCAATTTGTTCATGTGCCACTGCAGGTGGTTTCTGAGGTTACTTAGCAACTGTCAAATATTTATAGTTTGACATTTACCCATGAGCACAATGTAAAGATACTCCTAGATTATTTGCACTGGATGTTAAGCACCTGTAAAGACATAACAAATGTAATCCCGTGAGAATGAACAGGTTTTCACAAACCAAAATGTGTGAGCTCATTTTTTTTACTTCAGCTATGCCACGACAGCAATGTCCAATTGAACAAAGCTCCATAAAGGTCTTCACTGCAAATATCTGCACAGATCCATTTAATGCTGCATTTTGAATAAAGCCCAGATGTCTGTCCAAACATTAAATTAAACACAACAGCAGAAAATTACAGTTTGGCTCTCATTCATGGCACTGAGATCAACAGCAGAGCTCTCAAATTGTTTCTTTATATGATACATGACAAACAGACAACCTGCTACAATAATATATAATTATATTCATATTTATTATTTCATATATTATATCTCAAACAATATTAAACAAAACTGTCTTTATAATCAAACATTAATTTAGGGAATATTAAAGGTCCAATACAACTTAAGGCCCATTGGCTAAATTTGCCATAATATTGATTAAAAAAAGTTAAATAAAAGTAAATACATACATAACTACTCTTACAATGTACTGTATTTACAAAATGGGGTTAAACCAATTTTTAAAAAGACATGTATTTGCATAACTTTTATTGTAAAGAAATCACTTGACATCGCATGACAGTGTGACTCCTAAAATCCTAAAACATTCATACATTTGGTAAGAAAAACATTGCTGCTCAATTATTGCTACTCCAAGTATTATTATAAAATTCTAAGCTTCACATTTTTTGCTTCAAGTACTGTGCTTGCCTGTTTCACTCCCATTTTTAATGGATCATGTAGAATATCATGAGTTTAACTTGAACTGAACCCAACATTTTCCTTTCACATTACCAAGAAGTGGATAGGGCCAAAATGAAAAATGCTAAATAGTAAAAAATTGTTCACCAAACACAACTGTATACAGTAAATAGTGACAGAATTTGTGTTTTTGGGTGAACCATCCCCTAAAATCAACAATTTTGTACATACATTAAGACAGCATGAGTGGGTCTATGTATCACTTTATTTTACTGTACGTGTACATGTATTTCTTATGTACTTACACAAAAGTACTGTAATATAAAGTAGCTACATGGAGTAGGGTTAGGTTTATAAGGTAGATTCAGGGCTAGTATCTAGGTATTACCTAGTTATTGTAATTACTACAATAAGTGTGTAGATCCGGAACAGGACTGTAAAATGAAGTGAATTTTTTTTAAAGGCCGCAGCGTTCAGACCCCATTATTTTCTTATGAAAAACTGCACAGGGCTATCTTTGTAGCTTTATAGCATTCGCATGTCATTTTGTTTGTGGTTTGAAGATGATGGCCTATTATGCAACCTGTTCATGTTGAAATCTGTATAATTTGTGTAGCTTTTAAGTGAGAGATAAATTTGTGCTCACTGATTTGTAACCTGACGTCAAAAACGAAAGATAACCGTTTCCATTGCATTCAGATCACCTTCTATTCATAACTCTGTAAGAACAAGCCAACGACCCATTTTTGGTTCACAGCCCACTAGTTGAAAGCCACTGGTCTGCAGTCTATCAATGAGAGGAAGAGATAGAGAACGAGGCTAAGCGCTGCTAATCTCCCAGTACGGTCAAGCTTTACAGTCGGTACAATTTCTCCTCCTCCTCCTCCTCTTCTTTTTTTGGGCTCCATTCTCCTCACCCGAATGATCCTCCCATTGTTACTTGCTTTCACAAGGGCTTATATCATCCCTCCTCTCCTCTGTCGCATATAACTCTTCTTTAACCTCTTCCAGGCAGCCATTGCCAGTGACTCACTTGATGAATAAAGAGGAGAGAAAACTCAATCCCTTTCCCTGCGGTTGCAGGAGCGTTTACGGTGAGGGAAGGGGTATTTGAAGCCCGAATACTACCAGCGACTAATTGGTACATGAAAAGCAGGAGTGTCTGAGATGAGAAAGCAAAGAAATAAAGCGCTTTTGTAAACAATAATTGTGAAAACACATCGTGATCCTGCGATAAGGGCTTAGCGTGCACCTGTTTTAATGTCACGGATTCTACTTCGCCATCTCTGTTTCTCTCTCGCTCTGCACTGGGTCCATGAAGGTGACCTTGCATTCTGCCTGAGCTCATCCATTGATCTCATCACTGAAAGGACCTGCGGGCTTCCCTCCCACATGATTCAGGGGAGGGAGGGGCCACAGATAGGTGCATATGCTGTGGGGGTGTATTTCAGCAGTCCGTATGTGTGTTTGTGTAGGTAGTAGGTGAGGAGAGGGGCTAAGGCAAGAGGAATGTTTAAAACACGCATCCATCCTCCTTTCAGCCGCCCAGAGCCATCAAATAATTGAGTCGAGCCCCCGCCTGAACAAGACACACACACACACAAACACATACAAATGCTCTCTCCAGCCTCCCACATGAAGACAAACTCACTCATTGCTGTGATATCTGAATCTCTAAGGGAAGTCGTTTGCATTCTATTAAGCAGGGTGACTCCTTGCAGTAAATATCAACCAGGGTTGCCAGATTTTCACAAAAAATGCCCAATTGCTACTCAATACTCAAAGGGGCTAAATATGACATTATTTGGGGTCGATTCATTCCGCAGTCGTTAAAAACAATCCTTGAGGACCAAAAGTGTTAACGTAGGCCAAACCGCAAACTAGACAACACTGTGTGCCTCTTATTTCTTAATTGATCTACTTAAAGGATTAATTCACTTTCAAATTAAAATTTCCTGTTAATTTACTCAACCCCGTCATATGTTTATGTTTACGTATTTCTTTCTTCAGTCAAAAAGAAATTAAGGTTCTTGATGAAAACATTAAATTTAAATCCATACAGTGCACTTCAATGGAAGGTCAAAATTACAGTTTTAGTGCAGCATCAAAGGGCTATAAATGATACCAGACGATGAATAAGGGCCTTATCTAGCGAAATGATCGGCCATTTGAAAAAAAAAAGCTAAAAATGTATATGCTTTGTAAATACAAGTGCTCACCTTGCTCTGCGATGCGTGTAAAATTTTAGGCTTACATTATTCTGAAATGGTCACGCTTGACGTAAGCGGATGTAATGGGTCAGTGTTTACAAATGAGGAGGAGGACCGTACAATTTTTTTTTATAATTCAATTACACATGTTCAAATGTCATTGTGTCAGTATATTTTTTAAAAAGGTAATTTTGTGCGTGTATCCTGGATGTGAAAACAATTGGACTTTTCATAGACTCGGTACTTCATCAAGCGTTACCTTTTCAGCGTAATTAATGTATGTATTACATGAATCACATCGCAAAACTAGCAAATTTGTGTTTATACAGTATGTATATTTTATTATTATTTTTAGTAATAATAATAATAATTATTATTATTATAGCTGCGCTTAAACTGTATTAAACTGACTTATGGTGAACTAAATGGAATGTTTTCATCAAAAACCTTAATTTATTTTTGAATGAAGAAAGAAATGCATAAACATCTTGGATGACACGGGCGTGATTAAATTATCAGGAAATTTTAATTTGAAAGTGAATCAACCCTTTGAAGGGTTAGTATTTTTTAAATGCTAAAATGCCAAGGTTTGGTGTAAGTTGTGTAATGTGTAAAAGTAAGCTAAATCATAATTCCCATGTAACTTTTTATATTTTAATTCAAAGTATGCAATGTGTGGTTAAAGAGTTACTAATGTAAATTGCTAAGTAAAAGTTCTTTTAATCTTGATTATCTTATTCACATTATTTATTATTTTCATTAACCAATAAACCGGTAATATTTATAATATCTACTTTAATATCTACTTCATTAGTATATACTATATACTATACTATATTCCACTTAAATGTAGTGGAAACTCAGCAACATAAACTATATGTTAATATAAACTAAAAATATAAACAATTTTTTAGACTTATAAATTAGCTTTTACATAAAATTTTCTTTACCTGCCAAGTAAAATGTATTTTGACAGGCAAATTGATATTGTTTTGCATAATGATACTGATCGCTTTTCTCATGTGCATCTGTAGGCTATACACAGCTAACAATTCTGGATCCCAGAAATAGTTCCCAACGGAATATTGAAACAAGATAACAATATATGTTAGTTTCATGCAATAATGTTGGAGAAGCATTCTGAGTTGGCCTGGCATGATAAGAGTTTCTAAAATATAATGCACAGTTTGTTAGATCAAGGGGGTGGCTTATTTTACCCCATTCTCTGATTAAATCAAAGAAGCGCAAGCCAGCCCTCAAACTCAAATTCAAAATGTCTGAATAATAGACAGCTGGGTCCTAATCAGCGTAAAGACAAAAGAGAGGAGAAGCCATTGAAACTTCAAAGCATTGTTTCTACTGCAGAGTTACGTTTGAGCTGTAGCAGGATGGAGGGAGGAGGAGGAACAGATGAAAACTGGAAGTATAAGAAATATTAACGGAAAAGCGAACAAGTAAGATGGACAGAGAGAAATAGCTGCACGGCAGGCAGGAACACTGGGGAGCTGGAGTGGGTGTGGGATCAATAACTGAATATACTGACAGAAAGAAAAGAAAGAACGAACTGTGAATTAAAGCACACATAGCAGTACTTCACTTTAATGTGGCACAGATATGGAGAAGGAAATAAATTCTGAGGTCATTTATGTGTTTTATGAGAACACTTCAGTAAATGAAAACTCTCATCCTTTGTATCAGTGTCACTGTACATTCATTATGAATCTGAATCTGAGCCAAATTGGGTAGACATATCTGATTCTTCTTGCATAAATTCAAAATGGTGTAATGCCTTGTGTTCCTTTGAAAATAAAATGTTGCCCTATACTTTTCCAAACACAAACAGTGTAAAATTTCACTGACAAAAAAAGGGTCAAGTCTGGGACAACAAATACAAACCGCATTTGTGTGGAGAAGGCTGTCTCAAAAGTATGGAAACTTATACACGACCACTGGATCCTACAACTCGCTCTTCCTTTTGTGGTAGAGGTATGCAGTGAGCAGAGGCCAACCTTTGAAAAGATACTTACTCCCCTAGAGAGAAACGGGATGGCAAGAGTAGAGAAATAAAGGGAGGTAGAGTGAGCCAGATCCAAAAGCATTCTGCCCTTTCACCCTTTCATAGCCAAGTATGGCAACTAGCCATTCTCCTCCTTCTCTGAGGAGACATCTGTTTTCAAAGTTACTGATTGTTGTATAGTGTAAGCGTGTTGCCTGACCATTTAAGGGAAGGTTTGTCCTAGCATACTGTTTAGCCACAAGAAGAGCTGCTTACTATTATACTTTAAAGGGATAGTTCACTAAAAAATTAAAAGTATCCTGTCTTTTACTCACCTTTGAAGCATCCTATGTGTACGTGACTTTCCTCTTTCAGATGATAAAAATGATTGATTATAATAAAAATTGTCCAGACCCCTCCAAGCCTTAAAATGGGTTTAAATGGGTGATAACCATTAAACTCCGGAAGATGTGAAATAACGTGCGCGTACTTGTGATAAAGCGTCCCTCACACAACTTCGAGAAGGGGGTTGAATAAAGTCCTCCTGTAGCAAATCTTTTCGAAGCACTTTTGTATTATAAATATCCATGTTTAAAATTTGAGATTTTTAGAAACAGTTTACAGTTTTTGTGAAGTTTAGGCTTACAATCAGTATTTGGTGCTTCTATCATTTCCTCTGATTTTAGGCATTACCTATGGGTAAGGTGTAGTGATATGATATGATCAAGACTATATTATTGCATTAAAATGTTGTCTCAGGATGAACAAAATATGTTGACACATAGTACTTGGCAAAATCAGGATGTGCAAAATAAGGAAAAGCTGTTTCCTTTGAAACTACATTTCCCAGAGGCGCACGATGCATACATCCGCCGGGACTGCTTCCAATTTCAACAGACAGCAGACATGAGAGTAAAGTGCTTTTATATATATATATATATATATATATATATATGGATATTTATCGTACAAAAAAACAAAAAAACACTAGAGGAGGACTTTATATTAACCCCCGGAGTCGTGTGTTCACGTCTTCCGATGTGTAACGCTATCACCCATTCAGACACATTAAAAGGCTTGTAGGGGTCTGGACAATTGTTCAAGAAGAAAGTCACATACACCTAGCATACTTCAAAGGTAAGTAAAAGACAGTATCATTTTCATTTTTGGGTGAACTATCCATTTAAAGCGTCTTTGAAGTGAACTGCATGAACAAGAATATTCCAATATTAATCAGACTTTGGTCATATTCCAATGAAGTAAAAGTTTTAAATTGTAAATTGTAATAATGTTAAACCAGGTGGTATATAGGCTAAATATGTTACCATTCTAAATAGCTATATAGTCAAATTATATTTAGATTTTGAATTTAATTTTTTTATTTTATTATTAAATTATTATATTGCATGTTTACTGTAGTTCACTTGTTCACGTGAACTCTGTATTCAGAATATCTGCTCAGAATGTTTATATTATATAACTGTTTAGGTCAAACACAAAGGTTATTCTGGGTGATATTATACACAGACAGTATTATCAAGGAGGAGACTTTTTTGTAAAAGTCTCATGAGCTACATTTCAGCTCCATTGCTCCAGGGTATTCAATATTATCATAAAAGACACAAATGAGAAGTAATTCATTTCAATTGCTGTACACCAATGAAACGAGCAAGCATCTCCAGTATTTTGAGAACAGCATGGGAAAAAAATCAATCTTCTAGTTTATTTGGAATATTCTGATTAAAGGAAAACAAATATTCTAATTGTAAAGGAACATTGAAGTAGCTATGGAGTTTGTAAATATCATTTTCACAATGAATGAATTTCCATGCAGATGTGATTTGTATGTAGGTGGAATATACATTTTTACATAAATGTACAGTATTAGCCAAGCCCCTTCAAACAGCAAACATTTGCACCCAGTAGAAATATGAGAAATATGTTACGTATTATTTTCAGAAGACATTTAATAAATCGTGAACATCAATTATACGTTTCCAGAAACACAATAAATCATATTGTACTTGACATAACTAAAATCTGCACAGATAATCCCTCTATGCATGCAATCAAAATAATTTCTTTGAAAGCACGATGGTTTATATACTGTGGTCTAATCATCATCAGACTCATGATGACAGGAAGGTTTACAGCAAGCTGTTTGTCTGCCACCTCCTACCACATCTCTCTCCTTTAATGTGAGTTTCTCAGAGAATGACATGATCCTCTTTAAACTGTCTTACCTTCAGAAAGGAAAGGTTTATCGTTTCATCGACTCCAGCCAGAGATGTTATCCAGTCAGTGGCTGGAACAAAATGATCAATGTAATACTACTGGGAAATGTCTCTCTATCTCTCTTTGGTTTCTTAAAAAGCAGAACAAAACATAATTATTAACAAGTTCCATAATCAAAAGAGCATTAAGCATTGGACACACTACAGTATAAGAATTTGATTGCAGAGCTGTATAACATATGTCAGTTTAGACATGGTGCTAATTTATTTGATAGTGTTGATTAATGCAGTTGGATCCTGAACAATTGAAACAATTACATGTATTCCTTTAACAGACACCTTTATGCATTCAAGGTATAATCCAATTTAAGAAACAAACCATGATTACTCTTTCAGTCGAATCACTTCAATGTTACATATGGGAACTTGCCAGAGAGACCTATCTGCTTTGAGCTTTTACTAAAGGCCAATGAATATTGGCGTGCA
>JAUMHI010000052.1:11612362-11631773 GCA_032359435.1 Enteromius unitaeniatus
CCTCCATAGACAGCAATACAACTCAAATGATCCCGGGTTCAGAAACGTGGTAAAAACAATGGTTGTGGCTCAACCTCACTTTCGCGATTTTTTTTTTTGAGCAAATAAAACAAAAATAACATAATTTACTCTTCTCCCGTGACATAGATCTTCCGCCATGTTCAACACGCCGTATACACAAGCTTTAACGTATTTGACGTAATCAGCCTTGTTTACATTCGGGTGAAAGCATGTGCATGAATGTAATCTGCGGCTGTTTGCACCTAGAAGAATGCGTACACTTACACAGTAATGTTTTCTAAAATGGTGAAAGACGTAAGTCATAGGAGAAGAATGGTTGAGTATGATGTTATTTTTGTTTTCTTTGCGCAAAAAAAAGCTGATCCACTGGTGTCACATGGACTTTTTACTTGTGTTTTTACCTCATTTCTGTATCTGGGATCATTTCAGTAAAATTGCTGTCTATGGAGGGACAGATGGCTCTCTGATATCATCAAAAAATATCTTAATTTGTGTTCTGAAGATTTGGGGCCACATAAAAGTGAGTAATTAATAAGTGAATTTTAATTTTTAGATGAACTAACCCTTTAAGTTTCCATGAATCAAAATGCAATTATTGAAGCAATTACCCTAATTAGATTTAGATTTCTGTTGCTTAAATAGAAATTTACCAAAACTGCATATGTGTAGATATAAAAGTAGTCTATATAGTTTCAGTGTATTCCAGATTTACTATATTCGTCATGATTTTGAATGATTCTGTTGATGTAATGATTAATTCTGGATAAAACTTGCAAGCGAATACACCATGTTATTATTACCAAAGTGCATGGTAGAGGTTGGAAGAGAAACTGGACTGAACTACAAAATATTCCCATTTTTGTATAATCAATAAGTAATTTTTCAAGGAGTAATAATTTGATACCATATTAAGATAAAGTGCATTGAATGTTGCATGCTCACTTGATTACACACAAAATCGCTTGAGATTTAAGAATTCGAAGTGTGATGGCATCCTCATTATAATTTTACAGCAGCCTGAAACATAAAAATCCAGCATATGCTTGGCTCTCACAGGCTTAGCCGGCGCCTTGAAGTGGAACTGTTGAACAAAATGTGTAGGTTCTTTTAATCTAGGTTAGGGATGAATAAATCTCTCTTTACAATTAAAAAGAGCAGCTGAGATTTGATTTTAACCTTAAAGCACCCTAACCATTGCACAACAGCTTGAGCACATATTGAATTTTCATATTGTGCTTCATAGCTCTTTAAGATACTAGATGCATTAAGCTCATAATATTTGAAATGTATTAAACCTGATCAGTTGCTAATAAGTCTTTAATAGCAAATCAATACAAAATGCACATTGTGATTGGATACAATCAGATACAGTATATAAATTCTATTTCACAGGCAATTAAAAAAGAATTGTGCAATGATAAACATACAACAGGGAGTAAAAAGCTTTTGAACACAGACTTTAAATGAGCTCCTTTTTTCTTGCTCCACTGCTTGGCTATAGAATGATCCAAATTTCCCTAGACCCGAAATGAAAAGACTTCTTCACCCAAGGCATAAGGCATGCAAATCAATTTATGCCATATTTCTTTTATTGAGACAGCACTGCAATTTGAACTTAAAGGGATGGTGTTCATGACAGCAGGCTGTACAGGTTCTCGCAGTTTCTTTCTAGGTCATAGAGACTTAAGGTACTCATTTTTGATGGTGCTGAGGGAAAACCCTAGAAAACTGTAAACGGGTTCTGCATGCAAATGCAAACATTTTAAGGTTGAAAATGTAGGCGTTCAGCATCATTAGTTACCTGAGAACACTGTGCACAGAAGCTGATGATCACAGAGGTAAAGAACAGGGTTTTCTTATAGATAATACACAAGCTCTGTGTTCTGAATGTTTTAGAAGATTGTTTAAAAAACCTGTATCCCTAAAGCAATGAAGACAGCTGTCAAGCTATTATTTTGAATGTTTTTCATTATATAGCAAGACAGGGGTTTGTTTGCTATTGTGGGTTAGTTCATTCTTTCTTTTTTTCTTTCTTTCTTTTTTATTTGCACTTTGTCTTCATTTTGAGCATATCTGCCCTTGTGCCCTTGTCATTCCCAAAACATAGAGGCAGCTATACAAGTATAATCATGTGGAACTGTTTATACAGTATTTTGCCAATCAGAATCTTTTAACCAAACACTTTTAACATTAAGACTTCCAGCTAATGTCCAGCTAATCCATCCTTATTTTATTCATCCTATTTAAACTGGCTACATTCAAGTTAGCATGTGATGCCTACATTACATTACAGGTAGATGAAATGCTATTTCATGTTGACTTTAAGCTTTAGACAATCCCAGAGATCTGTTTTTGTTTTAAGAGCGAGACAGAACTTCTATTCACCTATAAAATTATCAATACTTGTCAGTGTTAGATGGTAGATGACATATTTTGCATTGATTTTTCCATTGGGCTTCGTTCCCCCATAGCTGAAGCACATTGCATCCATCTAAATAAAAGTTGCTATTTAAAGTACAGACTGTTTCTGCATGCAAAGAACGCTGTTTACAAACTGGGGATTGCAGACCACAATTGGGCACTTGGGGGACATTTTAAAAGGGAAAAAAATAAGCATTTTAACAGTAACCATAACAAAACATTCCAGAATTGTTCATTTATATTTGCATTAGCCTGTATCTTCAATCTTACTGGGTTTTTTTTCCTGTTTACTGAGGGTTCTGCTGCTTTCATTACTGACAAAGAACAGAATTCTCCCATGAAAATCAGTATGTAAATTCATTAAATTCAAAATATTTACATTTAAATCCATAATCTGTTATACACAGTTGTACAACTTCATTGCGACTTACAAAAGTTTGTGTATCCCTGACCTAGAAGACCCACATATTTCCCGCGCACTTATGTTTGTCTGATGCAATGTGACTCCTTCAACACTTCAAGCAAAACAACTAGAAATCATCTGAATATATAACCTAAGCTCATCTATTTTGTGATTATATGTATCTTTCTAGCTCTGTTATACAATCACCTGAAGGGATTCCCAGCAGCTCTCATCTCTCTTGTTATCGTCATACCTCAGCAAGCGCTGGACCAGCTCCAGGCTCAAGGGACGATGACTCCCCTCCCCATGCTGACTCAGTCTGTTTCCTGGCAGGCTCGTTCTCTCTCTTTCTCTCTCTCTGGCACTGAGCGTCAACAGTTGGACATTTGGAAGCAAAACAGCTTTAGGACAACAGTGGGGCGCTGCGGACGATGTGACAAATACAGACTACATATTGCGCTGCAGATTGAAGCGCTATTGAAAAGTAGATATATAGTAGTCTAGAAGAAGTAGATACCGATATAACCAAATGATCTTACAAAGCCGAGGGGCAAGTTCACCCGTTAGCAAGGTAAACTAGTTAGGTGCCATTTGCTGACAAAAAACAATGCGACACAGGTGCACCTGTGAATGGGTTTATTAATGAGTCGATTCATGAGCCAAAAGCACTGCTATAATTAAATAAATCCAACACTGCTGCATGCTAATGTCTGCCTTCGTCCAGTAACCGTTTACACTGTCACTTTTATCTAATTTTAGGCTTGAGAGGTAAACAGATGTGCACTGAACCGACTATTCTCTTTTGAAGTATACCCTCTGGTTACAATTACCCAGAATACAACAGTGTGAGCAGTATTCACTGACATTTCTGTTTTTATAGCGTAGAAAGGAGTTTTATTTGCGTCCATTTCTTTACATTTTTCTCAAGATTTCTTTTTGTCTCGTACAGACATGGTGCGCTCCACCGAAGCATGAGCTTTATATGAGCTTCATATGATCACAAATGTCAAATAAACAAAGCCATCCATCGGAACGCGTTCTCCAATTAATGCCCTCGGTTTACTGCCTTTCGATCAAAGAAATTGCGGGAGTAATTAGAAAATCTCATTTGCGGCTTGCACATCAGCCTTGAGACTCACTCACTGTGGTGATGAATGGCCGCAGCCCTTTCAGGCCAGCGAGTGTATAATGAACGCCACAGGCATGCAATGTGTCAAAGTAATTGATAGCCTGGATAACTGTCACTTTGCCTGTTCTCTGAGATGTCCCTAGGTTGTATCTGCTACGGAGTCATGGAATTACTTTTTTTTACACCTTCTTGCTTGCTGCAAGGCATGGCTAGACTTGAACTGAACTTCGGCGAACACAATGCAACTTGAATATGTTGGCTGTTTCATATGTAATGAATATGTGTCATATTCATCTTGTTCTGCTTGTTTATGAAGTAAAACTGCTGTTTCAATGCACCTTCAAAGGGCTCTACACATGGCTTGACGCATTATGTAATCATGTATGAAAGGTTACACGTCATGTAGTAAATCAGTGTAAATCAAACTGCCTCAATCAGAAAAAGGTAAAACAATGATGTTGGACAATTTTGAGGTCAGAGGGAGTTTGGTACTTCTTCTGTCTAATAGCTTTTCATATGCAACTTACAAACTCCCATGAACCTTAGTTTAAGAAACCAGTAAAGCACCACGGAGAAAGTTTCTAGAAAATAAGTAAGATCAACAGATGCCTTGGTGTTCCTCTTCCACAAAAAAAGATTCCTGACCTATATCCCAATACAATCCCAATGCAATATCCTAAATTTGTTATTGGCCAACAATTTTTGTTCAGTAAAACTGACTAAAACATCTCTTCTCTCTGGTACAATCTTTAACTCACTAGTAAATAGCAAACTATGGTTTTACCAGGGTTTTGGTTATAAAAAGAGCAAGATCTTCAGTATCTCACCTCAGTTTGAACAGAAAATTCATCCACACGTTGAAGCTGTGGTCTATTAGAAAAATGTACAAGAAAAACGTAGAGGTAATTGTATATACAGTTACCGGTGCAATTGGGGGCTTATGAAGGCCTGTGAATTATATAATCGGACTGAAAGAGAAAGTGTGGACACATGTCAGCATTTTTGGAACTGTTGGATTCTCTGCCATACATGCTTATCAGTAGCCTTCAATAAGCACATTAATCCACAAAGAGCATTTCTCGCTCTTCTTTTTTCGGTGTAAACATAAGGGAGACTGAGCCTTCTAAGAAACTCTTCTGTAAGCTCTTCTCCTCTCTAACTATCTTTCATGATGTACAGTCACAACAGAAGCCCTTTTTGTAAAGCAGACAATCCTTTTCCCTCTCACACCCAAGGGCATCATTCTACGCTCTCATACCAGCTCATATGCCTAGAGTGATTTGCCAAGTGAGAAAATCACCTTAACATCAATCACCGATCAACATTAATCTTCATCATAGTTAGTCATCATATCTGCAATAGACTGTTATTGTAAAACGCTATTTACATTTATGACTATAGCATACACCATGACAACTGGAGCGAAACAGGGTAGCCACACAGTGGACTTCCTGTGAGGATCTGAGCCCGGCATGCAATTCAGAGCATGCCATTATTTTGTTAGTCATGCATACAGGGCCACATGGATCACAGCTGTTAACAAGTGCTTGTAGTAACCCCCACAATATCCTCTGTTACACCAACCTGAGCAGAACCGTAATAGTTTGATTTATATTATTGATCTGGTTCAACAGAAAATAGTTTAAAACAGTATTGACAGTGCACAGCTAGGGACAGGAAATAAACATTAAAGATGATTGCAGACATGACCTAAACATATTTACTAATACTTTAGACAAATACAGAACATTTTGGTACTCAATGACTACAAAATGTTATGTGTTTTGGCGACAACTGTTCGATACCTTTAATAAACTACTATTAAATTAGTATCGCATGGAAAGGTATAGTTTAAAATACATTAAATATAATATAACTGCTTAAAATAATTTTAGTTTTAGCCACAAAGGGCTTTACTTTTTGAAAGTCAAAATTTGTACCTTATTATTATAAGGGAATGGATATATTTTCCACATTTCATTTAAAATTTTGCAGATATTATAGTATCTATTATGGTAAACACAATTTAAACTCAGTACTGTAAGAAAACGTTTTAAATAAATCTTTTATGGTGATATATAAATAACTAACATTTGGTCCCAAGCTAGCAGTTATTGAACAACAGTTTCATTTAAGCTAAATATACAAGTTTTTTATTTATCATTTTATTTTATTTGCTAGAATCACTTTTTTTTGTTTGTTCATTACTATTGGTTGAAATGTACAAAAAAGAGCCACAATTTCGGTAAAGGGGGTTGCCAAAACTTCACATTTTGAATGTGCTGCAGAAGTTATGAGCCATGTAACTATGTGAAAATATAGTAAGTGCCTAATGGTATGGCAGAATGTAAGCACTGCACAGCAGCAGAGTCTTATTAGCATATAAAGGAGCTTGTGTTCTTGTGTTCCTCTGGCTGGTATTAAGTGAGTGTTTTTTGGCTTACTCCCTCTGCGCTGTGAACTTATTAGGTTTAAAAGTAATTCTGCAATAGAGTTCTCTCTGAACAGCTCCGTGTGAAATAGGCCACTGGCAAACTCAAGCATGTAAATGGTTTGGGAAGTACATTACATTTGTGAAAGAAAAGCACGATTCATGAAAATGATTGGAACCTACGTGTTTGTATACTCAAATTTTGCAGTCAAAGCCACAGGCCGTTGTGGGTTTCTTACACCCATATGGTCAAACGAGCATGTTTATCTGTTTCACGTGGATTTGGCTAATTGAACTTGTTTATTTTTATGTATAAGTTCCTCATTTGCAAACATGCATTTTTACACATTTTGAACGCAGTGTGGTTTCCTAACTGCAGCAGCCTGGGCTCTGATGCTGCCGGCTGTATGCGGACTAACTCTACGCCGGTGTTTGAAGTGAAAGCCTGGGTACAGGATTGTATGTGTGTGTGTGTGTGTGTGAGTGTTTGTGGCTTGCATGCTAATGATGAGGCAGTGGTACCAAGCGTGGGAGAGAGGGAAAAAGGTCTAACACAGCCCACGTTGGTGACGTTACTCAAGAGAGGCTTTGCAGCAGCAGAAACACAATTTCACACTTTCCTTTTAGGATTACTGATTTCAGAAAACATATCATAATTCAAACCAAATGTGCCGTATTGCAAACACGTTTTACTTCGATTGTAGAAACCAGGAGATCTGATTAAGAATTGACAAAAGAAATGATGGTTTAGAGAACAGAGAACAACAGAGCCATCATGACAAAGAAATAGATGGATTAATTTGGGTACCATCTAAGAGTAGAAATCTATATAGATAGTCTCCTTACATTTCATAGTCTCAACCACTTCTGCTTAAATGCATAATATGACTATAAGGTCCATATGGAAGAGCTATTGGGTCACAAATGGAGAAGGTTGGCGTTTTACTGGTTTACCAGCAACCAACGGTCACTTTTGTTTTCAGCAAGCTCATAAAACAAGAGATACGCTTGTCATAAATCACATAAAATGTCTGTGCCTTTTCCTGACTGGAACATGATGACGGAAATAGTACTGCACTCTTCTGTAGCTATAGTAACGCTAAAGTATCCAAAAGCTTTTGTTCTCTGTGTTCCAAAACACATTCCTCTGAAAATGACAGTCATTATCAAAATGCCCCATAATTTCGTATTTTAGCTTTAAAAATGCAAGGTATTTCATATATGAAAACATTCAAATGTAAAAATGTACTCAGTTTGTATATCTTTACTTCACAAAATGTTTATGGCCAACATTAACTTGAAGTATCACTGTAAAAATATAGTAGATATTGAATATATATATAGATAGGAAATATAGATAGATATATGGAAAGTATATTTTTCTAATTAGCAAATAAAACAAAGATTACTGGAGTTGTTCTTCAATGTAAAATTTTTAATCAGTGTTTCTTGCAATCTTCTTCTAATTGTTTGTGAAATTTACTTGCAATTTCAAGTGTATGACAACAGTACATGAACCTATGAAGTCACGCTTACGCTCATGACATGGATGGGTAGACAAACACATGGGCATAATAGTGGAGTCCTGCTGATAGTGTGTGATGAGGTGCTCTTGACGCCCACTGAAACTGATAAGAGTGGAGCATACAAATTAGGAAACTAATCTCCGGCACACTGTCCCGACTGTAATCACTCGCTCATGTTTTTTCGCCACACTGTTGCTGTTCCTCCGCAATTTATTCGATAGTCAATGAACTGAGGAATGAGCGTGCACTAACTTCAAATTAGTGTTCGGCATCCTCACAAGGAAAGACTCAGGGACTGTAGGATATAACCGTGGTTAAAGGTGGTGTTCTGTGCTAAAGATTCTATCCAAGTGTCCTTGCGCAGCCTGCTTGGAAAAAGCTTTGTCACAGCTGCACCGCAGAGCTCATGAATTTCTGAGCCTTAAAATCAGCCTGGCACCACATATAATTGTATTGTCGGCAGCCAAAAGGTTAGAGCAACAATTCTGACTGCAGGCCAGAAAAAAATATTCCTCATACTTCGGATGTCATACTTTGAAGTTGGGACAAGACAACATAATAAAAAAAAAAAACTTTTACAGAAAAAAGCTATATATATTATGAGCTAGTTTAGTTGCGCTTGTCTGAAGTTTAAAATCATTGGTGTACCTGTAAACTAATTACATAACGTTATAACAAGAAAAGAGACACTGACCTGTCTGTTACTGATCAGTAACAGTTGATAAATTAAACTTTTCCCAAAACCTGTCAGAAGTAGGGCCACAACGCCACCTCCATTCAACATATGAACCAAACCATATGAACTCTTCTTGTTCAGGCTTCAATTGACAAATATTGAGAATATTCTTCACAACAGAGCAGATAAATTTAGCATTACATCACTTGGCTCACAAATGGATCCTCTGCAGTAAAAGGCTGCTGTCAACATGTGAATTCACTGAGAAAAACATTCCGATATTCACCCATTCAATGCAAAAGATTGACTGGTGAGCAATGATGTAAAGCTACACTCTAACAAATCTACTGCTACTGCAAGAAACCGACTGCTCTACATCTTGACTGGCCTAAAATCAAGTAAATATTCAGAAAATGTTTAGCAAATAATAAATTCAAATTTTATTACTACTATTATTTAATGTTTTTTTTGTGTCCACAACTTTCATTGGGCATGATTTACATTTAATATCAATCAGTTGTCATCGCTTTACTAGATTTCCTTTCTTGAGATAAAGCTCAGCAAACATCTTGACATGCAATCAT
Source organism: Enteromius unitaeniatus (assembly GCA_032359435.1). Taxonomy (NCBI): domain Eukaryota; kingdom Metazoa; phylum Chordata; class Actinopteri; order Cypriniformes; family Cyprinidae; genus Enteromius; species Enteromius unitaeniatus. The sequence continues at coordinate 11,621,554 of JAUMHI010000052.1, forward strand.
TAATAGGTCAAAGAATACATAGCATGTTGCAGGAGAGAAATATAGATTGCCTGTCAGAGTAGCCATGGAGACTACTTGCCACACGTGTTTCTGAGTGAGCACACTCACACTCACTTGTACACTGACAATTATAGATTGTATAATCTCAACCATTGGCTCAAAATGCCTTTATTATTTATTTTATTGATAAGGAAAGATATAATGGGTGTTAGGGAAATCTGATATTTAACTTTTATATAAACATTGTACGTATTTGTTGGGTTTAAAGGGTACCTCTTGAGTACCTATAGAAGTAGTGAAGTGAAGTGACTTGTGGCCAGATATGGTGACCCATGCTTGGAATTTGTGCTCTGCATTTAACTTATCCAATGTGCACACACACACACACAGCAGTGAGAAGTGAACAACCACAGACACATCGTGAACACACACCCGGAGCAGTGGGCAGCCATTGCTGCGGCGCCCGGGGGGCAGTTGGGGGAACAGTCCCTTGCTCAAGGGTCTCACCTTAGTCATAGTATTGAAGGTGGAGAGAGTGTTGGGAATTCACTCCCACCATGTTATTTGTTTATCCATTTTAATATAAAAATGATACAGCTTCTCTTCAAAAAAAGCTGAGCTCCTCCTATTTGGACGGAGTGACGGGCACTTGCCAATTGAAACAAAACACAGACATTTCATGCCGTTTCACTTACCGTCTGCAGTTCTGAATCATGACTGGGATCTTTTATAGCTGAGACCTCTCCATCTTTCAGTATCAAAAGATCTCCATATGCAGTGTTGAACTGGGCCTTATAGAACGTTTGTCAACAAACACAATTGTGAAACAAAGCTGAACAAAGGTATCTTTTCCTTACAACCAAAAACAAACGTCTTTAGAGACATCCTTCCCAAACGAGCCTGTGGCATGCTGCACAGCCGATTGAAGCTCCTTGATGGGCTTGATATTGCTCTCTCTGGGCGTACGCGGGAGAAATGCCCATATAAAGAGTTCCACTGTCGTCTATGTCATGAAGACCAACAATCGAAAAAAAAAAACCTCTCAGAAAACTTGTTCAAACCCAGAAGTAACATGATTTTTGTTACAGAAATAGATACACATTAGGGCTGGGCGATATATATCGAACAATATATTGCATCTCATCGGTAAAGCGGTTCTTTGATTAGCGCTAAATCTCTGTCAGCTGTTTTCAAAAGAAACGCTAGCTTATGAACAGAGCTGTAGATCACTGAGAAGCTGCGCCACTGAATCACCCGCGAAACTAACGCGTAGCTTGTCAGTGATCTACGGCTCTGTTCATAAGGTGGCTCTGCATTTAACAACAGCTGATGGAGATCAGATATCTTTGCTAATCAAAGAACCGGCTTTACTGATGAGATGCGCATAATATATTGTTCGATATATATCGCCCAGCCCTAATACACATCGTTATATATACTTAGATGCCTCATTAACAATTTATTATGGGCTTCAATACGTAAGCCGTCTACCATATTGTAGCAGTCTTAACGTCATTCTCCATATTATCATTGAATATTCACTCAATGGCTCTGTATGAACATTCTTCTTCTTCTTAAGGTTTGTTTGGCGGTTGGCAAACCAACTGACAGGTGCTTTAGTGCCACCTACTGGATGGGAGAATGGAGCAAATGTTTGGCAGAAAAAAAAACTATACAATTTGTAACATTTATATTCGTTCAAACAAACCTTTCTTTCTGAAATGTAATTAACTGTGTATATATTAAGTATATTTTCCAATGTAAAGTTTCATTTGTCTTTTTTACATACTTCTTTTAACTGTGTGAACCCACAGTATGGTGAATGACGGGGGTGTGAGCTGTGGCTTTCTTTGTGCGTGGCGGGTGTGTTTGTTGGTCTTTGTGTTTGCTGATGCATTCCAAATGGAATACATCGCCCCCTAAAGAGTACTTTGACATGAAACCAATCACGGCCACCACATTAAAGGGTTGTTCCCAACTGAAGTGCTCAAAACTCAAAGGGCCCTTCAGTATTAAGGATTTCGAAGGGTATAATTGATGGACACTTTGGGCCCCATGATCCTTTGTGCTGATTATTTCCATCATGATGACATATCCGTGTAGGCATGAGATGATGATGCAGAAGGGCACTTCAAGAAACAGTTCTTTGGTCCTCTTAACCCTTCACCCTTCAAATGTCTTACAAGGAGGACGCAAAGTAGAGCTCTATAATTGTCATCAACTTTCAACCTAGCAATGGCCATGTATACAGTGCCCTCCACTGATATTGGCACCCTTGGTAAATCTGAGGTGGCTGTGAAGATGAATCTGCATTGTTTATCCTTTTGATCTTTCATTCAAATAATTCACACAATTCTAACCTATCATTGAAGTAAAACAATTAAAAATAGGGAGAAATGAATGGGAAATAAATGTTTTTCTCCAATACTTGTTGACCACAATTATTGGCACCCCTAGTATATTCCCATTCATATTCACAATTTTGAGCACTCGAGGGTGATTATGGATATGAAATTATCCAGACATGGTTGTTTCACAGAAATATATAGGAGGGAAAATAAAACCCAAATTCCCTTAATCATCAACACAATGAGAAAAAACAAATAATATATTTATGATGTGCAGCAAAAGATAATTGAGCTTTACCAATTAGTGAAGTGGCTTTAAGAAAAGAACTAGAGCAGAGAAAATTACCATTTTCACCATCAGGGAAATAATTAAGAATTTCCAATCAACATAAAGCCTGGCAAGAGGACATGTCATCATCATAATACACAGCGAGGAGTAGAGTTTGAGTGGCTTAAGACTCACAGCTGGAGAACTGGAGAAAATAGTTAAGTCTTAGGGTCAGAAAACCTTAAAAAATTGTCAAACAGCCCCTACATCAGCACATGTTGTTCAGGGGGTTTAAGAAAATATATTCTCAATCATTCTAAAACATTCTCCAGCATGTTCAGTTGTCAGACAGGACTGGAACTACAAATGGAACTGGCTTCTATGATCAGATGAAACTAAAAAAAAAAAAAAGCTTTTTAGAAGGAAACACTCAAGATGGGTTTGGTGAACACAGGGATAATAAATCTTAATAAAGTATACTGCTGTATTTTTGATGTTGTGGGCCTATATTTCTGGTGGAGATCCTGGACATCTTGTTTAGACACATGACATCATGGATACTATCAAATACCAGCAGATAACAGATCTAAAACTGACTGACACTGTTACAAATCTTATAATGGGCTATGGTTGGGTCTTCCACCCGGAAAATAATCCAAACACAAACCTCAAAATAAACACAAGAATTAGTCACGGAGCACAAAATGAAGCTTTTGCCATGGCTGTCCCAGTCTTCTGACCTGGACCCTGCAGAAAATGAGTGAGGTGAACTAAAGAGGAGAAGCACCATCGTGGAGCTGGTATTCTGAAGGATTTGCAGAGATTCTGCATGAAGGAGTCTTTTCTATTATCAGGTGTTCTCTGAACTCTTCAGGGACGTAGCAATAATTGGGTGCCAATAATTGTGGCCAACATGTATTGGAGAAAAAACAGGGACAATGGGTTAATACAGGACCTGTGGACGACGCTGGCAATGAGATGCATACTCAACCTATTACAGTTGCTCACACCAGGAAGTGGGATTCTGGGTGACCAAACATCGCAACACCCTCTCGAGATCCTGGTTGGCCTGCTCAGCTTGGCTGTTAGTCTGAGGGTGAAAACCGAAGACAAACTCACAGTCGCCCCCAGTAAACGACAAAACTCTCTCCAAACATTTCGCGAATGCGAAAGACGTGATTTATGACATTAACTGCTGTCTCCTTGGATGAGGGTAATTTGAGCAAGAGAATAAAATGGGCTGCCTTCAAGAACCGGTCCAATTTGATTAAAACAACCGTATTGCCCAGAGAGGGTGGGAGGGCGGTCACGAAATCTAGCGTGATGTGGGACCAGGGTCTCGAAGGAACCAACAGCGGTTGAAGTAACCCCTTTGGAGGACGATTGGAAGTCTGAACAGGCCAAAACAAACTCTCGTGTGTCGCGAGCCATGGATCGAGCCAGAATCGCTGTTTAACCAGAAAAATGGTGCATACGATTCCTGGATGACAAGCTACGTTGGAAGAATGACCCCACCGAATTACATCAGGCCGTAATCCCTCCGGCATAAATAAATGACTCGTTCGGCATCCGGGTGGAGGCATTATCTCTTCTAAGGCATTATGGAGCTTCGATTTGATCACCCAAGTGACGGCAGAGACAACTAATCTTTCCGGTATGATGCACTCAGGAGACACCAGGTGGTCTGAATGATCAAAAATGCATGGTAAGGTGCCGGGTTTAATGCTTTTGGCACTCGGACAGTAAGACATAGAAAAATCTAAACGTCTGAAAAATAATGCCCAACGAGCCTGTCTGGAGTTAAGATATTTGCCGGATTGAAAATCTGGAATCTGAGGGTACAGAAAATTACCTTTAAAGTTGTCCAAATAAAGATCTTATTAATGCATATTACTAATCAAAAATTAAGTTTTAATATATTTTGGTAAGAAATTGACTAAATACCTTCATGGAACATGATCTTTACTTACTATCCAAGAGCAGCACAGGTGTTGATTCTCCCACACCGCCATTCCCCACAATGCCGCCTTGCCTGTCAATAGAGTCAAAACAAACACCACTTTCACTTCCTCCATAGCGAATGTCAGTGGCTGCAGCGATAAGAACATAGAACACTTCGACAAAAAGGCTCTGCACATTTTGGGTTTACCACAATACCTTTCTGGTAAACGAGGCTCAGAGTGGTGTTGATCAGGTGATCTTGGGACGATCGTGTGGGTGGCGCAGTGGCAAGTCTCAGGTGTTGAATTAATGAGGAGAGCTCCACATTCTGTATCGCATGTCCCATACCCCTAATTTGTCCGTCCTGGCGATCGATACGGTCAGTGTGGTTGACCAGGAGGTCCTGCAGGTTAGCTGCTTCTGCTGATTCCATCATGAATAGTGAATAACGGAGGATTCAGTTGCAGATGCAAAAACAATCTTTATTGACTATGTCAGTCCAATCAAGAGTTCAGTTCAAAGAGACAGCATAAAAACTGTCAGGACAAGCTGGTTGGTAGCGCAGGGACCACAGTGAGCAATCCTTTACGGAGACAGAAATCCTCAGTGAATCCTCACCGGAGAGAGCAACATACGCGAGGGAAGCCCCATGAAGCAAAACAGAGAAACTGACGAAGACAGGACAGGTTAGCACACATTAAATAATGTCAGATAACGAGCCACAGCTGGAACTAGTTAGCTCATTACCCACACTCAACCACACCTACTCATTAACCCAGACTACACACACACAACAGGCATGAATGTGATCGTAAACCCATGAACCGTGACAATAATAATATCAGTTAGTGCTTTAGCTTTAGTGAAAAGAAATGATTGCAAATAATATGGTAAGGTCCATGTGAATTTCAGTATTGAATAATAATAAGTAACATTACATATTGATATTAATTCATGTTTATTCATAATAAATTAACTAATTGTTACAATCACCATCCAGAGTGCCCTTGAGCTTCACCAGAGGGCACTCCACCCCGGACAGTTTTGTGTGTTACCTCTGTCTTGTTTCTGCATTGTACTCATTGTACTCTTATTGTGAAGTGTGTTCCCCACAGGTTCAGTATTTCCCCTTTTCTGCCTCTGCTCCCATGTTAGTTTCCATAGTGATTAATTAGCCCCGCCCCATTGTTAACCTTTTGTCTCCACCTTTTAAAGCTGTTTGTGTTTGTCAGTTAAAAAGCTGGGTATTGGGTGTTTTTCCCTCGTATTAAGCATTTCATTGTATCCTGTTATACTGTGTTTTCATGATTGCCAACCCTTGCCTTGTATTTTGGTTTCTCCCTCTGGTTTTGCCCCATTGGATATTGTATGCCCATCGACCGGCCCTCGCTACCGCTCTGGACTATTCTTGTGTCTCTGCCTCTGCCACAATATATCCAAACATTGGTGTGAATTAAGTGCACTTCATGCCCATTGGAACTGATAAGTGTAAGCTTTAAATGAGTGAATTACTATAGTCTCTGACACACAGTCCTGACTGGACCAATTAGTTTCACGTTTCCAGCTTTTTAGTTTTCTGCTCATGATCCACAATTCCACAAGTTCTACAGACTGATTAGAACATATTTTACTGACCCACCCTTACTGAACCCAGCAGAATCACCAGTACACATAAAATGAACTTAAATGTGTGAAATCAAGAAATCCCAGTTTATGTGAAGTTCCCTATGTCCATTGCTACCTATTAGCAGATAATTAGATTCCAAGTGACATATATTATGCATGTACATACATCGATTTCAGCAACTCTCCTGCGGAAGAAACCTAGCGTTTAACACAAGGATATAGTTTACAAAGGTTTATACGTTGATATTTTCCCGTTTCCTCATGAGTAATCTGTACTTAAATCTTCAGAATTCATGTTAGCAATCTTTATATGCTTGACAACAACTATCCCTGCATGTTTAATAAAACATTTTCACAATAGTCCCATGGTATGCCAAAAAACTGTAAAATGACTTCTGTAGACCATGGATAGCCTACTACACTACACATTCATATAAAAACTGGATATGAGAAAGTTATCCACACCACATGTATGACACTCTTTGGGGTGTTAATCTGGGCCAAAGCTAGTATGTGCTTCATGCTGTGGTGCTTTAGTGTTTGGGGCATGAAGTTGTTAGGCAAATAAAAAGTTGGAATGAATATGGCATTATATGGTATTTTTAAGATAGTTTGTAAAATAAATCTAGAAGATAAATCAATTAAAACAGAAGCACTATGAAAAAAAATACTCCTACAATGGAGAGCTTGCAAATGTGTCAATTTTTCCATGAATAAAATGTGCAGAGATAATCTATTTATGTGACTACAGTATGTTTACATTATGTATGTACATTCAGTATGTGCTAAGTGCTGTTAAAAGTGATTTGATAGAAACTTTATTTCTAAAGGATGACAGGTCAGCTTCATCAACAGCTGATCTAAAACTATCAAAGATACATTAGCAAAGAGCAGCTAAATGCTATAAATTGTAGACAGAAAGAGAACATTTCAAGTATTTCTAAATCTAAGGAAAACGTTTCAGAAAACATTTTATAAGCTAAACTCTTTCTTGGCAGCTTTCTTCAGTAGGGTGCCAGTTAAAGTGAGACAAATCATGCCAGTCTGTGTGTAAATAGTAGAGGCAAAACCCTTACACCCAAGAGCCCTGTTTTCTGAAGACTCCCTCTAGAGAAAATCATAAATAATAAAACAAACTACAGTGCTTTCGGCTCTGACAGATATACAGTTTGCCTGCTTTCACACATAATCACCCTTATATCTGACACTGTACAAAATATATAATGTGGGTCAATGACATGATTATTAAATACAGTTCTTATTTAGAGTGACTTCATTACCCCTTTATTATAATGCACATGCTTTTCATTTTCATGAACTGAATATTATTTTAACATGTTTTGGGTGATGTAAAAAAAGTTAAATATACAGTTAACGATAGTTGATAAACTATTGGAATGTGCACAGTCATGCATTAGTCGTGTATTATATATATCACCTTTACCCTGCAGTCAGTAACCCTCATTACATGCCATATAGATAATTTGACCTTGTAGCAAGGAATAGTTCCAAATGTAAACTTTAATGTGCTATTCATTTCTTTACATGTTTTACTATTTCTTTACATTTTTTTACTACTGATTAAACTGAAATCAACATGAATACAAAATGTAAATTACTCCTAATTTAAAACTTTTACAAATTTTTTTTTTTGCATGTAACATTTTCAGTGCATCTATGAAGAATTTCAGTTTGAAAAATCATTTTGTTTAAATTTTATTACAATTTTAGGTAATATTACAATAAAACTAGCAATAAAAAATGCACAAGAGAACAGTGTGTTTGAAAATACAATGTTCATTTCAACTGCTCTGGATTTTATGTTCTGCTGTTCAGTACTTATGACCCTGCACTGTTAGCCTATTTTCTCTCTTTATATTTGGCAAATGAGGATATAAAGCCAATATTTTAACACACAAAGGCAAATTAAAATTGAGAAAAGCCGTTAAGGCTTCAGGCATTGTCTCTCAGTCTGCAAGGAGACATCTCATTTACAGTTTGCCTTCACTCTGCAACATTAAAATTCGAAAAGCTACCCAGACTATTTCTTCTCACTTTCCTAAACATTTCCCCTAGTCTCTGGATGGGCTGCCTGCTTACGCTGCCCTTTGACTTTTTTTGCCGTTCTGGGACTCCCGTAGCTTCCGCAGATCATAAACACGCGCCCAATACTTTTATTTTCATATTTGGATTACTTAGAAATCTACAAAGATGTTTTTTGAAATGCTTTCGTCAACACATTTGTCCTTTGGTGCATCTTCAAGTCATTTGGGTGCTTTAATTACGCAAGCAAAAGCAGGCTGTTTATTTGAGAGCTCTGTTTAAAAGACTCCATTAGAGATGAATATCATTACTACAACAGAGCGAAGACTGTGTGTCTTAATTGTTTATTTAATTGACCTTGCAGAGCTGTTTCATGAGACCCAAAAGAGGCAAGACTATTTTTGTGGCACAGCTGAGACGAACCATAAGGTTTGGATGAATCATCTTTTAGCCCATTAGCAGTGACGGTCCATACATCATAAGAAAGTATTGCGCTCGTCACTTTAAAGAACATCTTTGACCATCTGCGCAATGTGGCTGTACTGTGGCATTCATACATCATCATCCATCCCATGTGTGTGTTTGGTAGGAGGACAATCAACGGTTTATTCTTGGCTGCCGGCTGCATTCTCCAACCTTCTGCTATCTACTGCTGCCACAACACCACTTGTATCAAATGTAAATATACCATTGAAGTCAGTTATAGGAGCAAAAAATAAGACACACACTGTCCTTTGGGATGTCTCCCTGTGCTTCACACCATACACGTCAAATGTATTTTTGCTTTCCAGGGGGGAATATTTGTGTTTTGCAAGTGTACACTTCCCTAATGTAGTCCTTCAGATCTGTCGTCACCGTGTCTGTGTAAATACTGGTATTTAAAATAGCCTCAAGCAAGGACATGAAGTGTAGACAAACAAATAACAGAAAATCAAATAGAGCCAGATGATGATTTACAATATGCCATTGAAGGAACACTGATATTAGTTTTGCAACTCTCTAACTTTTAAGCATCGTCTCAAGATGCAAGGAGAAGAGGATTATGACACATAGTTTTAGATCTTCTTAGCATTTGAATAAATGATGACTATGAACAGTATGGCATGACTGATGTTGCAATATCATCAACTGTAAGCATCTAATCTTATAAAATGATGAAAAGCAAATGTCTGTGCTGCACTGTTGAATGTATTTTTTTGGAGTAATGATATCAGTGTGAAGATTTACTCTTTTTAATCTGCATTGTGCCCTGCACAGTGAGCCCTACCCTACATGCGACATAGATTTGAATTTCATATATTTGACATTCATGCTGCTTTAATTCCTATTTGCTCTGAAGCATTAATATCAAATTCTTAGCACTTTCATCTCAGAAAGGCAAATGTTTCTCTTTTTAAACAGGATTACATGCTATTTTATGCAAACCAAACAATGGCAATAATTGTGACACTCATAAGGCCTCAGCCTCATTATAAGCCACAGTCACAGAACTGTCCAAGGAATAAAAACATCTATGAATGTGCAGTCACCCTTTTAAGAGTATGTAATAATGATAGAAATAGGTAACCATGGCTACCAAACAGTAATGGGCCACCTGTGGGCTACTGTTTCAGTGAGGACACCAGCAGATTCAAAACATTGATGAGATCGCATGTTTGATAGAATTCAAATGCTGTTTGCTCACTACTATGAAGGCCAATTTGACTACAGTTCTCTCGTATTGTGTTACAATTCTCAGTTATCTTGCCTTTACGTTAGAGTCACAAAAAAGAGGTGCGGAATGTGAGAAAGCGTATAACAGCCTACTTAACATTTTCATTTTGAAATATGTCATTTGAGCATCTGCCAAATATAGGTCTTTTCGATGCCCGGAAATGCTTTGAAAGAAACATATTGAATTTAATTTCTGCCTCTTCTTTTGCATTTATATTTAATAGAAATTGGCAAACCAACTTAGGATGCATTTCCGCCATCTACTGGACTGGAGTGATGTG
>JAUMHI010000052.1:11631873-11643216 GCA_032359435.1 Enteromius unitaeniatus
TTTGCATTTATATTTAATAGAAATTGGCAAACCAACTTAGGATGCATTTCCGCCATCTACTGGACTGGAGTGATGTGCAACTGGTAAACACATACTTCATTTTTAAATAATTACAGCTTTTAAATTCAAAAGTGTGCTGCTAAGTCATGTTTTAGAACAGTAGGGTCAGCCACAAAACTTTGTTTTATTAATAAACTCGAAACTGCTGTAAAAATAAAAAAAAAGTATAAAAACAATAGTATGACTGGAAATGCTAATTCTTTTTTTTTTTTTGTTTGTTTTTTTTTTGTTCCGCTGGCTTTATGACTAAAATCTGAGCGTTGTCCAACCATGTGTAAATATTAAAATCGTATAAAAATATCCCTGCACCACACCGTGTCGCACCACTGCGTCTATAGTTACATATCTCGCTTTACAATTTACCCTGTCTGGCAACTCGAAGGGTTGGGAATTCCAAGATCTGACCATTCATTTGCTTCAATTTTCCTTATGATCCACCTTAAATGACTGATCCCACACACAAGTCCCTCCCTCTCCGCCGCAGCTCTCCCAACCCTCAGACTGAATCTCTATCTTCCCTCTTTCGATTTCCAGCCACGGCAACCAGTGATTTAAACTGGCTTTTTCGTCGCGCGGTGAAAGGTTGCGTTCATTCGCACTTTTCCCGGCGGTTAAACTGGGATTAAAGAAAAAGAGCAGCCAACACGTAGAAAACAAGATTTAAAACCAAACAAAACTTGGATCTGTTGCGTTTGCGTTCCGTAACCAAAGCGGAAAATACCTCAATCCCTCTTGTGATTATTTCCTCTTTCTCTGGACAAGAAAAGGCTGTTGGATTGGGTTCGAGCAGACGGGCTTCATACTTCTCCGCGGCGTGACACAAGTTTATAAGTTACACGTTTTTAGCCTAAACGCGGAGGTCACATTTTTACATGTAGGGAAAGTGACCGATTCCATCCTGCTGGTTGACTGGCACACATTCTAAAGTTAGTTTCCAGATGCACAGTAAACAAACACGGTTTGCAAGCGAAGAAAGACACTGCAGATCCGTGCAAGCGTTTACTTAGAGACCCTTTGCGTTTTTCTTCATTGGGAGTTTTGAGGAGAAGGCTTGTTTTTGAGGAGCAGGGCTTGATTCTCGATGCACTGAATGAAGAGGAACGTCCCATGTGCGGCTTTCACTCTTTCTGACAACCCTTCAGCCCCGAGGTAGGTTTGTTATTTTTCCCGTTTTATCCTATTCATTTCCTTCCTTTTGGTTTTCCTATCCACAGGTGTGCGTCTTGTAAACGTGTTTGCTCACGAGACCTGTTTTTGCCTGTTGCAAGTAATCATTTCTGCACAGCGTTTCAGGAAGCGTTTACAGATTTAAAAAATCGCTTTTTTTGGTATTGCGGTAGCGTTTCGTGACTGCCCGTTTCACGCAAACGCTACACTTATCGTTATTTATGCATACATTGGCGTATTTTAGTGCCATTTTCTGTCAGCGTTGATGTGTGGACGTTTCGCACTGCTGGCCAACACGGGCTTTTAATGGTCAGAAATAAACGGTTACATTTCATGTGAAGAGGCTCTCTTGCTGATTGATAAAGAGGTAATCAGTCGATCCCTCTGACGTCATCCCCTTGGGTAAAGTCCACCGCGCCTCTCTGGGTGTGTCCTCGCGCTATTGCGTCGAAGGGGAAACCCTGCAATTTGTTCCCCGTGAGGAGCTTCGATCCTCCGTCCTGTGAAGAGAGCAAAACCTGCCCAGTTGCTTTGGAAAGAGAGCAACACGAAGACACAAGCTTTCTGATTTGTGTTGTGTAAACATATCAATTTTAAATGAAGATTCAGCCGCGATATTAAAGCTACCCGTCGCCTTGTGGTCGTTTGGCTGAGGTGATAAAGCGGCGACTAATAAAATAAATAACTTTTGAACATCACAAAGGTTATAACCCCCCCTTATAACATCAGGTTTTGGTATCAAAGACGTAATTTAGCTATAAATGGTTTAGCGGAATATTAGGGACGCCTCAGTACTGACTTCCATGTTGTCCCATACAATGACAGTCAATGTGAGACAAACATCCTTTGTGTTTCGCATAAGAAAATTGGCCAATTTTTTTATTTAAATTTTTTTGATGAAGTACTCAAGATTGAAGCTGATCTTGTGTATTTTGTGTAAATGGTCATCTTCGGGGCCTCTTGAGGACTTTTGACCCTCAGACGGTTTGGTTGTGTTTATTTGTTTAGGATTCTTTGTTTTCCCTCTTGGCAAAAAAATGCTGTCTAGATGTTTTGGAGGGCTGCTAGTCCTGTGACACAAATCATAGCAGTTAGTTTGTTTACAATGTCACATTCACAAAGTCTCATTGTGTGGAAAGCCACCTTTTTGTTTTACGGCCCACAGGGGATGTTCACAAGCTAACCTTCTGTTGGTGTGAGCGTGATTTATTTTGTGGAAAATGATGAGAGATGCTTAGTATGCCAAATAATCAGAAGAGAACGGTCAGTCATTATGAAATATGCTGCGAGTGTGATCACATTTAAGCTTATCCCTGCAGATCCACCGTAATCCAAGGAGAATCCACCCCAAGGCTGAAGGACTGTTGTTAACCAAATGAGAGTGATTGAAACTCGGAGATCATGCGATAGATTTCCAAACGGTAGCCTACACTCTTTGCGTGTTTAAATGTAAAGCGTTGAATGTCAAATACCGCTCATGATGCATGGGAGTTTATTAGTAATTGCGAAGAACCTTCTTGAGGACATCATAAGCACCGCTGAACAAGATCACTTGTGTACACGTTCATGTGTGTGGGTGTGCTTTTGCATGCTTTAAACTTTACATAACCTGTAGGGTGGGGGTGTTTGGAGCTATCGAGAAGTTTTCTTCTCTAGTGATTACTCCAGCCGACTGATGCAATTTATTGTTGTGCATATCAAGCTGTGTTTACCCTGCAGAGCATCTGTTCCCTCTAATTAGGGGAGAATTGTACTGTTCAGCCTCCCTCCTCAGACATGATCATGGGCGCTGGTGGTAACATCAGCCTATACAGTGACTCTGGTGTAACTACTGGCTATAAATGGGAAAGCTATATCTACCAGATCGGACTGTTGTGCCGAAAACACGGCTAGAGGCATTTAATAAGCTGTGGGGGATTGTTTAGCGGGAAACAGTGAGGAGGATGTACCTGTTGAATTGGGCTAAAATGGAAAATTAGGCCTTCGTTAGTAGGAGTAGAAGCTTCGGCTGTCGCATTACGCTGAAATTTCAAAACGGTCTCTGGTAACATTTAATGAAAAAGCTGAAGGAATGAGTGATATTTTTTTAAATCAAGCCAATTTTTAGACACCCGTAAAACATTTAGCATTTTGACATTAATTATGAGTGATTACTGCTGACCCTCAAATTCTAATTAGAGCTGTGTGTTTAAACGTTTTGTAAATACCCAAATATTTAATTATCATTACTGGATTTGTATTTTTTTATGAATCAACATACTTTTGGCAATATGGAATTGGGAATAGCAGGGGCAGCTTTAAAGTTGGATGTTGCGATCGACTTCTATATTGTAATGTTTTTGAATGATGAAAAAATGTATGGCAGGGCTTGGTTTAGTCTATTGGGAGTGGATTGGATTGTTGGTTCATTGTTGTTTGCTAATTATTATGATCTCATGTGAGATTGCTGGAGGGGAGAAATTATTGTCCCACCTTTGCATTAGTGCAAACAACATCAAAGTGGACAAGAATTGGTTGTGAGAGAAGGACGCTTAGTTATCTTATCAAAGTTTATGAGGTCATGAATAAATAATGAAGTGCATGAATCAATAATTCATAATAAAGAGTGCAATGATGAAAAATGTCTGTTCGGTTTGGCTTCAAAGCAACTTTTATATTACGGTGCTCTGTCATTAAAGCTTTTAATTTAAAAGATATAATAACAATTAGCCTATTTCCAAACAATAGGTCTTATGTGTAATGACCAAAATTCAATGACACTTCTAGCATGAGTGCACTTCTCTTGATTATTGTCTTGTGATATTTGACTTGTTGAGCATTGATGAATGATACAATTCTAAAGAAAAAGATTTGATCAGACAATTTCCTTTCTTTTGATTATCGGTTGAAATATGATCCGGACATGTTCACAAAAGATTTTGTGAAATTGACTCATTAACTATTATGTAAAACAGTCCGCCAATGAGACTTTAAATGAAAATATATGCAGAAATATATCTTTGGCAGAGAAATAAAGAACCAGCTATTTCTGTACAATTAGGGTAGACACTCGATTGCCCTTCTATTACACATTAACATCATCTAGCGTCAAAAAAATGTTTCATGCATGCTGCTTTTCATTTCCTGCCAGCAGTTTGTTACAAAGATTTCTTTTGCATCACTTTCCCTGTAGTGTGCTTGTATTTAGGACATTAGCACTACTAAATAGGAGAACATTTGTACCAGGGTTAAGTGTGGCAGTGTAATGATTACAGAGGTCAGGTGATTCTTAGCATCTGCGCGTTGTTTTCTTCTCCCCTGTCAGACAGCGTGGCATGCATGCTCTGGTTTGATGGCAGAACGGCGCAACCAACGAGCCTTGCAGGGATGCCGCGATTCACATTGGCTTAGCTTGGGTGAAATGGTGAATGCGCAAACAAATGCATACATAAGTAGCTAATTTTGCATTAGCATTTGAGTTTAGTGGAGCATGGTTGCATGTGGATGTGAGGTTGCCTGGCTTGCAGTGGCAGGAGAAAGATCACCGCTGACTGTGATGAAGAGAGGGGCCTCCCTTTAACAGATGCTCATACTCGTTTGTCTGGAAAAACAAACATGCTTTTTTTTTTTTTTTTTTCTTTTTTTTATTTGTACGTTCCAATCACAGCAAGCTTCAGCATTTGTGTTATCACTGGGAGCTGGTGAAGAATGGTTTCAGCCCCTCACTCTCAAACTAGTTGTAGTCTAACGATGTGATCTCTTGCTTTTCATCAAATTTTTTTCACTCATTCACTTACTGCATTACTCTCGTCTTTTCTGTTTCTACTTATCTTTCACCCTCTCACTTCTGCGTGATGTTTAATGCAATACTAGGGGTGTGTTTGTGTGTACGATGATGTTTGAGTATGCATGATTGCTGGTGATTCAACAGTCTTTAACTGTGTTTGCAGTTGCAACAACATTAGCTTGTAAGCGAAGAGAGTGTGTGTCCTTAAGTGTGTGTTTGTGTACATGACCGATACCGTTACCGGGTACCTATGTGGGTTTCCATAGAATATGTTTCCAGGCTTTGCTTCTGCTGCGCTACATAGCAAAGTGGTTTTCATACTTGTCAAATGTGGTATGCATGATTAAATCTGACCAAGCAGCTTCACTTTACAAGCTGTGCATTCTCTCCAAAAAGAAAGTGAAGATAGACACATTACATGTTAAAGTTAGGGGTTACATTTTTAAAATAATTCAATAAAAA
This sequence comes from Enteromius unitaeniatus, assembly GCA_032359435.1. Taxonomy (NCBI): domain Eukaryota; kingdom Metazoa; phylum Chordata; class Actinopteri; order Cypriniformes; family Cyprinidae; genus Enteromius; species Enteromius unitaeniatus. Next base: position 11,637,329 of record JAUMHI010000052.1, read on the forward strand.
AAATACATTTCAGTTCATCAGACAAGGCAGTAATGAAAATTACCTTATACTGTCACTTTAACAGACTGAATGTGTTTTTTATTTATTTATTTATTATTTTATTTTTTTTAAAGATTCTATTTTAAATGAATTTGAGCTGATAATTGGTCCGTGTTGTGCCATTTAACGTTTCTTTCTGCTTTTAGTGCCTTAACATTATATTAAAAAGATTATAAAACATTTGCTATTGTTCTATTGAGGGGAAAATATAACTTAAATAATTTTATTGTGATGATGATTATTTTATCGCCCAGCCCTATTGATGATAAGAAATGATTTCATTTAGATTTCATTTATTCAATACATTTAGTTTCATATAAAATCTGTTCTTATAAATTGCATAATACATAATGCCTTCGTAGGTTAGAGTAGTACATTTAAAAAAGCATGTGTATTTGTAAATGCATGCTTTCATGTTAATTCTGAAAGCTGTAATTAATATACATGTACAACTTTGTATGCTGTATACATAAAATATTGTATTATCATGAGTATATTTATCATGAAGCTGATTGGCATGCATTTAAAGTATGTCAATCCGGTTCTTGAATTTGATTGGTCTTCTATCGGTCTGTATGCTACAGCCTGATGTATTGGCATGCAAATATTGTTTTCTCACTGTTTCGTCTCACTGTAGTGTAAAATGCTTGCTGTTGTACTGTGTGGGATTCTCAGACTTTTATTGTAAAAACCAAATTGTATACGCACAAAGCAGCCAAGCTAGTTTTCAGGACCTAGTTTACGCTCCAAGGGAAGTAAGGCAGTATATAGTTTAATATCAAATTTACCTTTTTATAGTGTTCTCTTATATGGTTGCTGTTTCTTATAATTCACTAAGAGAAACTGGCCTAAGCTCAATGAGACAGCAGCCTTCTTGGCTTTATCAGAATGATAGCGCTGCTCCGGCAGCCCACGCAGCAATGGCAGTTACATAACGATCACTGATGTCTCCCCGCGCAACTGTTAGAGTCAATCGACAGGTCCCACGTTCAACCTCCACTGCTGGCCTTGTACTGTGGGCCATGGTGGGCGGCATAGTCAATAACTTGAGCCTGGGTGGAAGATCGAATGGGAATAAAAAAAACATGACAACAGTGACAAAGACTTGTAGAGTAAATTCCCAACCAGGCGGCTTACAGAGATTGCATTCAGTGTGTCGTTTTAAAAATGCATTATGTTCCCACTTGTTGTTTTTATGAAAATGTCCTAATTGAATGGGGTGTTGGGCTAGTTAGTGATATGGCCATCTGTACTCTCAGCCACAGATGAGCAAGAGTCTCAGAGGTAGCTCTCATCAAGGGCAACTGATACAGCCGAAGGCGCATTGTGTACTTATACTGTCTATAATTGCAGGCCCAAAACTGATGTGAGAACTGTCATGACTTGTTCATCATTATTGTTGGCCCATATTTAATTCCACTTGTATTGAGAGAGTTTCACTTTATGTGCTGGCTGTGTTGTAATCAAAGCTGCTAACAAACAGAAAACAGAAATGATAAACATGGGCTTATCCACTGTCACAAACGCCATTCCTCGAAATTTAACTACCTCATCCGCTGTTTAATCTTGGTGTGGAATCTGTCTATGGCCATTATCTGACCAACTCTTCCCCCTCTTCTTCATTTGAAAGATGAAAGCTTTCAGATACCCTTGTGGGAGACGGTGAGGGCGAGATGTGGATGAAGAGAGAAATGGGGTGAAAGGGATTAATGTCTCAGACAATGTGATGGACCCATTTAACAGATACTGTCAGATTCTTAATTAAATGTTTTAAAAGACAAGGGTAAGGGAACGCTCAATTACCAAACCGATTGAGGGTCTTTGGAATAAACAGTTCTGCAGGTTGACTAAATCACACAAGCACCGATGCTTCACAGATAGCCTTTGACTTTACATAAGAGAATTATGAAAGCTTGTTGATGAATTGTTATTCATTAGGTATGCAGTGATATGAAAATGTTGGCGATAATTTTTCATAGGGATGCACCACAATGAAAAATCTTGGCTGAAGCCATGTATATATTTTTTTTCTTCGCTGTTGCAGAAATTCCCAAATTTAGTTTTTTGGGAGTTTTGACTTGCTTTTCAAAGAAATGAATTACAAAACAACAGTGGCAAACAGTGCACATCTAAAGGAAATAATAGTGCATTATTAAAATGGTTCACTTATTGAGTATTTGTCTAAAGCCAAACAATGGTGTATAGTGTATAACACAAACCATAAAGCAGAAGATAATTGCATTGTAACCTTATCGATTGCATGTTAAAGATGTGGAGAAGAAATTGCTAAATGATTCCGGATCCCACCTGTCAAAAAAAAACCTTGCTAATCTTTACTTCATATGCTTTTTTTTTTTATTTAAATTTGATGATGTTTTTTTCTCTCTGTGACAAGACAACAAAATGTTGTTTACAGAGTTTTACTCTTCTTATTATTTTTTGTTGTTGGTGTTCTTTGCCATGCTTTAGTTGTTTATGCCTTTAGAGGTGCCTGGCAGAGGCACAGTTCTAATTTGGTTGCTGGGAGTTGTGCCAAGTGGGAAACTCTTGGGCACGATGCCTCTTATCGAGGCCCTCCTTGATCTCGTTTGCGGGGTTACAGTGTTGGGATCTGTGTGAACTAAAGGCCGCCTGCTGACCAGTGCAGCTTGTAGATGGCAGTTAGAAGCCTGTCCGCACCTAGTCTGTCGTTAACAAAGCAGTTACGCTGCAAAACATGGCAAAGAGGTCATATCATGATTCTTTTTTTTATTACTTATTAATTGTTTTCCCTGAGGTCCATTCAGAGTGTTATTATAGCTTTTTTGTGCCAAAAATAGTAAAAATATGTGCCTTTTTAAAGGGCTTTTCAAACTGAACATCAACATTTGGTGCAATGATGAATCGAAGCAAAAGATCCCTATGGAGCTTTTCACACCAGGCGCGATCATTCTGTGCAGCAATGTTAAGTCAGAGCGCATTTACTCTCTAATGTTTAGATCTTCCATATAAAACTTTTTTTAGTAAAATCTTTTTTTACTCGTGAAAAAGGCTATGAAAGCAAATAGACATGATTGTGACTGCATTTTTTGAATGTGATTTGTATGCTGCTTTTTTTTATAACAGTAAAGGATGTTTATGACAATAAGCGGTGTGGCGTTATTAAACATTTAATTTCACAGTTCGATTTTTTTTTTTTTTTTTTTTTTTTTTTTTTTTTTTTTTGAAACTCAAGTTTCAAATAATGTAAAATATCAGTATTTAATATTTAATATATCAAAACAATATTTATGCATTTGTAACTACAGTTAAATTATTTATTTATTTATTAAACACTTGTCACGTTTCTTGGTGTTCTTTGAGCCTATTTTACTCTACAAGTAAAATACTCAGTAAGTAATTTGTCTTTACATCCTCAAGTATGGGTTTCGGGTACTCTTTACACTTCTGGCCAGTTATTTGTAGAATCAAAACTATAGATCACAATCGAAAGTTACCACAAGCGTTTAATGATGGTTTAAAGGTGGTCTATGCAATGTTGCAGGATTTTAGCTCAGTATTGCAGCCTCTGTGTTGTCTTCGAGACCTGTTTTTTCCCGGTGTATTCAGAGAGCAGACAGCAAGGCGATCAAGGGGTTATGCTTACGGTTTGAGATAAAAATTAAATGGAGCTAAAATCCTGCCACATCGCATAGAGCACCTTTTTAAAGTGTTTTTTAGCAAAAAAATTAATCGCATACATTAAAAAAAAACAATTGCTTTATGCTAATTGTACCTTTAATTATATATAAAGATGTTTTCTTGTAAAGCATTATAGATAGTGTATGTTTCTGGCAAAGAACCAAAATGATATAAAGCTAAGCTATATTAATTTAATGCTTTATATTGAGCAGTAGACTATTTAAAATTCATATACATAGCTAAGGAAAATATAGGTTAGTTTCACACTGCAGTACTTGCGGGTATATCTAATCTACGGAGTATAATATCTAATATATATCTATCTATTAATTACTTCAAAATAATGGGCACTATCCACCTGCCCTACCAACCTTGGAAGCCAGGATAAAAAAAACTCAACTTTTCTGACTCGTCTGGAAAAAAGAAAGTCATATACACCGGGTGAGTAAAGTATGAGTTTTTTTGGGGTTTTTTATTTACTCATTCTCAAGTAGTTCTAAACCTGTATCAATTTCTTTGTTGTGCCAAACACAAATGAAGATATTTTGAAAAAAGATTGTATCCTGTCTGTTTGACATCACCATTGAATTCCATAGTATTTTTTTAACCAGCCTGGTTACAAACTTTTTTTCAAAATATCCTTTGTGTTTGGCAGAGCAAAGAAATTCATATAGATTTGGAACTACTCGAGGATGAGTGAATGATGGCCGTAACAGTGCCTTTGCAATGCATCGTGACAGAATTTTAAAACAATCTGAGCTGGAAATGTGAATGTTACAATGATCTTTTAGTTCAATGAGTGTGATTTCTTAAGAAGGACATGTAGAGCTGCAGGTGCTACACACAGAAGGCATTTAGTTTTAAAGTGAGACATTTTTTGCTGGTTCGTTTTGGTATTTATTTATTAAATGGGAATTCAGTTTTTGAATTTTTAAGTCAACGTTTTAGAATTTCTTTTTTTTTTTTTTTTTTCTCTTTTTCTTAAAAAAGGAATCTGAAAATCCACAATATGGCCTTTAGGTGTGTGAAACATTTAAATCTGTCTCTGTCATCAAATACTGAATTGTGTGAGACTGTTTTATTTTGTTGATCCCATGCTGTTCCTTATGATGGATGCAAAATACTGTGTCATGCCTTCTCACCGTCTGGCCATGACATACATTGCCACGTCATGTTTCTCACAGAGATGGAATAGCTTGTTTGGTTAGTGGATGAGGGTGTGGCGTACACGCATTGTTCTTTTCAGTGTTTACAAAAGACAATTTGCCATGAAACCTCATTGTTTGATAGACTGATGACAGGTAATCTCCACAGTAACCGTTTTTTCCAAAATTCAGCAGCGTGATCAATGGAATGTTTTTTTTTTATTTTCCACATGTCTTTTCTTTCATCATATGATTAGCCGCTTTCCTCTTGTGGTATTCGGGAAGTTTTGCATCTATCTTAGCTCTGTCATGGGTGGAAACTGTTGTGATATTGTTCCGTTCAGTGTGACACACCCAATATATTCCATGGTTTGGTAGTGAATGTGGAGGTTGTGGACAGAATAAGGAGGGTAAAAAGGGTCAAATATGCACAATTTTCCAAAACCCACACTCTGGCTCTCCACACAAGAACTCTCAGTATTCAAGAAAGGTTGTAGTAAGGACCATGCGAGTCCCAAGACTCTTGAGAGGAGTGGAAGAAGGAGCCTTTGTAGATTGCGTGCTCCTTCCCAACTTTTTCCACTGCTGCGTAAGGCCTACTGTTAAAGTGGTTTTGTGTGTGACAAGCAGCATAGGAGAATGTGGTAAGATACGCCTAGCGTTGGACAAGAATTTCTGTGTTTTTTCATTCCTCATCAACACTGGAAAAAAAAGGGGCTTTACAAGAAATTCCATTACCCCCATTTAGAAAAAAAGCCCCATTATGGTTCCCAAATGTTCTGTGTTTGCTCAGAAGTGTGCTAAGTGGTCAGACATGTGCATGTGCTAGCATCTTGTGACATGCATTTGTGAAAGGGAAGCATCTCTAGGGAAAAAGGCGCCTTGTTGTCAATAGTGTTGTCACGGTACCAATACCAGTGAAAATCCATGGTTCTCCGTACCAATTTGGGTACCAAAGCAAAACACTTTTATATAAGAGGACTTTTATTTAATCAAACAGCGCAAACTATATGTCATAGCCTAGATCTACTTTTCTGATGGACC
>JAUMHI010000052.1:11654038-11666902 GCA_032359435.1 Enteromius unitaeniatus
ACAAATACCTGCCGCACACATGTCACACACGAGCGTGACATTAGCACAATGCTTAGCAACGTTCAGACCGTTTACTGACAAACCTAGCAGCTTTTTTGAAAAAACCTCAGTTGGAAGATGTCGCCAGTACTGCCCCTTGAGCATGAGGTCTGACTCTCCCGGCGCAGTGTCGTCTTTCGCAGAGAAATAGTGCTTTCAGTTCGCCGTACCGCAGCAGACTTTTTCCAAACTGTTTGGACTTTTAAATGTGAACATAATTCGTCTGTTAACATGCTCGTCATAGTTTGTTACTCTGATGCAGGATCAGTATTCAATAAAACATTGATTATAGCCCAAAATGCTGCATATAGTGTACTAATTGGCTTATGTTTTAAGTTTGATGTATATCGATTTCTTCAGACGATGTTGTGATTTTATAAATATTTAAAATGCCAAAACACACCTTTTTTTTTGGTCACCTGTCACCACAAGTCTCACAAAATCCTGTGGGGAAACACTGGACACACTGGATTTTTTTACACGCCTCATTTGGACTGATTTGAATTCACCATATCAAGTTTCTCACTGTCCTTCAGAAAAATTCAGCTTTGCCATCACAGGAATAAATTGCATTTAAAATCTATTATAACAGAAAAGTTATTTTTTTACATTTTAAAACAATCTTTCTGTTTGTTTTAACCACATAAAGGAAGCATTGGATACACAATTTTAATATTTCTGCATCCCTGATCTCCGTACGACTCGTACGAGGAGATCCTGATGGTGGAATGTCGGATATTATATGACAAGTCCCTGAAGTTCCACTATGAAATCAGTTCAAGGTATTAAACTTGCAACTAGCGTCATGGAAAGCATTGATTGGTTCTCATCACATAGCAGTTTGGACAGATGGATTGCTTGTCGCTGAAATTTGAACATGTTGCTTATGGTTAAGACATGGCGTTAGAGTGAGAAACCAATTCTTTTCTCAGTTTTACAGGCAGAGCAGAGTTCAAGATTGGAGAAACAGTTGGCGCTTTTGCCTTGTTTGCACCTGAATGCAATCCATCTCTCCCCTCCAACTACACCTCCACCCCCAGGCTGTTTGGCTGGTTTTATGTTTTTTCTCTTCCATGTTTGATTTGTGTCTTTATCCTTACTTATGCTCCTGTGGCATGATATCTCCTGCTACCCACGCTCTGCTAATGGTGGGTTTAATTGCTTTCTGCCGACCTGCTTGTTTACACAAAGATTTTGTACGGCACTCGCTATCTGTTCTCGATGCCTCTGTGAATTCTGTGAAAGGGCTCACTCTCTGTTTAGATGCACTCTGCGTTCTGAATCTTTTGATGTATCCGTGCTTGCTTTTTGTTTCTCCTTCTCAACCAAACACCCTTAATTTTAACCCCACTCTCTCTCATGTTTCCTTGCTTCCGTCTTTTAGACGAGCTATGAGAGATTCTTAGATTGTGTAAGGGATTTCCTACTTCCCTTGGGTCACGTGACTGCAGACAGGGTGTGGCTGTTTCCCCAGAGCCAAGCTGTTTATGGCAATGAATCTGTGTTCATGCCAACCCCACCACCCCTGCACAGGCACACTCACAGTATGAACGTGAAGAGAGATGGGTGTGGCCATTCCTCTCACCCCATCCAGTCTACATAAACAGGATGTAGTCTATTTCAAGTTAAGGAACAGTAAAAGAAAGTGAGTGCTGCTAGTCAGTGCATGTATATATTTTAGCATCTGTGCACTTGCTCGGAGTGCTTGCTAGGGCATTGCTAGCTTGTTGTTAGGGGATTCTTAGTGTTTGATGGGTGGCTGCATTCTCTAAACCTCTCATAATGTTTCTTGTATTATATATATATATATATATATATATATATATATATATATATAGTTCAAAATTTATATCACTAAGATTTTTTTAAATGTCTCTTTAATGCTCACTAAGGCTGCATTTATTTGATCTAAATACAGTAAAAACAGTAATGCATACGTGTGTGTGTGTGTATATATAATGAATTATTATTACTATGTAAAATGCTTCCCCAGTCTTGTCACATGATCCTTCAGAAATTATTCTAATATGATGATTTATCATCTCCTTTTCCTTTCACTTCTTCTAATTTGAAAGATTTTGTAATTTAGGTAATAAGGTTGGATTGAAACTTAATATGAAAGCTGTTTGTTGAACATGAGTTACATGTACATGAACAGCTCTCATATTAAGTTTCAATCCAACCGTATGACCTAAATTACAGAATTTAGCAAAAAAAAAATACATTCCAGTTTCACAGGGTATGTGGTTGTACTCATTTACAAATAGTGCTTTGGCAAACATATTTTCCTTGTTGAAGTCAGCCACTGTTTGTTGTTTTACAGAAACTTGGAGCAGCACCTGCATACTACCCTCTTGTTGGGTATGGCATGGCCATTTGTAAATTTTAATGCATGTCTGACAGTGTCTGTCTGTCGGTGTCATCTGCATTCAACAATTTTTAGCTGTAAAAAAATATATATTGTATGCTGGTCATACAATTACTTTAATGTATTCTCTTAATTATTATGAGCACACTGTCAAATGATTAAGCGTGATTTAATTGAATGCAAAATAAGTTTTTGTTTTAGAAAATGTACCATGTATTTTTGTGTGTGCGTTAATATATTTATATATACACATTTTATTTTATTAATATTATTTTGTTATATATCTAATATTTTCAAAAGCTTTACTGTGTGCATGTGTTTACATAAATATACACAGTTTATAGACACATTATGTAAACAACAACTTTTATTTTGGATGCAGCATTGGAACACACTGGTTTGTAGTGCAAACACTTTTACAGTTTACCGCAGGTTTTTCTTGTTTCTCTTTTCTACAGTGGCTAATGAACCGGAAGTCTCGCACGTTCACAGAAAATAAAAAATGTGGAATTACACCCTTGAATTATGGGCTCCGTAAAGACCATACAATAGCCTACAGTCTTAATGGTATGTCGCAACTTGGTGGTGGTGAGTTACTTCCTTTCGGGTTAATGTTTTTTTTTTTGTGTGAGCGTGAGTCGACTGGATTGGTGCAGAGCGAGCAGCTGGGTCCAGGGCTCCGCATTCTGCCGCTTTAGTATGCAAGGCAGGTGTGGCTGCAGTCAGAGGGAGGGTGGGCACAGGCCGACGCCTCGACACACAGACAGTGTTTCGCTCCCGGCCGCATTCCAATTACACGCCCCCTGTTACACACACACACACATTCACTCACAACCCAGTACAATCATTTTCTGTACTTGCGTTTTTTTTCTTTCCCTTTCTATACACCCCATCTGTCTGTTCAGCATGCCTTCCTTTCTGTCTCACATCCTGCTGTCTTCACCTCTCAGTCAAAATGTCTCTGCATCCTTCTCTTGCAGTCACTTTGCAGCCATGCCTTTTTAAAGAGGAAAAAAAAAGACAGTCCTTGTCTGCTTTGATGCACATCCACTATCATCCTTTTTTTCCGATCCAGCTTCCTTGTCATCTATTTCAGCCACAGCTTATTTGGTTCTCGCTCTCCCTGTCAGGGACCCAGAGGCGTCTGATGAATGAAAAGCTGGAATTTAGGAGCTGAGGGAAGCAAAGACTGATGACCTGTCTGTCCAGCAATGCACAGCCCCAGTTAGAAAGGGGACGACATCCAGCATTGAGGTGCTATTGACCGGTCAACACTTTCTTTTATTGGATTAAAAATGACTACACAGTCATTTCTGGCCACGTCTTGCTTTTCCAACATTACAAAATGAGAGTTCACAAGTTGCTGGCGTAGTTTGTTTATTTGCGCACCATTTGTCTCACTCTCCCCAGGGAGCTGCTGGATGTCTGTGAGCCCTCCAAGTCATTTCCCTGATCCAAATGGATGTTTTTGTGTATTACAAACGAAGCCGATGCTCAAAAATAAATTGTCCTCTTTTTAGCATGCTTCCTGTAAACGGCTTCCCCTCTGCCTTACCTGAATTGAACTTCATCCTTTCAGGGGTAATTTAATAGCTGTCTGCATCCGGTGCTCCGCCTTTAATTATTGGGAGTGCATCAGACTGTTTGATTCGCCCATACAGCATTGATGGCTTGGACTGGCCTACTTTGCTCCGATGCATCTCCCTGAAGCCATATTTAGTTAAAATACAAAAAAAAAAGAGTTGAGACTTCCGTCCCGCTCTCTGCCACGCACTTTTGATTGGTGAATTACATAGCTGCCTAATTTAATTCACTTCCTGATTAAAGGCAGATAAAAACCACACTCAGTCTAAAACGATAAAGCAAGCATTATTGGGTTTTTGGTAATGGCTGACAGACTGTGCTCTGCAGACATTTCAGCAATGAAGAGGAGCGTTATTATAATATTTAGACACTGACAGTATAAAACTGCTTCGTCTTTAGGGAGCTGAGATGTTTTCTCTTCTTTTTAGATGCGCATGTTTTACTCAAAACTTTTGAGATGCAATGTAGACTGATGACTCACTTTCATAAAAAACCCGACAGACAGAGTGAGAGGGTGGAGAGAGGGAAGAAAGAGAAAGACCGAAGAGGTGGCGAGGCAGTGTAGGGTTTGTGGTGCTGCAGAGCCCCAGTGGAGTGGAGGCAGATATGGGGCCTAAAGGCCTATGCAGGCACTGCTGCTGCAGGACAGCAGAGGAAACAGATGTGGCCATTATTTACATCTGCTGCCTACCAGCGACTGCTCATACGCTTTAATCTCACAGCAATGCCTTGTTCTTGTTTCCTTTCTCTCTCTCTCTCTCTCGCTCTTTCTTCAGCATCTTCCGCTCACCCGGATGTCCCCACCTACTTTTGCACTCCCCCGTGTCTCGGCAGCCCCCCCTCCATCACCAACGCAATCGCTCCCCACCCTTCATCATCCTCTTCAGCTCGATCCACACGTTCAGCCTGAGCTCAGATGCTTTAATCCTCTCAGTGTCTTACCATCCTCCTCACACGCACACTGGGATGCAGAGTGTGAACTACTTAGTGCACCCTCTTCTCCATTTACACAGTCGCACACTTCCGCCACCGCTGAGATTTTAAGCAGACGCCGACCTCTCTTTTTATTCAACCGAGTGTCTGGTGACTGCTGCGGGGTGAAAACGCATTAATGTGAATCTATTTTGACTCACTACAGTTTACTAATGAATTTTCTATAGACTGTACTTTTTATAGTAAATGCGGATCACAGCAAGAGGTCCTCCAGGCCATTGTGTCATCCTGCCAGAATGTTGTTCTGCTTTGCAGTCAAATGTTTGTAGCTTCATTCGTCATGGAGACTGCTGTCATAGTGATGGCAAACATAAATACTTTTTTGGAGGAAGTGAGGTCACTTAACTCCTCCTTTTGACATGTTGTTGCTGATGTTTAAGTCAGACTCTGTTGGATTTGCAGCATTTTTTAATGTGCAATTTTTGCCAAAGCATATTGATAGACGCTATATTTAAATAGTGCTGTCAAATAATTAATTTGGATTTAAAAAAAAAAAACCAAAAACACATAGGTAGAAAGGGATAAATAGATATGGACTGAGTGGCGATGTACATTTCCAGATTTGATTAAATTCTAATTTGCAATTCTTTTAATTTTTATTGTGTTTCTATTTGAAGGCAATTCGCTGTTAGTGCTAGCAGCAGTGTGTTTGTTACATTTTAAAATAATAATAATAATTTGAATAACTAGCCCATTAGAGTCATAATTCCATTCTACACCAGAAAAAAGCACAGAAAACAGTATTGTGATCGTTCAAATAAAGAGAATAATTATATAAGTTGAGCTCACGTGGACCTGTTCCATAGTAGCTCTTTTCTTTTCACATATATCAAACTGTCAACCGTGCTCTGACAACCTTTGGACCTGTTTGGTTGCACATTCACCAAATCTACACCCAGAACGAGAATGCTGGTTATGTATGCCAGTTCTAGTTACACCAGCCTGCTGCTGTTTGATTGTGATGCATGCAAATGGCTCTTTGGGCTGAGCTCATCCTCTAAATGCATTGTAGGAGAGCATTTAAAATGATTTGTTAAATGCACCTCGGGGACTGCACGATGAATTGCACTGCTCTTAGGTGAAAGTCAGTGCAACTGTCAGGCCTCTGCATAAAAGGTCTGTTGTCAGATTGGTTTTAGCAGGACGACCTTGGCGAACGGGTAGTTCTTATCTTGTTGTGTTCTTCAAGGAATGTTGTACCACTCACTTGTACAGTAGGATATTGTTGGAAATGGCCATATTTTTCATTCTGGTGAGGTCTTAGCTTAAAAAGGTGCCAACAATGTTACATAGGCGGTGAAGGGTGGAATGATATGAATTGCTGTGTGGTTTTGGCACCGTGTCATTGGACTACACTGATTGCTTGACTTGCTGCTACTGAAAATTGCAATTTGACAGCTTTGTACTTCACCCTGGGTAGTGTTATTCAGTGCTTGAATTGAAGTATGCTTGCCTACATATGTGTGAAAGAGACCTTGTAATATTCTTGATTCATGAAATCTAGTGTAGGGAAACAAAAGAGAAAAATCATTTAAAGGTGTGAAAATGTTTGCCTTGGTTGCCGTTTTTGAGTAAAAAGCATTTAAAGATTTAGTTTTTTTAAATACGGTCTCACAGGGTGCTCTTGAAACATTTGAAATAGGCTTTTATGTCTTGTTTCAAGTTGCATTGTTGATGTTGTTTCTTTCAAAATAGCTTTGCATACACTAAACATCTTTTAGCAGCATTTTTCACCCTGGCTCATGCAGTACAACACTTAATTGTAGTGCTGCCATATTAATCACAGTGTTGCGAGAAGCATCTGAATTAGTGGTGTTTGCTAAGGCAAGTGTCACTATTACTATTGCTCAAACCTGGGTTTAGGAATTTGACCAAACTCCCAAAACAATTTCTTAAGCTTTATTGTGCAAGTCCGCTAAGGTGCTTGTGCTGCAGATCTGAATGATGCCTCAATTCCTGAAGCTTGTTGAGGCAAGGTGTGCTGTTGCGTTTCTAGTCGGGTCAGTAAGACTTCTCAATACTTCACCGCTTGACCAATTTAAAAACTAAAATTTGTGTAAATTGTGTACATAAAATCTTCTTCTACTGAAAATATGAAGCAATTTGTGCTGTTTGCAGACATTATTGAAGCAGGTGATTGGTTGATCGGTGTTGAGTAGATGGTCTGGGGCTGGTAAACACTGGGATAGATTTTTCAAGGTGTGAATGGAGAAAATTATTAGGAAGAAAACTGGTTTAGCAGGATTAGAAACAGACTGTGGGAATTTACTGTATGTCTGACTAAACAGATGAGTCTTCTGAGAATGTGTCTGAGTCTCAGACTTTGCTAGGTGGAGTTTTTCAGTTTTAGAAACCCTGCCTGTAAGACGCTTTTCCTCCTGTAGTTGATTTATCGGCCTTGATATTATCGAATAATGAGAGTTTTGAGAACTCAAAGGGGAAGGCTCACCTAAAAATGAAAATTCTGTAATTCAAACGTATGCTGTTTTTCAGATTCTTCTTTGTGGCACAACACATTAAAACATAAAATAAAAGCCACAAAAAACTTTAAGCAGCTCAACTGTACCAAAACAAAACACAAAAACACGCTGTTTGTTTTATTAAGTCAAACAAAAAATAAAATGTACAAAAATCATTGCCTTTCTTCATTCTTAAAGTTGTTTCAAATAAAAATTTAAACGCATTTAAATTTTTGGTAAATAAAGGGATTTAAACACGGAAGACATATTCTGTGATTTATTTCGTCAAAAAATAATTTGCAAGAAAGTTATAAGTTTAAAATTTTTTTTAAATTATTTTATTTTATAAATCACATACATTCTACTAGTGGTACAATGTCAAACCAAACTAAATTTGATTTTTATTTTGACAGGTTGCCATGAACACCTTTTTAACTTGACACTGGTTTTACTTAATCAGTAAAAAGCTTGTGTGACTCTCAGAGCAGTTCTGCAGATGTTGTTTACGTATGTCCTCTTTGAGACAGCAGTCAGCAGATGTTGAAATCACTGCGACGGTCACATGTGCTTCAGTGTATGTAGTAAACAAAACCTGTGTGTATCTGCCATTCATTTATTAACACAGACACATGCAGAACATACAGGATTCATATTTGAATCGACTTTTGTGGCGTAATAATCACAAATATTAGTCCATATCTGCATTTGTTTAGTAGGTGTAATGACCTACTTTTGATTAATCTAAACTTTGACAAATTTCATAAAATTTTATTACTCTATTATGAGTTTGCATCTGTTTTCTGATGATTGGTGCCACTGGTACTTTTACTAGTGATTTTATCTGGGGTGGAAGAAAACGCAAGCAACTGCATAGAAGTCTTATTAAAAAAAAAAAAACGTATTCCTGCTATCTAAGATGAAATTGGGTGGGTCCTCTTCAGCACGGCATGTGACATTGCTTTATAGATTTTGTTTTTTTTTTCCCACAGAAGCACTCAAACATTTTATGTGCTCTGCTAATCTGAAGTCTCGGTAATGGCTTCTCTCAATGCCTTGGGCCATGGATGACATTTGTTTGAAAACACTGTAGCGCTTGTTCATGTGGCATTTACACATTTCGACATTTACAGACATCCGTTACATTAGTACTAATGTTAAAACTAAACTCAATAAGATGTATCCTGACCTGACTAATGTGGTTTGTTCAACCACACACTTACAAATGGAACAATGAATACGTTTTTTTTTAAAGCGGACCTCACTTTAAGGTACTTTTAAACGATGATGAGACTTTAAGTGTCAGGGTTGAAAAAATACTAAAGAGAGGTGTGAATCATTGACCTCAGCAGTTGAAACCGTTCATCAGTATTAGGTCAGTTTGATCAGAATAAAACTACCATGGGCTGGTGACTTCTCTGTTAGAGGTTAAGAGGTCAGTGCAGTGAACAGTGAGGCTGAAGCTTGACCGACGCTGAAGGAGAAGTGGACTGTAATCCAATCTGGGTTAAAATCCACCTCAGGGCTTTCCAGTATCCAGTGCTTCACGTTTTATGGCTACCAACACTGACTGTACGAGTGTGATAGCGGGGAAATTGGCCATAGCGCTGGTAGATCCCAGTCCAAATTTCATCTCGGATCACTGCAAGCACACATCAAAGAGTGACCTCTATTTTTCATATTCCATGTGCATAAGAAAAACCGACGGAGTTGGAAGCTCCCATATCTCACATTAACACAGACCCCCTTATCTCTGAGTTTTTTAAATTTTTCTTTCCCAGCTTATTTTGAACCCAATACCCTCTCTTTTTCTTTTTCTACCTCTGTGTTTTCCTCCTACCCCCTTTTTGGCTTGGAGACTGGCGGCAAAACAGTAAACACTTTAATTTGCTCCCAAACTATGGATTCCTCTGAGGTTAATTATTTATGTATGACGGCGATGGACAGAATCTGGGTCTGAGTTAGAGATTCCCATTAGATGTGCAAACTAGGTATCTTTTATGGGTTGTATCTGTATATTTTGATTGTTCAAGCGTATAAGGAAGTTTGTAAAACTGCTGTGTGGGAAGAAAAAAAGAATGCAAGAAGTAGCAGCGCTGTGTTTCGTAACGTTTTGTTTTATCACAACACAATGCTTCATTCACAAGCACAAGGGGTTCTAGTTATTTAGATGGCGTCAACATGTTTTGTCTGTCCTGTCACAAAATGGACAAGCTTATAAATTGGGCTATTTTTCGGTTGATTTGAGAAAAAATACAAATATTAAAACTTTTGTTTCTCTCTCCTTTTTAGGTTTTCTGTGGTGCATCTTGAGTCTACTCAACATCCCTTTAATGAGTTGCTACTGCGGGAAAATGTCTGACCTGGATCATTCCCTTCAGAAACGCTTCCTCTGATGCCCCTTTGCTCTCAAGACAGTTCTGCTCAACATCCTTGTTGAAATTGGGAACGTTGTAACACCTACCTGAAGCATTCCTGTTTCACCCAGTCTTACGTTTACAAGCGGATCACCGGAAGTCTCACGTCCTGAGGCGTGACTGAAACTGAAGGAGTCAAAATGGCTAACAACACTGCGGACCACCCGCCGGGCAACTCGGTTGCTGAGGTCGACCATGAAGGGGACTTTGGCTGCACGATGATGCAGCTCCGCGATCTGATGGAGCTTCGCAGTGGCGAGGCGGTCAACAAGATTGCAGAATGCTACGGAGATGTGCAAGGGATCTGCCGCAGGCTCAAGACCTCACCTATCGAGGGTAAGACACAGTCTATTGCATGTGAATGCATGCATGTGAATTTTAACTGGACAACGTTACAGTTGTCTGGATAGTTTTTATGTGTGCTAGAACCGTAGCCTGGGCCCGCCCATACTTACTGTGACACTACATTTTATTTCGCGAGCAAAGTAAGTCTGGCAAAGCTGGCGTTTTAGTGCATTTCCGTTCCCAAAAAAGTTGGCACCAATGAGAAACGAGGTAGTAAGGTAGCTTGGCCAGAGTAAGCTCCTTTGAGCTTTAAAGTCACGGAAGCCAGGCTACTAGAACCGGTTATTTACCAGAAAACTAATGTGCCAGCCTTATGCAGAGCTTTTGGGATGAGTTGAATTATTTTCTTCTGTTCTACTAAGCTCTCTGCTTTGTGGTTTCATACCCAGTCTGCTTTTCAAGAGGACAGTCTTGTGGGACAAGTTTTTCTAGGCAGTGTTTTGGTAATTTTGACGTTCAACCAACAGTGTCCCCTTTTCCTTATTTAAGCATTTTTGTTACTTTGGACCAGACATTTTTGGAAGGTGCTTCATGTCTTGGGTTTTACAATAGACCTTCAAATTCAGTATATAAAAATATATTATTTATTGGAATATTTTGGGTTGAATGCAAGTTAAGCTGTATTTATGCCACTTACAAAGTTAATATTTGTTTATTTAGTTACTTTATTTATGGATTTGTTTTTCATTTCTTAACTGATTTACTTTACAGCATAAAATAGGTGCTGTTCACCCAAAAATGAGAATTACCCCATAATCTACTAACCTCCAAGCCATCCTAGGTGTTAATATTTTTTTTTATTCTGTACCATGTTTACTATGAGAACAGCCTTTTTGCCAACATGAAGCTGAGGGTGTACACTAGGCATGGATGCCGTGAACCGGGCCCCGAGTACGATTGCCCCCCCTCCCTACTCCCCCTATGGCCTGCACTCACATAGGGTTTCAGCATTCGTTCCGGAGCACGCTTGCGTCATTATGGTGTGACGGTTTCAGGATAAACAGGAAGAGTCCATCGCTCTGTTTACAGTTTGATTTGAGTAATTATATCACTTGAAGTGAAACTGGATGACAAGATAATTCTACTCTCGAGATGCAGTCTTGTTTTGCTCAGTGGCTCTGAAATGTTGTTTATCATCAAACCTTGAACAATTGTTGATTTAAAGATATTTGCGTGGCACTGAAGGTGACAGCTTATCTCAGCACAAGCTGGACCATCATGCTGACCTCTGTAAGGTATTCACCTATGCTTACTGAATAAGCAGTCCAGTTTACATTCCTCCTACCCAGTGACCTTGATATTATAATATTTTATCATAAACCAGTTTGCCACACCTTCAAGGCTGTCTTATTTCACCTCCGTCAGCACAAGGTGAGATTAGGCTTCTCTGTTGTCCCGCTTAGCAAGCACCAGCAGACTTCTCATCTCCACTTCAGCATATGGGCTCTGCTGGATCTTTCTACCATTGAAATTTGCTCCACACCGTGCCCTTAATTACATTTTAGATCATTGCTCTGTTCCATTTAGTAATGAAGGGACAGCTGTACAGACTTCCCCACACGAGAAATGACTCATTTTATTGAAGGGGGCATAATTATACTTTCTCTTTCGCCTTTAAATGAAAGAGTAGGTGGAAAAAGCAAAGCAGCATTCCTTTTAAAGGTGATGTGGAGCCCTTTTGACACAGTTCTTGTCGCATAGCATAAGCGTGTTTTGTCTGGGGTGTGCAAGTCTGACTGCTTTCTTGCATTTGTTAAAAGAAAGGAGGCAAACAAATTGACAGTAGAGGCGTATTAGCTTGGCACTGGACTCGATGCTAGCTTTTTTTTGCTTGCTTGGCTTATGAGGGTAAATGAATCATCACTGGTCTGCTGTAATATATTTTTTGAAATCCAAGCCTCTCCTTTTTGCATTACAGCATAACACAGACCACTAAACACAATACCATTACAGTTCACTCAAGAGTTATAGGTTCAGCAGCTATTTATGTGTCCCTTTTATGGCCGATATATACTGTGGCCTCCTAAGAAAACCATAAATCATAGATAGAAACCAAGTATGTTTTTAACCTCTTACCTCGGCCTTTAGAGTTGCAGGTTCTACACAAATTCCCCACTAAATCAATACAAGTTGTTTTCACACCATGACTCTCAGTGGACTTTGTTTATTCAACTTTTTTGAGAAATGTTGTCTGTTCGACTTGTTTTGGAGGGTATCTCTTGTTTATTTGGCTGAATGGCTAACATCGGCTTTTATCACTTCCTTTTATTTGTTTCCTGGTAATATAGACAGTCTTTTGGCAGCTGTACCAATCACGCCAATGCTTGAACATGGAAGACCTACTTATTTTGGCTCTTGCAGAACAAGTGATGATCAACGAATGTATTAAGTAGGAAAATATGATTCAGTGTTGGGGGTAACGGATTACAAGTAACGCGAGTTACATAATAATATAATTTTTTCCAAGTAACTAAAATTAAAAAGTAATGTGTTACTTTACTAGAGTAACATCATTTATAAAAAAGTAACGCCAGTTACTTTGTTTTCTTATTTATTGACTGGCAAGTCTCCTGACATGTTGGGAGAAATCAGTAATACAGAGACATTGTGCGCAGTTCTAGACTAAATGTGAATGTGCATTAATTCATCTCACTCTCAAAAA
>JAUMHI010000052.1:11670412-11731682 GCA_032359435.1 Enteromius unitaeniatus
ATCTCTCACTTGTAATATGTGAGCATATTTACTGTACAAGATTTGTCAGTGAACTATGAGGGCAAAAATAAATAAATAAAATAATTGAACATTTTAACTCGATTACGATTAATGAACAATTAATCGAGATTTTAATTTTAGGCCAAATCGCCCAGCCCTAACACACACATATTATATTATATTATATTATATATATATATATATATATATTATTTATAAATACACAAGAAGTTGTGCACAATTCAAACTCATTAACTGAAAGAGAACCAGGTGTTCAACTAAATTTTACCCAACCCTGCTCTAATTATATCACATCACGCATAGGTAGTGTAGTACTGTCAGCTGTGTTTAACACATTTCATCATGTTTAAAGCTATTCTGCATACTTTTCCCCCCTGCTAAAGCAAAGATAAATTGGGTCTGGTGATAAACGCGTGTGCATTATTTTTGTTGGTTTTATAAAGATAAAATCAGAAATTTGTATTGATCTTTTTGAGGCTGTTTACATAGAAAAGGGCAGACACATTAATATGCATACACATTTTATGGCTCATCGTTTGTTTTTAGCAGTATACTGAGATATTCTATGCATAAGTGCATTACTGAAACTCAGTGGAGAACTAACAGCGCAAAGCTTATATAAATGAAAACAAATATGGAGGTTGTTTTCTGTAAGTGCATGTGGTCCGGTGTGTATTAATGGGGGCTTTCTTCATGAGATGTAAGCTAGCTGGAAAAACACATTAAAATGACATGCATTTTTCTCGCCTTTTTCTCCCCCTAGTGTTTCAACAACATCAAGAAAAAAAGTTAAGGCTAATTGAAGACCAGTCTTGCATGACAAACGAAGACCTTTATTAAGCACACAACTCCTCAAATTCTCCACGACAAACATTGTGTCCTGTTAGCATGGCTTGTTACTTTTATTTTGCTACACCGGCAAGTCGGGAGCACTTACAAACCAAACGCATCATTAAGAGCTTATGAACACTTCCTTTAACCAGAGATTGGAAAATATCCTTTCCTTACTGTTTTTGTATTTAAGCAAAATACAAACCAAAAGACCAAAGTCAACAGTCACTGACACTTGTATTAAACTCCATTTAATAGCCCTTCGTTAGGCCGGAAAATGCTGTGTTAAAAAAAAAGCTGTTTTATTACCTTTTCAAATTGCCTGTTGGGTCATATGATACATTTTAAAGACTTTTATTGCTTTTGTGATGTTGGTTGGGAAAGGATTGCCTATTTTGAATAACAGATTGATGTAAATGCACTTATTTTAAGCATTTCAAAGGCACAATGAAATAAATCTCGCACTGTGCAGCATCAAGTAGATGCAAATGATTAAATTAAATGATGCAGTCAAGCTGTAAATGTGTTACCTTTTATCAAATAATGATAAATGAGCAATTAAAAATGAAAAGCACATGTCATGTTTTATTTTAAATTGCATCTATTGTGATTTCATACTTTTAATTAATGGCTTTTTCAAGAGATTTTTAAAGAAATAAAAAGCCCATTCCCTTGGGAGCAACAGAGAGATGAGCTGACAGGCGTTAAATATGAAATGATTTACCTGTCCAGTGTTGATGGATCATTTTAAAACCAGAAAAAGCTGTTCCAGACCTTCTTTTAGTTGATAACAAAGCCTTTATTAAGCTCCAAATAGAGCTACAATAAAAGTGTCTATATTGAAAGTTGTCTGTATGACTTTATATTGGAAGCCTTTTAATAGCTTTATATGAGGAAGATACCAAAATAAATCATTCTCAGAGCGATACAGAAAATCTTTCCTTCAGCAAGTTCCAAAATATAGCTTAAACGCATAAGATTCATTGTTTAATTTAGCGACAGTGTCATTTTATAAACACAGTCAGTGGGTCTGAACTGAACAACATAAGCAGCACATGGTGTATTTACTGCTAGGCAGTGTGCTTCAGGTTGGCGGTTTTCTGAGAGAATGATGGCCATGTTGTTCAGAGAAGAAAGAGAGTTGGTGTATCTGTAGGGGGTGTGACTGGCTCTCCTCCAGACAGCCACAGCCCTTATGCTGTCCATGTGTTCACAATCTCTCTCACCTCTCATCCTGGCCAAGAGAGCATAACGAAATGCAGGATTTTTAAGGAGGAAGGTGCAAGCTTTGATACGATTTTCTTGCAGTAAAACGGTGCCAAAGTTTGGAGTCTGTTTGTGTTTTAGAAAGTTGTCCCATGCTTACCCAGTCTTTGTGTTAGATGAGAAATGCAACAACACAGTAACATTGGGAAATATTACATTTCAATCAAATGTAATATATTGCTAACAACGCTGATTAGTCCGCAAAGAAAGCAGTGGCACGCCAACGTTTCTGTTCCTGTTGTTTAGATTTTCATTTGCTGCTCGGAAGTATTTTGATTGAACAGCAGTGTACGTTGTAAATGAGTAAATGGCACAATGTTCTGTCCAGTCACCAGTCACAAATTGGTCAATCTGGCAGTAACTGGGCACAATCTGTGCATCTGAAAATTGAAGAGCTGATTCCTGTAATACAGGCAGGACCAGTCCTTGTGATTTATAATGTTCAATGCCTTCCTCTCCACTTCCTCCCTCTATTTGTGTTCGAACGAGTACTACTGCCCAACGTGTTTGCCTCCTCCCCATGTTGCAATTTGTGGAGATGTCTTGTGGCTGCAAATATTTGCTGACGACAACAACTCTAAAGTCTTTCACGCTTCTCCATTTCTCTGTTTCATGAAACAAGTGAGCAGCTGCCCTATCTGTACGTCTTTCCCTCGTGAAGTCATTTGCATGCCGAGTTGGAATGCAGCCTGTTGTGCTTGGTTTTCAGCCTGGCCCCGCTGAGCTCTGCGGCCCTATTAATGATCTCCTCTATTACCATCAGAACAGTCTCCCCTCAGCATCCTCTTTCAAAGCCTTAGCTTCAGTCACCTTGACACCAGCCCCCGGCAACAGCCTCCCGGCCATAGATGTGACTGCAGTTGTCTGGAGGCAGTCAGCTCTTGTTAGCCTCTAGCGTATAAACGCATGAATAATGTTTGGGTGCCTGTAGTTGACGATCTCTTGAATGGAGACCTCCATCTGTCAGTCCTTACATCATCATCACATTATTACGGTTTATTTATTTTTCTTTTTTAGCTTTTTGCTTTTGCTTTGATTTTATGGCATGACGATGGACAATTTCTTCACACAGTTTTTTGACCCGAGTGCTCCTCGACTTTCCATCCTTAGGCCACAATGGGACTTTTGTTTACCTGATTTGCATGACAGAATGCTTTCTTCCAAATTGAAACCATTCCGTTGACCAGGCCGGATGTCGTCTGAGCTGACGTGAGTCAGGGTTTTTGTGGGAATACACCTGGTTCGTGTCCTGGTACTGAATGTTTATGTTGACTGGTATGAAAAACAACATCCAGCCTAAATAAAGAACTCAAGATGATGTAGAAGATCCTTGAAATACTTAAATAAATGCCATGTCGACTTTAAATTCCACACGGAGGGCCAGGATGCTTTCGGCCTAATTTTCAATCCCGTAAATGTCGACACGTATACAAATCACTCACAGACCGGCCTGGAATGGACCGTTAGTGCACCAAGAGATAAATAGAGGGGGAGAAATAAAGAGAGGGGGCAATCTTTGGAAAATCAATTCTGACCTTCAGCTTGTTTAGAGTAGAGGGCAAACAGAAGGTTGCTTGATTACCAAACAGGACCCCGCTGATAGAGAAATATTTGGTCACAACAATGCTTATAAGTAGGCCTGGATGCAATCTACAGGCTGTTTTTACTTTTCTGGTGTGGTTTTAACTTTAGAACCAACGACAGCTGATCAGTTCTATGCTAAATACTCAATCAAATTTTAATGCCCAGTTATTTAATAAATGAATATGTAATGGAAAATTGGAAATCTGTCAAGTAAAAAAAAAATGAACATGATAATTTACTCACCCTCATGCCATTCCAGTCTTCTTCTGTGGAACATTAAAGAAAATAAAGACAATGTTTGCTTGTTTTTTGTATATATGACACATCGGTTTTGGCTTCAAAACTATTTTATTATTAAAATTAACGTTAGGTCCCACTTTATATTTAGTGGCCTTAACTACGATTTACTTTAATAATTTGGTACAATGCACTTATAAATCACCCTTAAACCTACCTATTCCACTAAACCTGTTCCTAACCTAATCAGTTTTGGGTGATCTATCCCTTTAATAACTAAGTCATTAAGGATCATCCTCCA
Source organism: Enteromius unitaeniatus (assembly GCA_032359435.1). Lineage (NCBI taxonomy): Eukaryota > Metazoa > Chordata > Actinopteri > Cypriniformes > Cyprinidae > Enteromius > Enteromius unitaeniatus. Next base: position 11,674,653 of record JAUMHI010000052.1, read on the forward strand.
TATGCCCAAGCTCTTATTGTATCTATCCTCTGGTTCTTATCTAAAATCTCAGCTGCTAGCTTTCTGTTCTCCATCTCCCTGGAAGCCTTGCTGCAGTGTCAATCATCAACACACTGGTCAGTCGACAGCTGCGTCTCTGAGGAAGAGTGCGCACATGCTCTCGGCGTCTCCCATGTTCCTCAGTTGCATAATAATTTATTTAGCGACGCTGACAAGATTCAGTGTTTTTCAAAGACCTGCTGCTGGCAGAATGCAGTCCATCATATCTGATCTGTCTGTGATTTGTGAATGAGGATTGATTGTGAGCAGAGGACATCTTGCCAGGGCACTTTTTTTTAACTAAGTGGGGGTAAGAAATCACAAGTATAGACAGATAAAAGGAAAAATGACTAACCTGGTTTTAAAATGGTTTCTTTGTGAAATCCATTTAAAGAAATTTCTATTTTGCCTAAACCCTCCCAAACCCAATGTACTAGTTTCTGGTTGATTAAAGCAAAGGCTAAAACTCATTCAATATTCTGGGCTTATCGGCTACAAGCACTCCAGGCTCTCAACACTGATTAATTGTTCCGCTGCTCCTATAAACCTTGACACGCATATCCGTGGTAATCCACCTGAAATGCAGAAATATCTGACTGCTTTTATTTTATTTTATTTTGTGTTTGTGTGTGTGTGTGTGTGTTAAAATACTAACCGCGTGAACATGTGCCATGACTCTTCCAACACCATCTACCACAGAAAGCACTGATGAAAGTTGACATGGCATGGAGAGTGTTTTAAAATTCATAGGTGCCAGCCAGGCATGCTTAATTGTTTCCATATTAAATGAATCAGGGTGTGCAATTAGTTGTCTTGCTGTCCTTGCCACTTGTCATGATTTTTATTTTCTTTTTTTTAAGAAATGTAGACCTGTTTTTTTGCTATTGTGTTGAGTTACAGTAACAGGTATAATCAAATCACATTTCAGAGTAAAAACTATACCTAATAACTCTGATTGTATATTTTGCAGGACTATCTGGCAACCCTGCTGATTTGGAAAAGCGTCATGCGTCGTTTGGTAAAAACTTCATCCCCCCCAAGAAGCCCAAGACCTTTCTTCAGTTGGTATGGGAGGCCCTGCAGGATGTCACCCTCATTATTCTGGAGGTGGCAGCCATTATTTCTCTCTGCCTGTCCTTCTACCAACCTCATGGGGAAGGCAACGACAGTAAGTAGTGAATTTAAACGAAATTTCTGAAGTCTGTTTGAATGAATTATTTTGCTACAATTAAACTGAAATCTGTTTAAAAATTAGTTGGAAAGATTTTTTTAATGGTTTTGAAAACAGTGTTTTATGCTTGCCAAAGCGTTTATTTAATAAAAAAGTTAAATACTGTGATATACATTTTTTTTTTTACAAATTAAAATAATTATTTTAATTATTATAATGTTTCAAAATGAAATTTATTCCTGCGACATCAAAGCTGAATTCCCTCCAGTCTTCAGCATCATCAAAGCTCATCTTTCTAAAAAAGTGAGGTGTACTGTGATTGGCCGAATACCGCAAGCATGTGGCAGAAATGTTACACCCCTTACCATAACATGATGCCGTGTCCCGGTGCTATCACACCAAAACAATAAAACGACCACAAAACATACCTCAAGCAGCATTATAAAAACACTGCAATACGTATCTGTACCAGCCTAATACAAATGTGCCACTGTTATGTATTAATGGTGTGTGTTTAAGTTCCACTCTATGGACATTTCACTTTGAAACTGCGCCGAAAGTGTAGTATGGTACATAATCACAGGGTTGCAGAAATGTATGTAGAGGCATGCATTTTCAATGAGCCTGGGCTGGTTTTAGGCTGTGTTGCAAGTCATAACTTTTTATAAAGAATATCTCTTTGGTTTTGAAACTTTAATATTTGCAGCTTTAGGGATCTTATCTATGCACTAACAGCTTGTAACACTCCAAAGTGAAAGGAAGACTTGAAATCGCATGATGTAACCCCTTTAATAATAATAATACTTTATAATAACTCTGATTTGTTTTTCAGGATTATTTGATTTAATAGAAAGTTGACAAAAACAGCACCAGAATAACATTATTAATGTCCTGACTGTCACTTTTGATTATTTTATTAAATTTTTTTTTCTTTAAAAGAAAAAAAAAAAAGAAAGAAAAAACGAAACTTTCAATCATAAACTCTAATTATCTAAGGAAAGCTCCTGCCTTTTTTGTACTGTCCAGAAAGCAGTCTAGTGTTTTTCTTTTCGACTTTATTAGTGACTCAACATGTTGGCGTGTTATGTTTTAATAACGGCCTCATTTGGGACTTTTGTTCAAAAGCACCGCTTTGAAAGCCGGAGAACTTGAATTTGGCTGCAAATGGAGGCTTTTCCTATTACCCATATGGCTCAAACCACAAGGATGACCTTAGACAGTCAACAAGTTCTCCGGGAGGAAATTAGGTCAATGAAGTGTAAATCTGCGATAAAACATGTTTCTGGCAAGAGGAAACTTTCCAAAGAGGAGACTGATAAAAACATAAGCATGGAGCTGCTGCTGTTATTGCTTGGATCCTTAATGGTCTCTAAAGGATGTTGTGAACCTGTATGAAGCTTACATTTAGTTAAGACTAAGTTGTTAAGTTGTGTTTTTTTTGCACAGGAGGCTGTTAGTGATTGATTTTTCTCTTGCCATTTTTCTGTAATTCCAGACTGCGGCCAAGCATCCGGGGGTGTTGAGGATGAGGGCGAAGGCCAGGCAGGCTGGATCGAAGGTGCTGCCATCTTGTTCTCTGTCATTATCGTGGTGCTGGTGACCGCCTTCAACGATTGGAGTAAAGAAAAGCAGTTCCGTGGGCTGCAGAGCCGCATCGAGCAGGAACAGAAGTTCACCGTGATCCGCAAGGGTCAAGTCATCCAGATCCCAGTGGCTGAAATCGTTGTGGGAGACATTGCACAAATCAAATACGGTGAGAGTTCACGTCTGAGAACAGAAGAAACACGGTGTAAACCTGTTGATTTCTCTCCACAGTGTGATGGAACTAGATGTGACGCATCACTGTAACCAACGATCTCTGCCATATTTGTGTTTTATGAGTGCTGTGGCATTTAGTTTTCCCCCCACAACCCTTTGCCTTTTTATTAAACATAAGAGGCGAGTTCCTCATTGAATTCACCAGCGGTTTTGACGGATCATATGTGACTGCCAGTCTTCTCTGAGACACAAAGCATGGCTCATGACTCATTCTTACCGGCTTGCGTGAGTCACTGCGCTGCTGCTCATGGTGCCTGCAACGTGGGCGACGCGTGGGGTGTCCAAGAGCCACAGGAGAGATCTGTCGTCATGGTCGCCAAAACAGCCTCTGCTCCTCTCCTCTTGCTGAATTTCTGAATGTGTCTTTCTCTTCCTCTGTCTCCAAGTCATCCCACAGTCATTCACCACCCCATATTCTTTTTCATCAGGTGACCTTCTCCCGGCTGATGGTATCTTGATCCAGGGTAATGACCTGAAGATTGATGAAAGCTCACTGACTGGGGAGTCCGATCATGTCCGCAAATCTCTGGAGAAGGACCCCATGCTCCTTTCTGGTGAGAAAGATCGCCGTTTTCCCCCGGCAGCATCTCATTGTTAGCTTCTGTTGTAGACCTCAGATTAAATATGAAAAAAAAACATGTCAATAAAGAATAATTAAATATAGTTTTGGACCCCACTTCAGTGGAATAGACATGAAGGCCCTTCTTTTCTTTTCTTTTTTTTTTTTTTCTTTTTGAAGTCACTCAGCTGCTTTGCTTTTGTTTGAAGTATTGTCATTTAGAACGTAAGCAGTCATTTAGCACATGCTTTCATCCAAAGCAACTTACAGTTCACTACAGAAACAATCCCTCTAGAGCAGCCTTGGTGTTAAGTGCCTTGCTCAAGCACACAAGCAGCTTGTTAAGGGTGTGACTCCTATTCCTGGGTTCAAGACTGTACTCCCATCTTAAATGGGAATACTCTCTCAAAAGCCATTGATTGTTGAGCAGTATTCAGTTATAGTACACCTTTAAACTTGTGTTTTAAGTGTTTTATGTGTAACTCATAGTAACACCAATATTGTAATAAGTTACAAAAGAGAGAGTGTGTGTATCAAGAAAATCAAGAAAAATAATATTTCACTCATATAATGATGATGGGACTGTTAAATAGTGTCATCATGACTATTCCTTCTGCTTTCTCTCAGGAACTCATGTAATGGAGGGATCTGGCCGAATGGTGGTCTCTGCCGTGGGCCTGAACTCTCAAACTGGAATCATTTTCACCCTCTTGGGCGCCGGCGGTGAGGATGTGGAGAAGAAGGTGAAGAAAGGTGAGAATCGAATATACTTTCTTTCTTATTTGGATAACTCCCTCTCTCTTTGAGTGAGTAAACAGTCTGCCTCTCTAGTTGGGAGGTTACCTACCATCAGCCTGCCAAAGGTAAGAGCTGTTCACATGATTTGCTGAATTGTCTTCCTCCCCCAAAGCGCCCGCTGCTCTAAAATCCTCTGCCAAGGTTTAAATTCGACTTTTATTTGGGGAATAATAACAGTGTGTCAGTGGAGACGTACTGTGTACCTTGAGTCACTTTCCGTGGTACCAACTTTTATCTTAGTTTTACATTTGATGGCTTTTCTCAATTTGTTTCTGTTAGATTAAGCTAAATTTGAGCTTACTAATCGGCTAAATGTGTTTGAAAAGTTTTCACAGTTGTTACATGCATAACACTAAAATGATCATGATAACTGAACAGTCAAAGAAACCTGTCATATTATTCTGCCTCTAATTGAGCCTTCAGTATGTCCCTACTGCACGCACTGGCTCTCCTGGTCATCCAGGATATGTCCAAAAAAAAACCCCAAAACATCTATTGTCTGCTCGCATTGTCATTTTCACATTTCTGTTTGTTGGGTCGCCACATAATTGAGCAGACAGACTACTCTAAATGGTTTCCTCTCTCACTAAAAGAGCAGTTCTAAAACGTGAATATTTCGATTCCTTGATTTTTGTTATAATGACAATACAAGACAGCATCTTAGATAATTTTCTCCTTTCCCCTCATGTTCAAAAATATCTTTTTTTTTATGTGCTTGCCGATGGAAATTGAGAGAACTGCTTTTTGATTTTAGCCAAATCCTGTTGGCATGATCATAGTTCATGATGCAAGTGAATTAAAATTGGAAATTTTACGAAACCGCTAAATCCTAATGGTTTTATCAGCTGTATGCCACAGTCAAAAACAATGACCAAGCCGTCAGTGTACCCTGCATAAAGCCCCTCCAGTCCTTGTCTTTTTCTATAGATGACACATCCAATCCCACATATACTCATGTAATCTAGTGTTACTTATCTAGTTTTTATTCTTTTGTTGTTGTGTTTCTTTCTTTTCTTCTTCTGTCTTTGGTTTATTTACTTTGAGCCATGTTATATCAGCCCTCCGCCCTCTCTCTCTCGTTTTAAACAGGTAAAAAACAAGGACCCCCTGAAAATCGCAACAAAGGTAACCTTTCCCACTCCCTCTCCCTTTTCCCCCCTCCCCCTCCCCATTCAGCAGCAAGTCTCGGAGTCTCGTGTCAGTCCCACTCACTCACTTGCTCACTTTCTCTCTCTCTTTCACGCTGTTGCTTACCCCTTCCTGCTGAGCCCGGGGGAGCTTCTCGCCTCGCTTTACCTATCAAAGGGTGCAACTCTCACCTGCTGGAAACGGCACTAAGCAATTCTGCAGCTACTCTTCATACAGAGTTTGTCCGTTGATTTAAATAACATAATAAATAGAAAATACGTTTTTTTAACATTCTTCTTTTTTTTTTTTTTAATTAAATATATATTAAAATAAAACACTTATATTTTCTGAGTGTAGTGCAGTCAGTGTTCACTTCCTTCTCATTTATTTATTTATTTGTTTTTTAATATGCCATAGTGAGAGATGCAACCTTTTTTAAATCTAGGCGCACTAGTCAAAGTCTGTGATATAAAGTAGCTGATGGTCGACCATCGTACTTATTCCAATTATCTGCAGGGCTTTCTGCTCATAAATAATATTTCAGACATGCTTCAATATTTAATTTCATCTATAAAAATTTCAAATGCCCTTTTTGTTTAAATGGCTGCATTTAATAATCTCTGCATTAAAGTATTGTTTAATGTTTACATTGGCAACCCTTATGATGGCATGTATCAGTTATTCTTCAGTAGATTAAAAATGTTCACTAATGTGACATTTAGATGCCTCTTTCTCTATCTCTGCGTGCTTGGTGCGGGTCATCTATGAACATTGTACTGTGTTTCAGAGTGTGCCCACTCTGCCCTGGCTGACCCCAACGACCCCTCCCCAGCCCCACCCCCTGTAGCGCTCGGGGACTGAGCATCTGTTCCAGACAGAACTGCTCATTTTGTCTGCACAGATCTCCTTCCTTTTGCCCTTGGTCTCAAGCACACAAGCTGGTATTGGTTTAACACAGATTATGTGAACGCAGTGTCTTCCCCTGGTCTTTAAGATGTTCAGGTCCTGCTCTATGGTATCGTCTTGTTTGAAACACCCGATTTTCACACTCTAATCAGTTCTGGAAGGATACAATTACATCCAACCCTTTTTAAAAGAAAATTATTGTACGTTTTGCACTCGGAATGCATAGTAAGAACAGTGCGTTACGAACAGGGTCTCACATTGACTGACTTTTTATTGTTTATATGCATCCGTGAGCTTTAGTACAGATGCACATTGCCCAGTACAATGTGTTCCTAGCTTCATAGATGGTTTATGATGTGAATGTAATGCTTAGGGGCGTAGCTTATGTGGGAGTTGCACCCTTTCAGAATGGACCGGCTGTGGATTGTTGTTTTTGTCCGTTTCTTTACTTTAGCTCTTTGTTTTTCTCACTGTTGCTTCTTTCTAGGGTGTGGCTCAGGACTTCATGCTGTCTCGTACACTCTTCTTTCGGTCAAAATTTGACCTTTTCTTTCTCCTTAAACCTCTTTCTCTGGTACCGCACTCTTTCTTTTGGGAGCGGAAAAATAAACCAGAATCTCTCTGATCTTTTTCGTCTTCCTCTTGGTCCTTGTTTTTCTCGTGGTGGTTGTATTTCTGGCTGTTTGGACCGTTTTTCTGTTTTTAAGTTGATTTGTAAATCACTCTCTTGTTTGTCGTGCGTGCCTCTGTTCGTGTTGTCAGTCAGACAGTCAGTCCGTCCATCAATCCCCGATTCATGTGTGGTCGTTCTGGTCAGCTCTGTCAGTTCTGGTCAGTTGTTTGTTGTGACTGATGGTCAGGTAGGCTCTTGGACTGTTTCTCAAACTCCTACAGAGATTCAGCCTGTTGCACACCATGTTTGAGATGATCTATAGTCTAACTGCAAAATGAAAATGACTTGGCCTCTTTGTATCTTTTAAAATGGAGACTTAATGGGAATTGGGGGTGAGGGATCAATGTCTATCCACAGCAAAGTGGCTGAATTGGATCTTCGACTCCATTAAGTTTCTATTTCAGTGGGAAATTGGGTAATATAATATGTCATTTTATCCCTGTATGTAGCATAATTGAATTAAAGTTATCAAAGTTCCCAATATTTTTTTATTTATTTATTTTTTTACTAGCAGCTGGTTTGCCTCGATAATGTCTTTTTTTGATAAATGTATAGTTCCCTTTTGCCAATTCTAGTTTGGTGCAGTTAACTGTAGTTCAATATTGCACAAGTCCAGCAAGTTGCTTTAAACTGAAATGAACGTCATCAGATGCGACTACCAGAGGAGCCATTCTTTTTTTGTCATGTTCCTCCCTTGTTCCCATAACCACTCCTTAAAAATCAACCTCCACAGCTAAGACCCAGGATGGCATTGCTTTGGAGATCCAACCACTGAAGAGCGAGGAAGGTGTGGAGTCAGAGGAGAAGGAGGAGAAAGAAGAAAAGGAGAAAAGGAAGGTCAACGTCACCAAGAAAGAAAAGTCGGTCCTGCAGGGAAAGCTGACCAGGCTAGCTGTTCAGATTGGAAAAGCAGGTTAGAAGCCGCACAACTAAGTATCAAGGGTGGCCGATGAACTCATATACCCCATATCATCTTTATAATATCTGAATGGTTAAATATTACATTCCCAACAGTTTGTATGTTTGAGTCTCTTTTTCCTGTAATTTTGTTCTTTCTAAAACATTGATCGATTCACATTTTAGAATACTTTTTAGGGTGCTAATATATTGAAATGTAAAAAAATTTGTATATCATATTCATTCTTTGTGCATTTAGTTTAAAGGTATGTTTTGGTGAATTAAGAAAACTTTGTTTTTAAATGATCTATAGCTACATCAGATGACTGCCATATTTGGCATTGCAAACAAAGTGCAGCTTTAAAACAATATATTTATACTAATTAGCCATGCCTTCAAAACACATGAGCGTCTTCAGATGTCATTTCCGTGAATTAGTTCTTTTGGTTCCCAAGACTGCTTAAAGAAACGGTGTCACCCAACAGGCTTGTCCCTTTGGGCTGTGTTCCACCTAATTATCCTACTTCCTACAGTTACCCAATCAAATAACATTCAGATGGAGCACACCAGGCCATAGCTATTGCTGTTATGAACTCTAGTTATGAGGCTTTGACTTCCTCTTTGCCATATTGGTTTTGAATCCGCCTTTCCTCCGGCAGGTCTCATCATGTCTGCGGTGACCGTCATCATCCTCATCCTGTACTTTGTCATTGATACATTCGGTGTCAAGGGCCAAGAGTGGAAGGCAGAGTGCACTCCAATCTACATTCAATACTTTGTGAAGTTTTTCATTATCGGTGTGACCGTGCTGGTGGTAGCCGTGCCTGAGGGGCTGCCTCTGGCTGTCACTATCTCACTGGCCTATTCCGTCAAGGTAAGAGCCTCTGGGTTTGTTTGCCAACACAAACCTTTAAGTTCTTGGTGTCTTTAGGGTGTACAGGTGGATATAAGTCAGTAAATGTTGTTTGATTCTTTTTATTTGTGCTAATTTATGTTTGAGGGCTTAAGCACACTTTTTCCTGTAAGTATCAGCACATTAATTCCTGTTTTTACCTCGACAGAAAATGATGAAAGACAACAACCTGGTGAGGCACCTGGATGCTTGTGAGACCATGGGTAATGCCACTGCCATCTGCTCTGACAAAACTGGAACGCTGACTATGAATCGCATGACGGTGGTGCAGGCTTATATAGGTGACACACACTATAAAAGCATTCCTGAACCAGATGTCGTTAATTCAGAGACACTAGAGCTACTGGTGAACAGCATCTCCATAAACTCGGCCTACACCACCAAGATCCTGGTAAGAATTAGCCGGACGCAAATGAGATACAGATGAATAAATTATCTGTTTTGTTTTGTTTGTTTGTTAATTATAGGGTTGTCAAATCAGAAGTCCACAGTCAGCCCCAGCCAAAACACACTTACCAAGAGCAGACAGCTCAAAATGACTAAGGAGTCATCAGCACAAGGCATTTTTTTGGTTTAAGACCGCTAGACAGAGCATAGCAGAATGGAACCAAATGCAGGGGACTTGGTGTGTTCTGAAGCAAGTTGTACTACTTAGTGTTTTGTGTCATACGTGGTGCACATTGCACACCATGCAGAAAAACACAATGCCTTTAGTATGCGTGGGTACATAGAGCAACAATTCTGACCCAGGGTTATTACTGTTGACTAAAACTACAGTAGTCGGCATAAAAAAATGTTAATCGGAGTTGTCCTTAGACAAGTACAGGCATGGCTTTGATCCACTTCAGATGTTGACTCCTATATTAAAAACAATTGTTTTAACTCAAGCTGAAATAACAAAATGTTAGTATATTTAATAAAACGCTAAACAAAAATGAGAAATGTTGCCCTGACAACTACCTTTGTCGAAACACTAAATTTGAAAACTGAAATAATAATAATAATAATAATAAATTAACTAGCCTATATTAAATTAATTATAACAAAACTTAAATAATAAATTAACCGTAGACAGTAAAATAAAAACACAAAATACATATGACACACGTGCATATGACATTACTAAAAATGTACATTAGTTAAAATTGAAACTGATAATAAAAATAATTATAATTTAATTTTAAAAATGTATTCCATAGAACTACTATTTCTGCATCATCAAATAGATTGAAAACTCAAACTGTTACCGAAACTGATTGTCGTTAGGCAGAGAAAAACTTGCCACAATATTTGGGTATTTTTCAGTGTGATTAAATGCAATTAATTTGATAAAACCAAATGTTTGATTGATAATATCTAATGTATAATTTAACTTTTCTTGCCTGTTAATTATGATCAATTTTTTTTCCCACAGCCGTCAGAGAAGGAGGGAGGTCTGCCAAGGCATGTGGGTAATAAGACGGAGTGTGCCCTACTTGGTCTGGTATTGGACCTGAAGAGAGACTATCAGCCTATTAGAGATGAAGTTCCTGAGGAAAAATTTTATAAGGTTTACACGTTCAACTCCTCCAGAAAGAGCATGAGTACCGTACTAAAGAACGCCAGTGGTCCCGGCTTCCGAATGTACAGCAAGGGTGCCTCTGAGATTGTCCTGCGCAAGTATGCCAGATGAATTCTAAAGCTCTTAAAGGGGTCATATCATAAGAAATATGATCTTTGTGTAGAGACAATAGCATTTGATACAGGGGGAAAACATAACTTGCTGTCTGAAGTTCTGAACTTCTTGATTTTCTAATGTCACAAACCTGAGGCATACAACATCAAAGAAAAAGATTAATAGAGGTGAAGGGAATAAGACAGGGGTGTCAAACTTAATTCCTGGAGGGCCACAGCCCTGAAAAGTTTAGCTCCAACTCCAACCTGATCCAGTTTATCAAGTCCTTCAGGCTTATTTGAAAAATTGGAACTCAAGTTAGAAAAAGAATGATATGATCCCTTTTTTCTTGTTTTCCCATTTGTTGCATATTCTTCCTTTTAAAGAAAAATGTTGTAGTTCTAGTTTTGAGTGGTAATTAAACATTTATCTTTTCTGTCAGGTGTACCCATATCCTTGATTCTTCAGGCCAGCCACGTGTCTTCAAGGCCAAAGATCAGGATGAGATGGTGCGGAAAGTGATCGAGCCAATGGCCTGTGACGGGTTAAGGACCATTTGCGTAGCCATGAGGGACTTCACAACAGAGCCAGACTGGGACAGCGAGGCTGACATTCTGAATGACCTGACCTGCATCTGTGTTGTGGGAATCGAAGACCCTGTTCGTCCTGAGGTGAGCCAAATTGTCCAGTTTGCTCTTTGCTAATAGTATTACGTTTGTCCATAGTGCCAAAATTACATACTTCACTTCTATACTTCAGGCCTCCGTTCATAATGAGACATGACAAGCATTAGTCGCGACTGGGGCAACCCGCCACATTTCATGTAATGAAATTGTATTGACCGTGATTATCATGTGATGATGATGGATTATTTGCAGAGTGTCAAGCATTATGTGAAAGTGTGGACAGGAATAGCCTCATTGGTGGGGGGACAACTGACCTAAATCCACTAAAGGTGGTAAAATAAGTACATGACAGGTAATTGTGCTGTTTTTGAATTTTTTTTTTATTTTTTTTTTTATATTGTATCAGTGCAGAATTGATGTCAGCTTCTCTCCAGTTAGGTGGCATATATAATTCTATAATGAAACACATGACTGATATTTAGGTTAAAATTATTCCTGCAGGCTTTTTTGAGTAATACGATCCATTTTATCCTTGTTCCCATTTGCAGGAACAAATCCTTTATAAGTCCACAACTATATGGTAATTTTTATGTTAAGCATCTGTAGCAAATTAGCTCAAACAAAGAATAAAATCAGAATCATAATCAAGATTCTAGATCAAGAATTTGAACCGGATCGCTGTTTTTTCTTTTTTTTTTATGGCTGATTACCGAGTCGTTCTGCAATTCACTGTACGTGCCATATAACATCAGCTCTGTACTGGACATTCAAATCTAGATTATAGTGTAAACACTATTAATAAGCACAGTAACAAAATCGGCAGTTTAAAACATTAACTTGTAAGCACAAAACACAAGATACTTCTCTTTTCAATTATAAATATGGCTTTATTGGGTAAACCTAAGATACATGAACTAAGCCAACGCATAAGCATGCATTCACACATTCGTATGAGTTGCAGGAAGAGAGAAGGTGAGGAAAGAGTGAGTTTAAGAGAATGAAAACGTGAAATCCCAGTTTTACAGTAATAGGTGCTATTGCATCGACTTGAACAACCATCAGTCAAAAGATTAACTCTCGCATTGAGTTCGTCAGTGATTAACACATGATAGTTCAAGGTGTGGGTTACATATAATATGCAGTTATGCATATCAGTGATTTAAGTCTGGTTTAGTGTATTTTAAGCCTGGATAGGCATGAAAAAGCAGTTCTGTGAACGCAAAGGCAGTTTTTGTGAAGACCAGAGGTTTAAGGTCTCATGAGGAATTCCGTCTGGTCCTGAGTTGGGGGATGGAGATCTATCCAACAAAATCTTTAATTATTTTACCCACGTAATAATAATAATGATGTCCTGTGCCTTTGATCATTATCTTGGTGTTTTGCCCAATATTAAAAATCTCCTTCCTGAGTCGGGGTTCTCCTGGTGTTCATTTGTGTTAATGTGGCAATCTGTCCTGTGACAATGTCTGTTGGATCTGTTTGCAGGAGGTAGGCAACAGGGTGTCATGGGCCGATTTATGACTTCCTGCTGTCTTGAGGCCTCTGTGTGGAATTCGACTCCTCATGTTTCAATGTTTCGATCAAATCTTAAGTGTCTGATTCACTTTGATGCACTACATATCATTTTGAGCACATTGAGGGGGGAACAGAAAATAGCTGGTAAATTTTAGATCAAGGAAATTTTATTAGTGAATGTGTTTTTTCCAGTTAAATACAAGAGTCTGTCTGACTTCTTTAACAGTAAGCTCATATTGGGCTGATTTTAAAAAGCCTGTGTCTTATGGTTGGAGTTAATGATGAGAGCAGTATTATGCTAATGCATGATGGTGGCAATAGCCCATTTGCAGCTTTGAAATTAAGTCATGGAGCCATGTAGGGATAAAAATCTTTTTGTCCAAGTGAAAATACCTTGTGCAGTAAGGATCTGAGCCATCTGTAGATTCTGTTGCAAGACGAGTCGACTTTTTAATGCACACCATGGTTACTTTGAATCATACAACATGTTCTTCACATGCATCACTTGTGCAGCATCTCTGTCCATGGAAACGCTGGGAGGTTTTTAATTATCTATAAATAAATGAGCTTATTGGTTCTAATTACGGGTATGGTGTGATTCATCGCAAGACTGAGTGAGGATAATTACATAGGACTCCAGCATACACACACAACCTCTGGATCCAGCCCCTTCATGTGTTAAGTCGTTTCTGTACCCCTTACTGCTTAAAACACACCACAAGCTGATGGGATGCCATGCCACACCATCGCTCACTGTTCTGGGCCCAGCAATAACATGGAGGAAGACAAGTGTGTTGCTTGTTAGTGTAGTTGTCAGATGTTTTTTTATAATGACTGAGATATTAATTTAATAAACAACTGCTCCTAATGAGTCTTTTAAATGAGTTGGTAGAAGAATCTGCTCAAAATATTTTTTTTTATGAATCAGACTGTTTCCAGAAAGCATTAATGTAATAATTTTAGTAGTGCTGTGCATCTGAAAAAAAGTTTTTATTTACATAATGTTTATGCTGTGTTTTTTATTTATCATGTTTATATTAAAACACATAAGTACAGTATATATTTAAGTATTTACATGTAAATGCATTTATATATTTAATTTCTTACATTTGATGTTATATATCTTAATATATTTCATATATAAAGATAACATATTTTCATTAAATATATACATGCATGTGTAATCTTGATTAATCGTTTGACAGCACTACATTTTAGTGATTTTAATACACAAAAAAGCATTGTTTGAGTTTGAGTTTTTTTTTTCATTGCCCGACTAAAACAGGGAAAATCACATTATTAGCTGTTTATTTATCATATATTTTGCCGTTATTGAACAACTTCCTAATAAGTAATTGCTAAATCCTCTGGTTTGGATTTCCTAACATCCATCCAGACTATTTTGCATTGATCTGTTTTTAAATTTTTAATTTGTTTTTTTTCCATTTATCCAATCTATTTATCTCCAGGTTCCACATCATATATATATATATAATATATATGGCAGTGGTTGTTAGGCTGCACAACATGCTTTGTATCAAGCCAAATAATGGTCCTTCTATTCTTCAGGTTCCTGAGGCTATCTCTAAATGTCAGCGAGCAGGCATCACTGTCCGTATGGTCACCGGAGACAACATCAACACTGCCCGTGCCATTGCCACCAAATGTGGAATTCTACAGCCGGGAGAGGACTTTCTCTGCCTGGAGGGCAAAGACTTTAACCAACATATTCGCAATGACAAAGGAGAGGTAAAGAACTGCAAAGCTTTAACTGCTCATGCATAAGTCAACATTGAAAGAGCTTGTTTCATTGTTGCCTTTATCTTTAGGTTGAACAAGAGCGTCTTGACAAGGTCTGGCCCAAATTGCGTGTTCTGGCTCGTTCCTCGCCAACAGACAAACACACTCTGGTAAAAGGTAAGATCGTTACCAATGGTTTGTTTGAGCTCCTAGTCTGCTCTTTCACTGATAACATCGCTATTTAAGCTAATATTATTAAATACTAAAAAGTATTTGAAACCTCACTGTAAGGGAGCTGGTGTCTCTCTCATTGTCATGACCCCCATGTCACTTATCTTTTGTTTAGTTCCTGTGCTGTTGTCTTTTAGGCATCATTGATAGCACAGTTGGAGAAACCAGGCAGGTGGTGGCTGTGACTGGAGATGGCACGAACGACGGCCCTGCCCTTAAAAAAGCCGATGTTGGATTTGCTATGGTAAATCATGCTTTTTATTGTGAGAGACAGTTGCTGGATGAGTGTCTGGCTCGTTCGATGAGGTTTTGGCAAGCAACGATATACTGTAACATAAATAGCTTTAATAACCACAGAGGTTGCATCCTAATCCTTGCCCAGTATCTCTTGCTCTGCACCAAGCCAGAATGCCCCAGGGCATCATCGCAACATGCTGTACTTGCTGATAAGTGGTTGACCCCTGCTTGTTGCTCAGATGACTCCACAACTTAGCGAAGCGAACATATAATAATTGTGCTTTTAGAAATGTGTTTTATATGCTGTGAATTGAATTTATATTTCTCACTCAAACACTTTTGTGTATATATATATATATATATAGTCTAAGAGAGTCAAAAGCAGTAGTTGGTGCAATTGTGCACTGCCGACTGAAGGACGTTAGGTTGGGATGAGGGCAGGCATAATAAATTATTTCAGATAATAGAAACCCTGAAGCTGTCCAATCAAGATATGGATTAATTTGGGTCATCAATTTACTGTGCTGTTTGCACCCACCTAACTACCACTTAGTTTTTCTGAAAATTCATTCAGCTTAAATGTCTTTATATAAAACCCAAGAAAAGGCCTAATTAAAATTCTTTTGATTTTGAAGTTAGTTTTTCTCTTTCTTTCAACTTTCATTTTAACGAGAACCATTCTATTCTCAAGAAAGAACCTGAATCTGCAATTATTCATGAGGTAGACTGCTCTGAAGGCATTCTAAAAAGCATGCGCTTTCTTTGTCTTACAGGGTATTGCAGGTACAGATGTTGCAAAGGAGGCATCTGACATCATTCTTACAGATGACAACTTCACCAGTATTGTCAAAGCTGTGATGTGGGGGCGTAATGTCTATGACAGCATCTCCAAGTTTCTGCAGTTTCAATTGACTGTCAATGTGGTGGCTGTGATTGTTGCTTTCACTGGAGCCTGCATCACACAGGTAAATTTACATCATTTGATATACATGTATAAAAATGTTCGCTGTTTAGAAGCCCAAACAGGTGACCCACGTGAATCGTGTAGATCCACTGAGAAATTCTTTTTTGAGGGGTTTGGGCTCTAAAAAATTCTGTCTTGGATGGTATTTATTGATTATTTAAAACTTAATATAAAGTGGATTTGAGCCATTTCAAATGGTGAAAGCCGAGCGCCCTGCATTCGTAAACCGTGCTAGCCATCCACTGACATCCAGGGCGCCATTTCTTCCTGCGGGACAATCCGCGTGAGGGGAGACAGCAGGGAAGAGATCCACTATTTAATTTTGTGGTGTTTGTGCCACCAAAGGGTTAGGGGCAGTTCACTTTATTTTCAATAGAGCTGCGCAGTGTAAAATCCAAAGCAGAAATGATTTTATAATTGACAGCGCCTTCATGGTTGCCTAGTAACTGCAGACGCTAGAGAAGAGTGAGCGCCCAAGCGCTTTGAAATTGGAGGAGGAAGCGACGACGCTCCTCGTGTTTTCCACTCGTTTTTAGACGCTTCATGTTAACGTACCCTTAAGAGAGTAGGTTACATTTAATGCTAAAGTATCGTTAATACTGATACAAACATTATTTTTGCAGTATGAGTGGGTTAGGGCAGAACGATGCAGCTCTGGTTAAACAGCTGGATGCTGGGTTGAAATTCAGCTGGATTTTGTCATGGCTTCAACTGGAGTGCAAGGTCTTAGTGAAAGGGCAAGAGTTGTCCTTTTATTTAAGGGACGTACATATGTCTTTAGAGAAATGTCAAATGACGAATGTCCCCTAATGAGGCCGTAATATTTATTCTGTGGGAGTCCCCCACCTCCAGGCCCCATCAGGCCACATCACACCTCGAACACTCTTCTCAAATTTTTCACCCCTAGCCCATTTTCATGCCTGGATATATAATTGCTATAATAATTGTTTAGTTTTTTGAAATAAGAAATATAAATCCCCTCTTAGTAATGGTTTTCATATTTTGACGATTTTAATATTTCACACACTTATTTTTTCCTATGTAGTGCACATCTATTCATTTGTCAAATTACAAATTCAGGCTAGATGCCTGAAAAGTAAAAGTATTTAAAATATTGAGACTTTAAAAGTAGCATTGTAGTCTTTGAGAAATTACCTCTACAGAAGACAAAAATAAATAGCTGGGTTTCATGAGTATAAACACAAGAGTATTTGGTGGTTATGCATGGTGTTGTGAGAAACAATTCATGTGCCATAATAACAGAACTCTACAAGCCAAGTATTTTATTGTGTATTTTCAGGCCGTTTAGTGCTGGTGCCAGGCTTTGGCTAATATGGGGCCGGCCAGACTTGTTGTGTCCCTGCCTAACTACATTATATATGACAACGCTGTAGTAATGTCCTTTCTGTGCAGTCTCACGTTGGTTTATTTTGTCTGCAGGACTCTCCACTTAAAGCTGTTCAGATGTTGTGGGTTAATCTGATCATGGACACACTGGCTTCTTTGGCTCTTGCAACGGAACCCCCAACAGAATCGCTCCTGCTGAGGAAACCTTACGGACGAGACAAGCCTCTCATTTCCAGGACTATGATGAAGAACATCTTGGGTCATGCTGTTTACCAACTTATCATCACATTTACTCTTCTCTTTGCTGGTAAGAGGCTTCTGTATGGCTTCATGGAAGTCCAAATAAATTTGGTTCAGTGATAATGGCAATAGATAATGATTAATATTTCATTCTTATGGCACTTTGAACTATAGTTAAAACTCATCGAACTTTGAAATACAGGAACGGACTGTTTTTATTTTAGTATGGGATGCATGGTTGCTTAGCAACTAGTATTGATATTTGCAGTATTCAAACCATTAGAATTTGCCTCAGGCACCCGAACGTTTTACCATGAAATGTTAGTATTAAATATTTTAGGGAAAACCTTCAAAAACCTCTTGTGAAACGCTCATCTAACATCTCAATTGATCTGAGTGTTAGTTTCTCTTGACACAACTTTTATACAATAATTATTTGCTAAATTGAAATGCATATTATTTGACTAAAATTAGCATTTGAGTTTTATATATAGAATTTTTTTTTTTTTCTCAAGAATATAGAAGTAAAAGTTTTGAACTAATGCACCTTTGTAGGCTCTGATGCTAAATGTTGTCCTAAGCTAAAATCTCACTGCTTTACTTTCTGGATTTTCCATTTTAAAAGTTAAAGGTGTCCATCTCAACTCAAAATTTCACAGAGAATATTTCTCAGTATCCCTTATCTGTAAATCCTTGTATTTGCTCCCTACAGTGAAATAGATCACAAATGTTCCCATTGTTGTACTGCTGCCAACTGGTTAGACAAGTTAATCACTAATTTACAGTGTCCCCTGGGTTAATGAACATCCGTACAAAAGACCCTATTCTAGTTGAATACTTTTTAAATTAACAGTAGCATGTATTTATTGAGATCATTGTTTCTTCTGGCATAAAATACTTTTTTAATAATTACAAATTTTTATCAATATTAAACTTTCACATCACTTATTTATGAAAACCATTATTCTGTGCCCAAAGGTGAGAAGTTCTTCAATATTGATAGTGGCCGCAATGCTCCTCTGCACTCCCCGCCATCTGAACATTACACCATAATCTTCAACGTCTTCGTAATGATGCAGCTTTTCAATGAGATTAACGCCCGCAAGATCCACGGAGAGAGGAACGTGTTTGAGGGGATTTACAGGAACCCCATTTTCTGCAGCGTTGTTCTGGGAACCTTTGCTCTGCAGGTATAACATTTAAATAAAGTAAATGTAGAAATATATATTGTGTAACATTACAGTGTCATCTCTCAATGCAGTTTATTTTTTTATTTATTATTTTTTTTTTTTTTAAGTTTTGCGTGTGTGGTCTGAGTTGTTTATTAATGTGTTAAAATGCTGCTTAGCTACCATAAGAATATTTCCACAAAAAATATATTTTTTTTTTTTTTGTTTTGACCTAGTTGCATAAACCTTGAACTATAATAATCACGTCAAATAATCGCTCATACTTTTTTTTTTCTTACAAATTAGACCAATCCGTTTTTTATTTAACTGACTTACAAAAAACTAAGATTTAAGGCTGGTATTAGCATTTTATGCACCCAGTCATTGATGTTTAAAACTAGATACTTTTCAAGCAACGTTAATTTTATTTTAGATAATAGTGATCATATGCATTAAATAATTTTGAATCATTTTCAGGTTGCTGTTGCCATTGTTTGTCCAGCTATTTACTATAACTACACAGTTTTAAAGCAATCCAAACAACCACCTCTTTACCACGTTGAAAAACCTGTAACTCAGTCTCCTGTGGCTTATTGCTTTGCAGTAGCTGGACTAATACAGTACCCCTTGTTACAGATTATCATAGTCCAGTTTGGAGGGAAGCCTTTCTCTTGCACAGCCCTCGCCCTCGATCAGTGGCTCTGGTGTATCTTCATTGGAGTTGGTGAGCTGCTCTGGGGCCAGGTAAGGCAAATTCTTACAGTATGTCGTTGTTCATCACTAATCGGTACCTCAAAGCAACGAGCATTTACAAATGACAAAGTGAGAAAGAGAGAGACACAAGCTTTGAAGTGGTGAAATTATGAAAACATCATGGCAGAATGCACATGCGTGGGTGATGTGGAACATCTTTAGTTCTCTCTTCAATCCCACTGGGAGGGCATGGGAGGGGGAGGTGAAGCTGTGTGCGATTTCAAACCTGTGGGTGGGAACGAGGGAGGCTGGCAGACATAATTCCAGAGAGCAGTTGCCGCCATCTCAAAAGTTCAGCTCAGAAAAAGGACTGAGAGCTGTGAGCTTTATCATCAACCCCGGAAGCACAAGGTCTGTCCTCTGCCTCCATACATCCATGCATACGGTACATTTAAAACTCAGGACTGATGCATCATGTTAGGTCATCAAAAGGCCGGGGAAGTTATCAAGTACGGTTAAAGCCGTTAGAGCTGCTCCTTCTGGCAGTTGCATCACACATAAGCCGTTTCCTACTGGGTTTCTCAGCTGGTGAGCATGCATGCATTTGTTTGTGTGTGTACACACGTGCAGCTTCACAAACCAGATGCTGGGAACTTAATACGTATTGGATAGAATGCATGCTGCTTCTTGTCCATGTTTAAGTTGTCTCTGTGCTGTCTCATGTCAAACAGCATCAACGGAGGCACCTAGAGAGGGGTTCATGCAGAAATAACTAAAACTATTTTAGAGCTTCCATCTGTGTCAGGAAGTCCCTTTGAAACTGTAGCTTAAAATAGGTTAAATTACAGCTACAAGAAAAGTTACTAATAAAAAGTACCTATCTACATGTAAGCAATGGGTGGCTTAAATGGGAAATTAAATGGATGTCTTTTGATATGTATAGCTTCATGATTTATTTCCGATCAGAGCAGTATTCATCTGGCACGGACAAAATAAAGATATCATAACTTGGCTAACAGCAGCATTTCACATCTTTTAAGATATTATTATAAATACAATAAAACGTCAAACTTATATCAAATAATATTACAATTTAAAACAACCATTTTCTATGTTAATGTATTTTAAAATATAATTGTTAAAAAAACTGAAGTTTGAGAAGCCATTGCTCCAGTCTTCAGAGTCAAATTATCCTTCTGAAATCATTCTAATGTGCAGATTTGGTGTTTAAGAAAGATTAATTATCAATGTTGAAAACGGACTGCTTGATATTTTGTGGAAACAGTGAGATACTTTAATGAATAGAAAGTTCAAAACAACAAATGCAGAGAAATTACAGATATTTTGTAGCAATGCATGTTTTTGTCACTTCATCCTTTTCATGAATTCTTGCTTGTATCCACAAATGACTTTGCACGGATTATTGTCTTGGAAAGTAGTTTAATGCCAGAATTAGGGAATATACAAGCTTTATGTTATGTGTAGTTTGTACTAAAATTTATAATCACTAAATGTGCTTTTTCACATACATACATACATACATTGAACTTGCGGTCAAATGCCATATTGATTCCTAAAATCTTTGCATTTATTCACCACATTCTTAGCATCCTGTTCTCGGAAAGCCATCCATAAACTCAACCACTGCTAATGACTATTTGATGAGCTATAGTTGTCATCACTTAACCCTATTTCCCCCCCTTCTCTTCTCATTCTCCAGTTCATCTCTGCCGTCCCCACACACCGCCTCAAGTTCCTGAAAGAGGCTGGCCACGGCATCCCCAAAGAGGACATCGCAGAGGAGGTGCTAACTGAAGGTGCGGATGAAATTGACCATGCCGAGATGGAGCTGCGCAGAGGACAGATCCTATGGTTCAGAGGACTCAACCGCATCCAGACTCAGGTATGCTCCTTTTCCTTCCGGTTTCTTCCAGCAGGTGTGCCAGCGTAGAGTAGAAATGGCTTAAATACAACAGCACTGACCTACAAATACAAAACTTTTGGAGAAGCTCTTATTGGTGTTTTTGATCTTACTATTTTGATCCTTTGTCAGTATGTTTAACAGTTGCTTTGCCACATGATTTTTTTCATATTAAATGGTACCAGACTTTAAAGAAAGAATGTTGAGCAATTTTGTATTCACCCTCAATTTTATTATCGGAAACCGTATTTTTATTATGATTTAGCTAAATAAATGAATATGCTATTTGGGGGTAATGTATTCAATCTATTATCATAATTTTTGGACGTGAATTTAAAAAGGGGATACAATCATTCCTTTTATTTCATTTGTTTGCTTTTAATTTGTTTGATTAATTTGTAAGCTCCAAACAAGCATATGCATTGCTGAAATATGCATTATTAGTGAACATTCTAGATAGCCGGTGGCTGTTTTTGTGTAGACATCACCCTAGTGGCCTTCAAGCATCTCCATGGGTTCAGTTGTGGAAAAGCATCTTCCTTAAAACTAAGCAGAAACTTGTGAGCTGCTTAGGTCTCCCAGGTTGAAAAGCAGTATGTGCACTGGAGATGACACTCTTGAAATGCCAGTGGGGCAACCCATGTCTCTCTGACTATATGCACAATCTGCCTGGAGATAACTGGGGACTGTACAGCAACATTTGCTCGCTTTCATCAGAAGATGTGCAAGGAAATGACTGGAAACATACTTTTTTTTTTTTTTTTTTAAGCTCTGTTGATGGAGGCAGTGTAGGAGGACCTCCTTTCACTTACCATTGCCTTCATACATGACACAGTGTTGCAGCTCACAAACAATGAGTGGATTCAGTAAGAGGGTTCACGGATGTATTTATCTGGATCCTCCAGGAGTGTCTGTGTGTTGGTGGGCGATCTTTCTGAGAGGGCGTTCTGTGCCTATTAAGAATGTTCTATAGCAAAAACTATGGTAAAACCACCCACCAAAGATTGTCAGTGTATTCCACAGGCACTGAGTTATCCCTGTAGATTTGCTTTCTTTCAAAAAACATTCATTTAAGCTTTTTCATTTTGTATCGTTAAGAAATGTGTAATTTGCTTTTCAGCAATGCACCAGGTCATGGGGAATTCATGTTGCCATGTGGGATAATCTTAAACCCTGTTCTCTTTTGTTCCATTGTTTGTTACAGCTTTCATCACATTGTTTGGGTAATAGCAATATTTTGGAGTAAAAGATCAATATATTGATGTGTTAGAGAAATAAAATATGAAGAGAATGTGACGTGAAAAGTATCTGGTTATCCCTTTATCTAATCACTTCTACTTGTTCTTGCAAAATTTGTTTTGAAGGTAACAGACAAAACATCTGTTTTAATTAATCTTTTTAGTAATACATTATGTAGTAGTCTGGGATCACAGAAAGCAGTAATTAAATCAAATTAGTAATTGATATCATATTTTATTTGTACAATGCAAAAATTTAATTTTATGTAATAAATTTAATGTAATTTTATTTAAAATATTTTTTTCAAAACTCTTTAAAATAAGATTTTTTATTAGCTTTTATGCTTAACACAAGAAAACAGTTAATTAGCAATGGGCTGAACTCTTTAAAATAAATTATTTAAAAAAATTATTAATTTTATTATATATTTTCTTTATATAGTCTTTCTATATTTTTACTAGTCAAGTTTTTATTTTTTTTATTTTTTTTTACTTATTCTAATTTAGCGTTTTCCTATAGGATTCTCATATTAGCCTGAATTTATAAAATGGTCTTAAATGGCATACTTTCGTTTTCATTGTATAATCTTCTTTTGTCTAAAGCAAGATAATTGGGCAGTAATGTGTGAAGGGGAGGGAGAGTTTTAATGTGCCCTGGATACGTCCAGACCCCCTGTGGTTTCAGATCACCATCTTTGCTAATTCTACCAGACTTCCCTCCAAGCCCAACCGGAAAAAAGGCCGAACAGTCTTCTCATCCTCCTCCTCCTTCCCTCCTCCCACCCCTTCACTCTTACTCCTGATCGCGGGCTGTTGAACTGACCGCAAAAACACTACTCTACTAATTAGCTTCTTATCTCTCCCCCTCGCCCAAAGTCCCACCACCCCACTTTTAAAATCCTCATGGATTTCTATTTTATATCTGTCATGCATGGTTAGTGGTACACAAAGAAAGAAATAATTGGCACACGCACAATTCAGACTCATCAGTACTTCATAGAGCTAGTTTTCTTTGTGCTCCCTTCTTTTTCACAGTCATCTTCACAGCATTTCCTTTTCTCCTGGAAAAAAAGTTCTCCACATAAAACTTTCCTTTTTATCTTCCTGTGCCAGCCCTTCTCCTGCCAGACTCACACAGTACTAACAGAACTTTATATTTGTGGGATGAGGGGATGTTCTCTTTTTCTCTTTCAAATAACAAATGTATCTGCTCTAACCACTCCTTTTGGCCCCTTGGTCTCTGTCTTTCTCTGTTTCCTTTTCTTCCTCTGTTTTTTTTTTTCCCCTCGTCTTCTCCCTGTTCTTTGCAGATGGACGTGGTTTATACATTCCAGACGGGCCAAACGGCAGTGCCTGGGGCCCTGCGTCGCCAGCCCTCTGTGGTCAGCCAGCACAACGACGCAAAAACTGTTTCTAGCCCCACCCATGTAGGGATTTCCTCTTCCTCCCTGTCCGCCAACTCTGCTGCGGCTGCTGGGCCGCCTGCCCCTGCTTCCTCTTCTACTACAGGCAGTGAGTGCCAGATAACATACCGGCAAACTAGCAGTGCTGTTGCATGATGGCAATGCTGAATGCTAATGTGCTGAATGCTTTCATGATCTGCCTGTTATCCTGCAGTAAATCAATAACCACTCTTTTTTTTAGACTGCTTTTCCTATCTCCTTTTTTTTTTTTTTTTTTTTTTTTTTTTTATATAAAGTTTGTCCTTACAATCTTCGAACTAAGACTCATTATTTCTGTCTCTTTCTCATTCACTTAGAAATTTCTTACAATGCCTGAACTTGTGCATTGTGTGTGATTTGAATGCAGACAAGCCTTGTTGATGTCTGCATGCGAGTTACCAGTGCCAGGACAATTTTGTTTCAGGATGGCCACACGTCATTTATTTATTCTGTTTAATTTTATTTATACCCAGTTCCCAGTAGTACTGTGTCCTATCTACCCCTGACACAATGAAGGGTTAAATAAAAGATTTATTTAATCTAAAATTGGTTAACACTTTCTATGAAGCCTGTATTTTTATAATAAGGATATTTTTAAGGCATCATAATAAATGTGTAATTCATTATTAAACCTTACAATAGATAAAAAAGGCAAGATATGAGTTTTATAATGCATTATAACTATAAGAGATATAATCCATTGTAACTTAAGTGGAGGAATTGTGTTATTTGTGTGTTATAAATTATACTCTTAAAAGTAGGGGCCGGAACTTTAACGCGTTAATTTAGATTAATTAAATTTTAATTAATTTTTTTTACTCATTTTAATCGCACTTATTTTTGCACCGTGGAATTTTTGCTTCCGCAACCACCCAATCCGCTTGGCCCACCTATACCTATCAGCTGCCTCAAGAGCACCACAAGCCAGCCAGGCTCCATAGCACACCCTTTGACTTGCGCATGCGTTAGTCTCCTTGGTACGTGTTTCAAGACTGGTCGGGTGGGTGGCCGACCTCACTGCGGACCTAAAGCATCCTTTACGAGGGCCTGATCCCCCCACGTTGGAAGGAGAGGCGTGAGGACACTTCCCGTTAAAAAGAAGAGCCTTTATTTTAAATAAGATTCCTTTCTAACAATATACAGTACCATTCTAAATTTTGGGGTCAGTAAATTATTATTATTATTTTTTTTATCTGAAATAAATGAAAACTTTTATTCCGATCGGACGTTTTAGATTGATAAGAAGTGATGGCAAAGATTTATACTGTAATATTAATATTTTTAATAAATGCTGTTCTTTATAATTCTTTTTATTCAAAAAAAAAAAAAAAAAAAGTATTGCCCTACACCTTTTCGAGTGCTCCCCATAGGACATAATGAAGCTCCCTTTCCTATGGAATTCGCCGCCTTGTTCTCTTCTCCAACAGTCTCTCTCATTTTAACACCAGGCCTCTGCCTCTTTTCACAACTGCTTTCACACACTCACTCACACTCTTCTCTTTGTCTTTCTCTCTCCTTCGTTTGCAGCCCCACTCTCACTCTCATGCTTTCAGCCCCCTCATCACACCTTGTGTCTTCTGCTCTGACACGTTATACTCTGTCTCCATCTCTCTTCATTGATATTCTAGAAGGAATATGAGTCATGGAGACAGTTTTTTCGTCCTGCTTTCCTTTTCTTAGGTTGCATCAGTAGTGCTTTTTGCATTACACATCTGAAAGTGTGTGCACACTCTCAAGGCAGATAGCGGGTCAGAAGGTTCATTTCACCATAGATGGGAGCAATCCAAATATACAGACAGCT
The DNA here is from genome assembly GCA_032359435.1 of Enteromius unitaeniatus. Classification (NCBI taxonomy): domain Eukaryota; kingdom Metazoa; phylum Chordata; class Actinopteri; order Cypriniformes; family Cyprinidae; genus Enteromius; species Enteromius unitaeniatus. The sequence goes on from JAUMHI010000052.1 coordinate 11,700,373, forward strand.
GGTAGGAAATTAAAGGTTCGATTAGGTTCAATCATTTTTAAAATAACCATGTGAAATTGGACAGATGCATTCCAGCTATATCCTGCCAAGCAGTGCATTAAAATGTTAACTGGGTTTTCTGCAGAAATGTGAATTGTTCAGAGTTGTTTTTAGTATCGATATGCAGTACCTAGGATGTCAGTAGGCAAATATGTATATATACAAAATATGCCATTAAGAAGTAGTAGTATAGCTTTTAATTATTATTGCCACCTTACAAGTGAGCAGAATGGTTTTGTACCATAGGAATATCATTTTAGGTCGACAGTTTTTTGTTGTTGTTGTTTTTTTGGTTTTTTTTTTTTGGTGATCCAAATTAGTGATTCAAGACACTGAAATTCCCACAAGGTCTGTTGGAATTTATGAGAATTGAGTAGATGCTTCACAAATGACTTCAGCCTGCTGTTGCTGCATTTTTCACAGGCTAATGGAAATTAGTAACTTAGCAGACATTCATTTCGCACACTCGCTGCTTCTGATCCCTTCCTCCTGCGTCTCTGCTATTTTAAACTAAGGCAGAAATAGTTAGACCGATTAAAATAAATGCTGTTGACGTAGTGAGATTCAGTTTCAGGTATCACAGCATAGTCAAGCACTTTTACATGATCTGACAGGCAACTTAGTTTTATGTGCAAGGTTTACTCTGGCTTGGAGGAGAAAATCAAGAGAGAAAACATGACCGACAGCTGCATGATACAAGAATGTAAACCTGAGAAATAAACAGGGATCGAACAGACCAAGCCACTGCTGATTGGCTGAGCTGGCAGGGCAGAGGGTTCTTCAGACTTGTTTGTTACCAAGGGGAAAATTCTCCAGACCCTCACGAAACAAGTTACTCCAACTCGCATTAATCTTTATGGTCTTTCTCAAGGTTAAAGCCATACAAAAATTGCAAGAGAGCAAGAATAGTTTTTGACGTTTTACCACACAGCACAGAGAGTCTCTGAGAGACCCCAGAGCATATGTCTTGAAGGACTGGATGCGCATGCTATGCATTTTAATTCTCTGTTTACTTGCATTTTGGGAAACAAATATTAAATGGCATAATCAGGCAAAGGTGATGGTATCTTGACTGTACAGCGCTAGGCAAGGATCCCTCTTATGCACGCACAATAGCCTGTCAAAACTCATTACCACAAAATGACCTGACAAACCGTTCTGTTAGCATTCCTGCATGTAAAGCAGCATGCCTCTCAAGTACTATGAAGTCCCCTTTATTGGGCTGCATATTAAGTCTGTAGACTTTTATAACCATCATTCTCATACTCATTAGTAAGTGCTTTTATGAAGCATTACAACCAGGAATCGGAATTGCCTTTTTTATTATACATGTGTGCATGCATGTTTGTTTCACTTATTTGACAGCATCTTCTCCGTTTTCTCTCCACCTCCTAATATTTTTCTCTTCTCAGTGCCCTCTTGATTTCATCCCTTTACTGGTCTTACCTTTCTCTTTCACAAAAGCAGAACTCCTACTGGTAGGGGTGGGCGTTAAAGCAAAAAATTAAATTAAAAAGCACCATGAAAGTAGTCCATGAGATGATTTCTATAGCATGCGGTAGGTTTGTGTGATGAACAGTGAAAAATGTATGATGTTATTAAATTCAATGAAATTTTTTTTGAAAATACCATAAAGCATTGTTAAAAAAAAAATAAAAAAAGGATAAGTATAATTTATTTATGGCCAACTACTGGACAGTCTGTGGTGCAACGTGGCGTTGGTGGATGGAGTGAGACATGATGTCCCAGATGTGCTCAATTGGATTCAGGTCTGGGGAACGGACGGGCCAGTCCATAGCTTCAATGCCTTCGTCTTGCAGGGACATAGCATTGTCTTGCATTAGGAGGCCAACCTTTTACACACTTTATTCTCTTTTTTTTTTTTTTTTCCAAATATAAATGTTTTCAGTGCTACGCTCAACGAGACAGCACAAATGACGGGACAGGCAATGTGCTACTGAACCTCCCACCCCCAAACAGACGAAAACTAGAAACACGCACATTACAAACTATCCCTGCAGCATTCAGGCAGGCATTTCCAACAGATTCTAACAGGGCAAAACAATTGATCGGTAACAGCAATCGGTACATTTATAGCTGCGGATTTTAATGCGGGTTTTAAGAAAATGCTAAATGTTATTGAGCCCTCCTAGCAAAGAACAGAAAGACTGTGACCTTCTTTAGCTGAAGCACAACAGCGGTCTGTGCTGTCTGAAGAAAATGTGAACACTCATCTTTCTGAACTTGGGGGAAAAAAAACAAAACTTAAAAATGGATTGAAACCGAGTTCCAATCAAAAAAAAAATCTAAGAAATTATCTTTTTTATATTTTATTTTTGCTGTATAGAAAACAAACCGTGACACCACTGTGTCGTATCGAACCGAACCGTGATTTTTTTTTTCATCTGTGAAGAGCACAGGCGAATTTCCCAATCTTGGTGTTCTCTGGCAAATGCCAAGCACAACTCACACCTGTGGACGTCAGACCCTCATACCACCCTCATGGAGTCTGTTTCTGACTGTTTGAGCAGAAACAAGCACATTTGTGGCCTGCTGGAGGTCATTTTGCAGGGCTCTGGCAGTGCTCCTCCTGTTCCTCCTTGCACAAAGGCAGAGGTAGCGGTCCTCCATGTCTCCTGGTAGCACCTCCATGCTCTGGACACTACACTGACAGACACAGCAAACCTTCTTGCCACAGCTCGCATTGATGTGCCATCCTGGATGAGCTGCACTACCTGAGCCACTTGTGTGGGTTGTAGACTCAGTCTCATGCTACCACTAGAGTGAAAGTACCACCAGCATTTTTTCAAACCCAGGAAATCAGGACATGTGCTAGGGGCATTCCTTACTATAATACACCAGGGAACAGAGTTTGACAAAAAAAATGGTAATAGTTCAGAAATTATTGTCAAAATCAAATAAATGGGATATACCTCTATTTAAAATGAACACTTTTAGATGGGTTGAGCCCCTTTTGATGCCCACTGCAGTGCACCAAGTAATTAAGAAAAATCTTGAGTTAGCAACAGTAAACTTCCCTTATTTCTTTCTGAATGTAATGAGATTTGGCAAATTTCTTTACCATGCGGCACAATTTACACACTACTCTATTTTGCAGTTGACCATTTCTACCAGTGTAGCATTTTCGACAGCTGTATCGCCCACTCCTACTGACAAGCTTTCATAAACCCAAAAGCGATGCCGAACATCTGCTATTTTTGGCTCATAAATAGCTTATTGAACAAACATCGGTTGCATGTCTGTGAGTGGTTCTGTCATTGTGGTCATTTAGTTTGAATCGTTTCGAAGCTTGTGATTGATATGGTTGTGTCCCACTTATGTTTTTTGCTATGCCTGATTTCCTCATTCACTTGCCCCAAATAGGAAATTGCATCACAGTCATGGTTTGTATTCATTTTATCCCCGGTCTGTGCTGTTGTTTTTGTGTTGCTTTTTATTTGTTTGTTTGATATTTCATAAGGAGCTTTTGTGCTATTGTGAAAATGAAATCATCTACCACCGCTGACCGTATTTTTGTTCCTCTCCAGATCCAGTGCATCCGGCTGTGATGGTGCCAATGCGATCCCACTAATTCGTTTTTCTCTTTCTGTCTCCCAACTCCTCACTGCAGATTAAGGTGGTGAACGCATTCCGTAGCTCCCTATATGAGGGCCTAGAGAAGCCAGAATCAAGAAGCTCCATCCATAACTTCATGTCCCACCCTGAGTTTGTACCCCTCTCCGAGGAGGAACCCCGCATCCCCACGATAGATGAGGGCTGTGTAGAGATCGAGAACCTCCCCTCCTCTTCCAGAAACGGAGGGGGTGGCGAACCCCCGAGCCGCTCTCTTCACAGCCACGAATTCTCCGTGTGAACCTCCCATCGTTCTCCTGCCCCGAAATCAACGCAGGTTTTATTTTTTTTTTTGAGTGTGTGTGTTTTGTTTTTGTTCCGTTTTTGAAAATCTGTGCAACACTCCTCCGGTGGAACCCTGCTGATGCACATCTGAGAGACAGCAGCACCTACAGCAGCCGATGGGGCTACTACGCTCCCTTTTTCCTCTGCTCCTTCCTCCCCACCCCTCTGCCCCTCTCGACTTGCACTGTGTCGGCAGCAGCAGCACTCTGTAAGTACATGCGGCTGTGCTGCAGCCCATGTGACGCATGACCTAACTTACACACTAGAGGGCAATGCTGCGGTAAACGCCCTCTCTCAGCCTGTCACTGGCATTTTTATCTCTTCTACAGTTGTGATTTTTCTCATTTTTATATTGTCATGTCTCTGGTCTTGTGTAATGCTGTAATCATGTTTGTTATTTGTCCCAGGACTCTCAGTTACATAGTTTTTTTTTTTGTTTTTTTTTGTTTTTGCTGATACAGCCTATTATTACTCAGTTGCTATTTGAATAGATTTCTCACTTTTTTTTTTCTCTCTCTCAATTAGCTCTGTTTTAAGGTGGTTTGAAAAACATGGCAGTGAAGCAACTCATGTTGTTTTAGTTTTGAAAATGATTTTATGCTCTAATGGACATTTTAAGTGTTTCAGACACTACATTCATGTCATGTGTTCAAATATTGTCACATACAATGCTGTTAGGCTAATTTTGGGTGTTCTGTCACTTTATATGTACAGATATAAGGCTGCTATAGTGAACGCTAGCAGAATAAAAGACTATAATAAATATGTTTGATAGCGGAGTTAAGAATACCTGATTGGCTCTTAAGGGGGCAGGGAGGGTCATCCTACACATCATCTCATCGAAATCACACCCAGTGGGCATCTCTAATCTCGTTAATGCTCATCTGCCTCAAAACGAATGCCCAGCTAATTGACCAAGTACTTTATTGAAGGTACAGCACCTCATCATTAAGAGTGCATGTATCCGTTTTTAGCTTCATCTGTGTCTGATTGTATGGGAATGGGAATTGTATTACTAACCTTTATGGGATATAATGACTAATGAATAGGATTTTCTTTCTTTTTTCATCTTTAAAAAAAAAAAAAAAATTTAATAGAGGTGATATGTCTGTACTTTCAAATCCAGTCTCAGCTCTGCAGTTAGGTGTTCTCCTTGTTATCTAACATCAGGCTGTGCTCCACATAAGCTCCAAGTTACTCAGACGGCACTGGTAGAGCTCCAAAATCCCATCCCTGAACTTAGCCTCCGAGGGTAAGGATACTGCATGTAGTAAGCATGCTTTTGCTACTTAAAAAGAAAGAAAACACTTCGACACACAATAGCATGCAACAAGGGCCTCTGTCGGACCCTGTGAGCTTTGTTAAAACCTAGACGACAAACTAGATTGGACTGTTTTCGTAAGAGTGCGGCCTCAACGACATGTGCTTTTTATTAGCCGAAACATACTACTGCCATAGACCGACCTTCCGCTCATACCAATCTAGGTTCGATGGATTCCTCAAATTACACCTTTTTCTACTTGCTCAGAGCCATATTTTATAGATTGTTCTTTTATATCCCATTGTTTTTGCAGTTTATTTTGTATTTCCAACCAGATTCGAAAAACACACAGAGAGTCACTGCCTATAGAAAAAAGGAAAAGAAAAAAAAAACCTAGATGGACCACTTTATTGTTTACGGAAAGGTTCCACAGCAGTCGGCTGATGCTGCACTTCCCCCTACCGGCAGTTTTTGTTATTTCGCTTAAGTGGAACATGGTATGTTATTGTGGGGAAGCATGCATGAATTTCATATAAAACTCAATGTTTTGTTCCTTTTTTACAATTGTTCTGTATTTTTATATTAAGTACTTTTTAATATTTTGGGAAAATATATAAATATAGGTGTATAGGCCAGAGAGTTTGGTGACATGACAAATTAGCAAAATAAGCAGTTGAGTACATATTGCAGTTTATATATATATAAATAAAAATATTTATGCCACGTTTGTAACCACATGCGGTGTCAGATTTAATGTACGAGCTGAGAAAGTTAAGTGTTTACTGTAAAATCAAGGGGTCTGGTCGAGTTTTCAACAGAAGAGTGAGCATTTAATGGCCTTATCCCGAATAGCGCACTCCAAACCTGCAGCCCCAGATAGATGTGTGTAAACTATTATGATTTGCCACCTAATTGGAAATTAGAAAATGTTCATGTTGAAGGTATTGAGGGTTTCAAACTCAACCTCTATATTCTTTTAGACTGATAAAGCATAATTTATTTTCTGTGAGACTTCGGTTTCGCCCTTTAAAGTGTCGGCTATGGTAAATAGAGATTATTACAGTACGTATTCTCTGTCTTGTCATCAATTAACTTTGATTTGTCTTTGTGAAAACATTTGTCATACGCAGCTCTGGATATAAATGAAGCATACATACTGTATGTTACGCGAAAGTACAAATGTATTTGACTTGATGTGGAAGCAGTCGAATGGTTTCCAGTTAGAGCTTTATATAAATTCTGCCAAAGTGTTGCTTTGTACAGTCAGTTCTGACTTTTTTCTATGTTCTTCTTCATTTGGAATAACTTATAACTGGATTTCATCCATATTTGGATGTTTCTTTCCCTTGAGGATCTAAAATACACCCCCTTCACTTCTATTTTTTTTGTTCACTACTTGATCAGAATGGATGCAGACAAAAAGGGGAAACGATCAAAGCCATTGTCTTTTTCATTTTTATTTTCTTCTTCCCTTTAATAGCTCTTTAGAACAATTTGTGTTATTGCACATGTTTTTCTCTCTCACATTGTGTAAACTGAGAATCGCTTCGAGGTGTTGTGCAATAACTTTGAATTTTAACGCATTACTACTCTGCTAAAGTTGTCTGACAGTTCTTGTTTGCTTGGTTGGGGACAGGAGGAAGTGATACACCACAGCTGTAAATAAAAGATTGTTTTAAAACTGGAATATAACATTACGTTATAACCACTTATTTTGCATATATTTAATCCATTTACATCAGATGTTGAGTGAAATGAAAATTGTATTTGTCTGCGGGGAAAGCAGTCAATAGAACATCTGATTTCTGTAATTCATATGAAACACAGTAATATATACTGCTGTTATTTTTGTATAAACATAATATCATCGATGTGGCATGCATTACTTATAAACAAATTGGTGGTTCGAAGCAATATGTACAACCTGGTGCGATTGGTATTTTTAGTGTCCTGTGTAGCTTAAACCACGCTGTACTTGAGGAAAAAAAACTGCATTGGAAAAAAAATCGTAATTGTTCAATATATGTGTTCAATGTTCTGCATGATTACATATGGAATGAGGCGTCCCCAAATGTTTACTTGTTTCCAGAATGAATGTGACAAACACACACACACACACACACACACATCAATAGACTCTCCGAAGGAAACACACACTGACTCGATGCTGTTTCAGAGAAGAACTCTCCGTACGGAGGAGATGAAAGCATCTCGTTTCCCGTCTAGACATCATGAGAGAGCAGTACTCCATTAAGTTTCCTAATTACTGGGGTGTGGGAATTGTGGAATGACTGCCAGAGTATGAGCTTGAACAATCTCTGGTCTTTTTACCCGTTATGCTTTGCTTCGTTACTTTTATAGCCATAAGCAGTGGCTGTCGATTGAACTGCTTAATTGCAGAGTGGTACGAGCTTTGATGTTCCATCACCTTATTGTGTGGGTTACCGACTCCATCCAGACAGCTCCCTCTCATCCATGCATGACCCATCAAAGATGAAAGACGCTAGCGCAGTAAAGCTGAAGGACTTGCATTTTCAAGGTAGGCAACAGTCGTACTTGAGTCCCCATCTCACTCTCCTGAAATGCACTGATTCCCTTTACTCTTTATTCTTACTCTTTTCCTCTATTTGAGGGCTTTGAGAGAGAGAGAGAGCATTGTTTAATGAACTCGCACAAGTTAGTTATTTCCATTAGGCAATGAATGTGTAGTCTTCAATCCAAAAAACGTGAATACACTCTTAAAATCAGTTAATGGTTCTGTAACAACCAAGGAACCTTACCACAAAGGTTCTTTATAGTGAAAGAAAGGACCTTTTAGATTAAGACGTTCATACTAAGAGGCTGTTCACACAGAATGCAGTCACACACAAGTAAACCTCATTGTTTTTGTGTGTGAAATTGCTAGAAGTAATAAAAAAAACCGTTATGTGTGAACGATCTCTACAAGAAATTGGTTATTTTTAGAACCGTTCAGTCGCTATGAAAAACCCACTCTGGAAAATTTAATTTTAAGAGTAGATAAAAGCACATCATTGCCATTTGCTCTCATCAAAAGCAGAATCATGTCATTAAAGACTTAAGCTGTTCAAATTAGGTTTCTTTTACTGAACAAGATCTCTTTGAAAGGACAAGGGCTTTGCTTAGCGAGGGACAAAGTGTGGATAACAATCTGTTTACAGTCACTTTACAGATACAGAAATGTAGTGTTTTGTGTTGGTTTTTTTTTTTTGTACATCTCTAGGATCACAGAAGTGCCAACGGACCACATGGACAACCTGCACCACTGTTTCTGATTTAGTAATTGATTAAAAATGAGAAAACTGTGTCTTTGACCGTGGGTTTTGGGAAAGTGTGAAGGCCTTAATTGATTCCAACTGAAAGTGAATATGTTTTGCATGTACTTTGCATAATTGAATTGAAAATGTCGACTGGTGAATCTAAAAAGCCCAATGTTTTCTGGTGTCATGTATGTGTTTGCACTCTTTAAAATGCCAGAGAATATGTGCTCACCTAATGTAATGTAGTTTTAAGGGCTATAAGGTGACAGTAGGGAGGTGCACTGTTACCAAATCTGTGTCTAAAGATGAGAAGTTGACTCAAAATGTTCTTGTGGGGACGTAGTGTACACTTGATATGTTTTCCATTGTCAAAGTGTGCACTGAGCTTATTTTGATCCATGCTAAATTCATGTGAAGTTGACCCAGCTGTGTCAAACATACTGCTGCATGAATGAAATCACCGGAGTGATCAGTTTGAGTATGTGTTTTGAATTCGGATAACAAAGTATGTGTGCTAAAAGAGAAGATCTTGATTCACGAACAGTGTCTGCAGTCAGTGTGTGTTTTAACTGACAAAAAGGAAATGTCCAGATTTTGTTGAGCCCTTCTTTCATTTAGCTTTTGTGAGAATCATTATCATGCTGAAATGTCAGTCCTGCTTGCTTCGAACTATGCAACAGATTCATTGGATTAAAATATGATGAATTATTTATTCTTCTCTTAGCTGCCATAACAATGCTCTCTCTCCCTCTTCTCTCTCTGTACGCTTGCTTTTTGTCAAAGTGAATTCAGTCATGCCCATATTTCATTATTTATACTAACGCAAGTGTATTGTCTATGTAATGTATGTGTGTGATGTGCACACATTCGAGTTTTCTTTACTTTTTTGTAATATATGATCTTGTGGAATGCCTTGTTCTTTATGTCCTGTCGTTTAAATCTAACAGAACAAAATGGAGAAAAAAAAAAGGATAATCAAGCAATTGAAGTCAAAGTTATTATATAAACTATATATACATATATACAAATCTATATATATAAATAAAGCCATTAGAATTTGAAATACAATGAGGCTCATGTGCTTGTTTCTTGTGACTTCTCCCCCTGCCCCCTCTTTAGAAAACATTCAGTATAAGAAATGAAGAAATGTATAGGCAAAGATGCTATATTTAGAAAATGTTAGAAGAGCGTTTTGTCACAAAGAAAATCTATTGTAAGCCTATGTTGTAGTATTATAAAAAAGAAAATGTGTTGGGTATGCCTCCTTTAATAACTATATGCATGTACTTTTAAAATGTTTATTTATTTTACTAATCGCATTGATTTATGAATATTTCAGAAGTTTATGCAGAAGTATGTATACATTTTGTTTTATTAAAGCATATAACCTGGCCCTCCACCCATATATCATATTATTATACCTATTAAGCTACATCATACGTTTTTATATCTTTATTTAACCTCAGCAATCTCAAAGTAAAAGGTTTTAAGTCTTTTTTTTTTTTTTTTTTTTATGGGTGGTGGTGGTGGTTGTGATTTAAAATTGTAATATTTTGAAAGGATTTTGTCCAGCAATAATCATTTTATTTTTCGAATAATGTATCCCATTTTGTCTCGTTTAAAATTATTAACAATTGAAAATATTAGAAATTTAATCCTAAAATGTAATCATTTTAAATTATTATAACCTATAGGCTATGGAATTAGGTGCGGGCGTCCGGCCAGAGGAGAACTGGACCCAACTAAGCCTGGTTCTCCCAAGGTTTTTTTTCCCCCATTCTATCATGGATGGGGTTTTGGTTCCTTGCCGCTGTCGCCTCTGGCTTGCTTAGTTGGGGACACCTGATTTCTAGTGATTATCATCGTCTTGACTACAGAGACCTTCTCTGCATTTGATAAATAAATAGTTTAATTCTCGTCATTATACTTTACCATTACTATATCCTCTTATTTGATAATGTTCAGTGCTTTGCTACAATCTGTATTGTTAAAAGCACTATATAAATAAAAGTGATTGATGGATTGATCTCTATGAAACGTTGCATGCTTGCTAAGTCATCTGACAAATGTTTCATAAAGTTTTGTGTTTTTGTTTAGGTTGTATAGGCTTTTGGGTATATGTGGCCACACCTCTTTTTAAATTTTCCTGTTACAGTTAAACTAAAGGCAAAATTTAAATTATTATTATTATTATTATTTTGATAATTATTCATCTAGAGAGTCCAGAGAATTGTTCTATATTGGTTTGATCAAGATTGGGCCATTTGGGGTCGCAAAAGTAGGTTTTTCACATTGAGAATATTTAATGAACGATTTGATTGACAGCATTAGTCCCAGAGTCAAAGTTGTTCAGAATGAGGAGATCTATAATATAATAAGATAAGATTGAATTTTCTATAGCATAGGATAATTGTTAAGAGTCATGTGTCACATGTTTCCAACAAGTTTCATGACATTTTGAGTTTCTGTTTGTGTTATAGGCCTTAGGGTTTATTCAGCCATGCCCCATTATTAAATGAGCTAATTACAGCTAACCAAAAGACAAAATTCAACATTTTTTTTTATAATTATTGATCTAGGGAGTCCAGATTTTTACTGCAGTGGTTTGATCGAAACTGAGCAAAAAAACAGAGCCTAGTTCGCAAAAAGTAGGTTTTTTAAACATATTTTCAAATAATTAATGAAAGATTTGATTGACAGCAATGGTTCTTGATGGCAAAGTTGCTCATTATGAGGAGATCTATCAAATGATATGCATATTGTCTGGATGTCTGAAACACCACGTGATTACAGAGCCCAAAAACTTGTTAGCGAACGTGCCCACTGAGTTTTGTTCCGATCGACCTCCGTTAACCTTGTCTAATAAGTGCTCAAATTTAGGCCGATGGCGACAATGTTCTCATATAGACTTGTGGCAGTTTGGACCAAGTTGCTGCATGCCAAATTTGAAGCCAATCGGACCAACGGTTGTCTAGTCATAGCTGAAAATATGTTTGACTCGTAGCACCTTAATAATAATAATAATAAATCCTAACAATTACAAAAGGGTTTCAGTGATACGCGCTCAAACCCCTAACAAATAATCTAACCTGCTAACTCAACTACACAACCCTATATAACGGCCCAACAGCAACATTGCTTTACAATAGGACAAAAATGTTTTTTAAACAATAATACTGTCTCTTTAAGGTCACTGATAGGCTGTCTATCACCTGTATAAACACCAATCACATTTAAAGCTGCTGCATAGAAACGAATTTCTGCTTTGAGGACCTTTGTAGAAATGTAGTGGAGTGAAAAGAACGATATTTATGTACGTTTCCAGAAAAAAATGTACAATAGTACAATAATACTTTAGTACAATACTCAAGTGAATGTACTTGTACTACACTGACCGCCTGTAAAAAAAACTTTATAGAAAACCTATAAAACATCAAAACAACGATGCCCAGTAGACGTATTTATTGCTGAGTATGGTAGGAATTGTTGTAAAGGTGATTATAGCGCCGTCGCGAGACACAAACAAGAACGTACTCTCTTTTTGAAAAGGGGAACTGCGTAAGGTCTGGCAACCACGATGACGACACACACCACGTCAACTTCAACTGACTGCAACTGTTAAAAAACACACACACACCTCTCCCTTTCTTTACGCAAATTCTGATTCTTTAAATAATGGAAATCATGTAATCGTTCACAGATAACACGGTGAGTGTGAATGCACTACCATCACGATCACGCGAGATTTATTTTAGACTTTAACGGCTGTTTTGCTCCTAAAATGTCGCACGCTGATAGCTCGCGCTCGTTAGCCTAGCATCCTTGTTTCAACCTCGGGGAGAATTGACATTAATCCAGCCGACTGTCCCAGTTTACCTTATTATCCAACTGCAGGAACTAGGATAATGGTAAGTCAAGTCATTTTCGTCTCCAGCATGTCCTGTGCGCGGGAAATGGTATAAAACGGGTGGTTTTGTGTGGTTAGCTGACGGCTAAAATATGAGGCGCTCAGGAGAATACATTATATTTATCTATCTGTTTTTTTTGTTGAATGCGTTGTGTATATATATATCGTTGTGTATGTATATATATTGTATATATATCATGTTATAAGCATGACTTTTATTTCTATTGAGCTATCAGTCTCGATTTGAACGACATTAACTCATGATGTCCAGAAATGCGGTGTAGATAGAGACAGCTCACTACGTTAGGTTTGGAAAGGCCGTCCTTTGTTGGTGTAAACAAAACAGACGTTTTTCTGAATATAAATGTTTCCTCACAGTTCTTAAGTCAATCATGACCTCATTGTCGGCTTCATCATCATCATCTCAGTTAACCGGGTCAAGCTCTTCATGCAGGACTCTTCCAGGGGAAGGGACTCAGGTGAGCAATAGATAAGCATTTACACTATATATTAACGCTTGCTCTTTTTTCAGGTTCATCTACCCCTGTAAACCCTGATGTAAACTATAAAAATCTTTTGTTGTTGTTTTATAAGAAATGAAACTGGTTGTTGAACATGATATAGTTGATGCAGGTGTCAGATAGGCCTGTAGTAAGATAGGAGCTCTTACTCATAAAAACAAAAAAACAACAACAACTTGGTTTTATTCTTTGACACAGAAAAAATAGTAAGATGAAATTCTGATAGCTGGTTGTCTAAATCAACAAGACTTTACTGCATATAAAATGCATGTTATTATCTATTGTATTTCAAATAGTATGACTTAAGATGGCATTTAAGTGATTTTAGCATATAATGTAATATAATGTTTGAGTGATGAGCATTCCTCACAAGCATGTTACATTATATTTTGCTATTTAACATTATTTTTCAAATAATAAATATGTATGGATAATTATATCATTATATATAAGTATACTAGTCAATAAAAATGACTTCTAACCGTAAATAGTTAAAAAAAAAATGAACAACCAAATTATTCTTGCATTTACTTCATAAAATTTCAAGATCATAAACAAAATTTCATAGCTGAAAAAGGGCGTTTTTACATTTATACTATAACAGGCCTTTTAGCTACTAAAGTATTTATCTAAAACTAAATTATCAGTCATGGGTCGAGTAGTAGGTTGTGTGCAACAGGTTTTGCAGGAAAGTTTTGCTTATTTTATAATGTAAAGTTTAATATATCAAATATGATAAAGTAGGTTTCATACTGTTAAATGTGAGTTTTTGATTGTGTAGGTCCACCCCAGAGCTCCCCTGCTGCAGATCCTGAGAGTAGCAGGTGCTCAGGAGGAGATATTTACCCTGAAGGAGGTGAGGAGAGTTTATGACCTGACCTCTGCTTATCGACACATGCTTTGGATAAGTTTGAACTGGTACTTTTAATAACGGCGGTGTTTTTAATTAGGTCATGCATTACCTGGGTCAGTACATCATGATAAAGGAGCTGTATGACAAACAGAGACAGCACATTGTCCACTGCCAAGATGACCCGCTTGGAGAGCTACTGGAAGTGGGGAGCTTTTCTGTTAAGAACCCCAGGTGAGCTCATGGCAGAGAAAACAGAAAGATGTTTCTTTTGTGTCTGGTTTTTCAGTTGTTGACAATATCTAGACCGGTCATTGTTTGGATGATGACCAATATAAATTACACACACGTTTACTAAAAGTGCAGTCAAATACATCTAAAAATGTACATTATCATTTGATAAGTTATTAGTATGTTTCTAAATTGACACAAGGGGGCGCTAACGTTCATTTACTCACTGACTCTAACCTGTTTGACTACTTCTGTGGGACATAAGAATGTTTGGACAAATATCCATACAATGGAAGTCAGTTGTCAACAAAACCAACATTCTTCAAAGTATCTTCTTTTATGCTCTGTAGAAGTTTAGAACAGCATGAGAATGAGTAACGTTTTTTTGTTGATAAATGACACCTTATTTTAGGTACTTACATATTCCTTTTCTGCCATTTGCAGTCCTGTGTATGAGATGTTGAAGAGGAATTTGTTTATTTTGAATAATTCGGGTAAGTCCATTCTTCTTTTGATTGAATTTGATCTCCCAGATATGCACATTTTGAATTGTTAAATATCTTTTCATGCTGTCATTTAGCCGTTTTACTTTCTTGCTTTTTTCATTTTGATTAGTCCCACGTTTCATTTTAAGGTGTGTGTGTGTGTGTGTCTGAATGTGATGTGTTGTGTGTGCTACAAGTGGGTATGTAAAAACTTATGTTTTTTATGTTTTCCCCCCTAACGTTTTCACTGTATGATCAGGTTAGTGTACTGTGCCATTTTAATACAGAATCTTGACCTCACGTTAAATACTTGACTAGGTTAAATAAAACATGAAATAATAAAACACACATTTATTAGAAGCACCGTTTTCCACCGCAGATTCAGGCATTAGATTCGGGCCAAGTGTGCTTGGTGAATAAAGGGCAGGTTTTTTGCTTTTGTTTTGTTACTATGTCTTATTTAAAATACAGATGCAGCAAAGAATCTTTCAGTCGGCAAGGATTCTAATGAGTCTCCAAGTGAAGATCCTGGTCAGGTAAAACTAAAGCATGGTGCACAGGAGAAACAGTGCCTGCCACTCCTCTTCATGGCAAGCAATTGATCAGGAAATCAAACGAATCCTGATCATGATAAATCTAATTTATTGAATAATTCTATTGCTTGTGATTTCTTTGTAAATGAAAGGCTGACAAAAGTGCTTTCTGCAGGACATTTTGGGAACAAAATGTATTGTAATTAGTTTTTTAGATTATTTAGGTCATTATTTGGTTGCTTTTTTCCGCATACAGTACTTGCAACCATTTACATTTGTCAGCTTTTTACATTTAATAATTTATGCTCTAATCAATGCTACTTTAATGCCCACAATTGTCTTCTCAAGCTTTGACATCTTGTCTTCACGTTATAGTTTCTCAGACTTTTGCTACAATGCAGTGTTTGTGTGCATAATTGCATCATGATCAGTAGCCTGTTTGCCACAAAGGGGAGGGCGGCAGCTGTCTCCGCTAGCCGTATCTGTACAGAGTGGCACCGTCTCTGTACTTCCCCACGGCCGGCTTGATCTGGTGGTCCTTCCGGAGAAGCCACTAGCATGGGCCTGGCTGCTGGGGGACAGAGTACCTGTCTCTGTTTGTCGCTCAGAGTTTCCTTCTCTGCATCGTTGCTTTTTTCGGAAGGATTGCAGCTTCCTTTTCAGTTCACTGGCCCTTTTCTACCCCTTCCCCTCTGTCATACACCTCTCCACATTTAACACCATTGGCATGATGGTTTACGGTTGTGAGTTGGCAAAATGAAGTTAGGTGGAGTTGGGGAAAAGCATATGGGATGAGGTGCCTGGTACCTTCATGCGTTTGTGCTGATTTGTGCTAGATTTTAAATAGAAAGGCTTTGAGTGATTTATGATAGTAATTGTTATCATTTTACATTGGCCTTTACGAGTAATTACGTTTTACTTGTAGTGGTGTCAAAAGTACAGACTGCGATACCTTTCAGTACTGAAATTTTAAAAATGTCAATTTCATTTAAAGTTTTAGCGCTGTTGAGCAGATTCTAGTGGGACATTGATGCTTTTTAAAATTTCAGTACCGAATGGTATCACACCTGGTACTTTTGACAACACTAATTACTAGTACTAGATGTACTTTAGATACAGGGTGTCTACTTGATTGTTGCTACTTTATTTGCACTTACAGCTGCAGCGGTGTCTAATATCTCCATCATTTGTGACCCATTCTAAGCAACCTTTTTTGTAAAATTCCTGCCCCCCCCTCCCACAATTAGTGAGAATTTGGCCTTTTGTTGCCACAGTCACAGGTGCCTGCTGTAAAGGAACTGCTGTCCTACCGAGTGTCATGTCATTACTATGTGCTGATTAAATGTTTTTACTGTGTAGGTTTCCAGTGGGTCGATTAGCTCTGGACAGCCTCTAATTGCTGGTAGTTCCAGCACTGGTGCAACGCAGAGCTGCTCACAACGCAGGCCACGCGAACCTGATGAAGGTCAGCATGAACCACCAAACACACTTTAGACAATGTAATCAATATCATTTTTGCAAATGCAATTTGTATTTTCAAATCGGATTTTAATCTATCCTTACAGACTCCTTAGATGGCTTGCCAAGATCTGCTTGCAAACGACCAAAGCTGGACGTTACTCTGGAGGAGTGGGACCTTTCTG
This sequence comes from Enteromius unitaeniatus, assembly GCA_032359435.1. Taxonomy (NCBI): domain Eukaryota; kingdom Metazoa; phylum Chordata; class Actinopteri; order Cypriniformes; family Cyprinidae; genus Enteromius; species Enteromius unitaeniatus. The sequence goes on from JAUMHI010000052.1 coordinate 11,717,039, forward strand.
GGTTGCCCTGGTGGTTTTTGGGTAACTTGCGAAGTAATTACACTCGCCGGAGCAATGGTTCAACGGATATTCACACAAATCAAGTAAGAGGGCACAATACCCAGAACCTAATTCATATGGTCATTTTCATGAAGGAAAAAAAAACTTGTAACATTTTATTCGAAGGGGTGTGTGTAAGACTGACGTGACATACGTCATGAATATGAAGTTTTGGGTTTGATATGGTTTTATGCATGTTTATTACAAACATCATTATGTGTCACTCGCTCAGTTATGTAATTTTTAATGCAAAGATGACATTGTTTGACCATGTTTTTATGACAACTTGACACAAACAAATACATCATAACCTGTCAGTGTCTTTGTCATGCAAGTATGGCTTGCTGCAGCCCACAAGATCCGGGGGGGGCGTGGGTGGATCCACATCTAGGGTTGGAGATGGGTGGGTTTAGGTATATGTAAGGTGAGAAAAGATGGATCTGGATTGAACCACGCCCCCTGAATCTTGTGGGCTGGAGTTTGTCATTAAGTGTTAAAACTATGTTAAATTATTTCATGACAGCATAATGAATACTTTTCTTGACCTCAAGTACAGTGGTACAAATTGAATTTGTCATAAAATGTCATCAAGTGTTAATATTCTGTCAAATTATTTTATGACAGAATGTTTATTTTATTCATATGTTTTATTTATTTTATATTGTCTAAGTAAGTTGTCATGGCATAGACACTTACAGGTTATGAAGGATTGATTTATGTCACGTTGTCATAACAGAGGCATCTCGAACAATGTCATCTTTGCCTTAAAAATGACATAACTGAGTGAATGACAACAGTTGTCAAAAACATGCATAAAACCTCCTTCATATTCATGACGTATGTCATGTTATGATTGTGAAGGTGTCATGTCAGGTGTCATTATGCACACCCTTCAGGTAAAGTGTTACCAAACCCTAAAAACAATGAGTAAAATCATTGTAGTGAGACTGTCACACAACTAGACTGAGGAAACAGCTCTCTCCCGGACAGGACGAGGACACCGCCATCGTTTCTGACACCACAGATGATCTTTGGTTCCTGAATGAGGCAGAGAGCGAGCAAGTGAGTGTGGAGATGAAGGAGGCGGTGCTAGAGCAGGGAAGTGATGCAGAGTCTCCACATGAAGAAGAGGAAACCGGGAAAGATAGTAAAGATGACAAAAAGGTAATGATGTTCTTATTTATTGAATGAATGAGTCATCATAACCAGATAAAATGCTATTCTTTTTTACATTCAGATGCAAGAAGATCGGGATGATGACTCTCAGTGTTTAAGTGATGACACTGATACTGAGATCTCCACGCAGGTATTTGTTTAAAAAACAAAATGTGTTTTTGCTGTTCTTTATTGGTGGTAATATAATATTTAACATTAACACATTATAAATGTTTTAACTGTGACTTTTAAAGAATTGCGATCATGCTTGCTTTAAAAGACGTTTCACATGTACTCATCCCAAACATTTTTGTATAATGAAACTTATATTTAAAGGGTAAGATTTTAAGAAGTGTTTGTGTATATTTAAGTTTATCTTTTCTTTTGGCAGGATGCATGGCAATGTTCAGAGTGCCGCAAATTTAACACCCCTCTTCAAAGGTACTGTATGCGCTGCTGGGCTCTGCGGAAAGACTGGTACAAGGATTGTCCTCGTCTTGTGCACTCAATCTCCGTGCCAGACATCCCCGCCTGCAGTTCACGCCCTGAGAGGGATGAAGACGAGGAGGATGATGATGGAATCGACATGCCTGACTGCCTTAGGACTGTGTCTGACCCTATCGTCCTTCCCTCGCACCACATCGCTAGAAACATCCCCCCATCATCCACCTCCTCATCTAAAGGAAAGGATCCTTCTCAGCTTCACCACCAATTACAGGAGAGCTCAGAGGGAGACAGCCAGGACACGCTAGACATGGAGACGGAATGCCAACCGGAGGCCATAATGGAACCCTGCAAGCTGTGCCGAGTGCGGCCGCGAAACGGCAACATCATCCACGGCCGCACAGCTCACTTGATCACCTGTTTCCCCTGTGCCCGCAAGCTGCACAAATTTCATGCTCCTTGCCCAGGCTGTGGCCAGGTTATACAGAAGGTCATTAAAACCTTTATAGCTTGACTAAAACATCTTAAAGGCACGCATGTATTATAAACACACTCACATACTAATAAAAAAAAAATTCCCTTATATGGAAGAAGGTAGAGAGGTTGACAAAACGTTTCTTGGCTAAAATAAAAGCATGGTTAACCTATTACGCTGATTTATATTGTATAGTACAAATTAATTATATATAATGTACAGAATGTAATTTAAAGAAACTGGCCTCGTATTGTTGGTTTGCCGTTGTTTTGTTAGCTTGACAAAATCTGATCTGCTTAGCATCTGTAATAAGGCAAAAGAGAGCGTTAGCTGCCTTGATTTGCTTCTGAGCGTGGAAACATGTGATTCATGAGTCAAAAATATTATTAGACTCAGAAGAAATGCATGGCTTCAGTATTTGAGCTTGCATGAGCAATTAAACGCCTTCTTTTTACTACTTTAAACAGACCGGACAGTGTGCTATAGCACTTTCAATACACTTGACCAACTTTAGTTTTACTTCTACCTAATTTTCCTAGATTATCATTTTTTTCCCCCTTTTCAGATTTCAGGCACTTAAAGGCTAAAGGTCTAGGAATCACTCCTGTGTGATATTTAATATGTCTGATTAAGGTTTTTTTTCCATGGACAGGTGCTTTAAGCAGATTATATTGGAATATTTATTTATTTATAAACAGTTTTGGTTGATAACAAACTGGGATCACCAGTCACATGTCATTCCTGTGCTATAGTGAGAGGGCAATTGTATTATTATATATTGTATTATATGTAGGTATTAAAATTTTCATGTGTGCGAGCTAAAATAGAAAAGAGTATTTAGGCCAGTGGCCATGGTTTTCACTTCCTAACTGTTCCTTTGGTTGCTGAAGATGCTCAGATCTTTCCTTCTATTGTTTGTTTGTTTTTCCTGTAGCTGAACTGATCTCAAGTATGATATGAGGACAATGTGTGCTCTGTTCAGTCGTTTGCCTCTCATTCACACACGTGCCTGTTTCATGAAGGTTATGGAAATGCCAGGTAAGGTGCCATTAATGGAAAATGTGTTTTGAAAGCGAAGTCTACCATACTGCCATTTATTTGTTTTTGTTTCGTTTTTTTTTTTTCCAGAATGGTCACCTGTATGTTCGGCAGTGTTAAGTAAATTGACCAGAGTTATATGGGATTTTAGAGTTATTATCCTCTGTTTTTCTTAGTAGTGTGTTATTTCCCATAGCAAAGTAAATACTATATGGAGCGCAGCTTTTTTGAAAAGGAAATCTAATGTCCTCAGCCATTAGGTGGCGAAAGAGCTTTCACACACAGTAAACCTAGCTTTGCTTTTTTTTTCTAATAAATGCTGTATTGTTTAACTTTTTGACGATGTCCATCTAAATTTATCTTGAACTTTGTGTATTTGGTACAAACACTGCTATGTCACTGCCATTATATGTCTAACAGTATGGAATCGAAAACAATTTCATACTAAGGCTAAGCCAATGCAATTATGTAATGAAGTCAGTTTGATTGTTTTGTTTGTTTGCTTGTTAATTTTATCCAATCCTCTTTTCTGCTCAAATTTAATTTAAACAGTTATTTTTGTTTGTTTTTTAACTGTATAATAAGAAATGTAACCAATGGGAATAAATGCTGGTTTTCAGTTTTACTATTGGCATCATTGCAGTATTTTCAAAGTTTATTTTGACTTTTCTTCCGCGTAATTCAACCTTGGCACCAGTTGTTACTGTCAGTTGTGGTTACCAAGGGGGGAAAAGGTAAGTTTACCCTTTTTTAATTTTTTTTTTCCCAACCACAAGGAGGCAGTAACAGCCTTTCAGTTTGGAAAGAATCGGAAATCTCTTGCTGCCATTTGACTTTGGTCTTTGAATCTTTTGAATAACACTCCCTTTATTTACATTTTAATATATTCTTAACATTTAAAAGCCAGTTTGTTCATAAAGCAGATTTAATGCACTGAAACATCACCATGTGCTTACTGTCTCTGTGATCATGTGAACTCTACATGAAATTCTGCTTGTTTCTGTCTATCAGGCTTGTCCAATGGAAGACACAGTGATGTAATTGGAAATCAATAACGGAAGTGTCTCGAGGGGTCAGTCTCACGCTGAGGGATAATTGGGTTCTTCCTCTAATCGCACCTCTAATCTCTCACCATCTCAGGTCTTTGCCGTAATGGGCCTACCATCAGGTTAGATCTGTTAAACTGGCAGTATCTGGTCACTGATAGGTTCACACAAACGTCCTTTATAAAAGGTTGTCAGTTGTACATGTTTTCTGCATTTATCATGCTTTTTGATCTCACGATGAAAAAAAACGTGATTATTTTCCTCCGCTCAGTCTTTCTCTCTATGGTTTATTCATACTCTCTCCTCCTTTACATGCTGTTTGCACTGACATTTATTGTTTGTGTAGGCACCAGACTGACATTTATGAGAACATTTTTTTTTATTTTTCCTTCCAACTCTTTCTCCAATGTTGTTTACAATATGTGGCTGTTAAGATGTGGTGATGGAGAAACTGGTATTGACAATACATGAAGGAGTTATTTGACAACATGTGTCCAGCATTTGCATGATTTTTTTTATTATTTAATTTTTTTTTTGGTCCAGTCAGGTTTATATAATCCACCGCTGTCATGTATGCAGTGACAATAATGTGAATTTCATTAAGTAAGATTCCCCAGTGAGAAATACTTATGAGAAATCCTGAAATAGCTTTGATGCATTGACTGCTAATGGCGCAGCTTAGCTCTGCATGTACAATGAGTCATCACACAGGAGGAGTGACAGCTCATTGTTTTCACTTATTACACCGTAGTTATGGCCAGACTATTTAAATAACTGTGAATGATTTTAAATGAAGTGACAGTCACTTTTGTAGCAGCAATGTTCAGCTGATCATTGTTTCGTCAATATTGTGTGTTCACTGCTCCGAGCCTTTCTTCCAGACCGACTTTCCTTCCTTTCCAATATAAGTCATTGACAAAGCCTGTGTCTGTCCAGTGATGTGGAACAGGAATTGTAAGATGTCTGGGGATTTACAACTTAGCTACTGCAGGTGGTCAGAATCCACCTTACCAAAACTTAGGAGTCAATATGCTCACCCAGACTGCATTTATTTAATTGATTTTAATGTATTTTAGAATTTAATTTAAGTTTCAGCAGCAATTATTCCAGTCTTCAGTTTGGCATGATCCTTCAATATTTGATGCTCAGGAAACATTTCTTAATCATCAGTGCCGAAAACGTGCTGCTTAAAAATGCATATTTTGTTTTCAATGGGTAAATAACAGCTAACTCGTTTGGAATGTAGTGGGTTTCTCTGAGACCTCAAACATAACTGTTTTAAACCTGGATGTCCTGTACAGAACACATTTAGGGCTTTTCAGAGGTACCACACCTTCTCCTAGGTCTTTGAAGATGGCTAAAATTAATTTTGTGACAAATTGTATATCTTTATGGAAATATTGATAATATTTTGTAATTGTGATTACAATCTTAATAATTTTCAAATTGTCTATCATAAAGAAACATCTTATGTGAATGTTAAAGGGATTTAAATCTAAAAGTGGCTTCCTGTAATGAAGCAGGACATCGTTTTATACATGTCCACTGTAGAGGGCCCCAGGACTACATTTTGGGAGACATAACAGAGTAGGACAATAAATTATATCAATATTTTTAGGGAAAAGATATACTGTGTTTAATGGGTATACCAGTTTAGGGACATTTTTACACACATTGCATAAAAAAACTATGTGAAATAATTATATGTTTTACAGGAAATTTGAGAATCAGACTTAAACAAAGTTTGGCATAAAACACATTGTTTTTGCCTTTTTGGTGTCTATTCATATTTTATTTTGAACTCATGGGCAAAGTATAATTTTTCAAATATGTTATATTTCCATTCTTTTCTTATGCTTTGCACAATGTAATGACATAAAAAAAAATACTTAAAGTACAAAGCTTTTTTTGCTGGTAGTCAGGAGGTTAGATTGCATTAATAATGACCAAATGTATTTGTTTTTGCATCGGCTGTGCTTTTAAAATGGATGAGTGGAAATGCAGAGGAAAATGTGGAGCGTTATTGTAGCTGTGGGAACCTCACACACTCTCATATCCTACCTAAAACAGCCCAGTTCTACTCCATTAACCAGTGTCACTTCCCATTTCTGGGCTCTTGCTCCCCCGTTCCATATTCCATTATCTTACTCACACGGTCTGCCTTCCTTTCCCTTATGGGGAAATCGATAGCCACACTAAATAGATTTCACAATCAATTTTTCTATCATCGTTCCACAAAACTGCTTCCTGGCTTTAAAAATGGGAACACTTTGAAGGAAAGTAAAAGAGAGCAACAGGATGTTTAAAGTGCTCAAATTCCTGCTGCTCTTGTCTTCACCGACGGAGGTTAGGGTGTATTTTTCACTCTATGTAGCCTAAATTGCAAAAAAAAAAAATTTAGGTCAACTATGTGTTCACTACTGTAAGAAGTATTTGCCATAAGCCACTGTCATGGCAGGTAAGTTTGGGGTTGTTTTTTTTATTTATTTTTTTTCCATCAATGATACATTAAATTAAATCAATCAAAAATGTATTTCAAATAAATGCTGTTCTTTTCAGCTTGATCAAATCTAGAAAAATTATTATTTCCATATTTTTTTTATTATTAATAAAAATTATACTACAATAATAATAAAAAGTACAGCTGTTTTATTAATTCAGCTTTTATATATATATATATATATATATATATATACATATATATGATATATATATGTATTTTTATATGTAATAATACTGTTTTTTTTTTATTTTGAGTAATACAGCTTTTATATATAAATAAATTAATATATATATATTATATAGATATTTATTTATTTATTTATATGTAATCATACTGTTTTTAGTTGTTGTAAAATAAATAAATGTAGTCTGGTTCAACATGAAATCTGACTGAAGCAGCAGTGTGTTTCTTTGAATTTATGAGAGCAACAGGTCTATCTTCAAATATGTATGCCTTTTAACTAATTGTTATTCAATTAATTACTTTAAATGTTTATTAGGTATTCCATCTATGACTATATTTAAAGAAACCATAATAGTAGACTGTAAAAATATTTTTACTTTTTACATTTTTTAAATGTTTAAGTGTAGAAAAAGTGAAACTTGGAGGACTTTAATAAAACATTTGAAATATATTTTTTAAGTAATATGCTGATTTGTAACATTTGTTCTTAAGTCAAACTTTATTTATTCCGCCAATGCAATAGTTAGCCACTTGCAGAGATTGATGGACAATCATTTTCGGGCAGCGCCTGGGTGCTTTGATGGTGCCCGCTGGTTTGTCAATACAGGAGTAATGATTTTTGAAGTTTTTGTGCAGAATGTCCAATTATAAAGCAGCTGTATCCTCATTAAAGCATTTTTTTGCAATCAATGTAAACCCATAAGCTTGTGTAACACAGGGACTATATTTCTTTAAATTAAACATTCCTTTTTTATTGGGGAATTTTTAATTCGATCAAGTCTGGCTGAAACGTTTTTCATAGTCAGTTACATATAAATCTTTCACATTTTCTCTTAAAAGTTACATAACTTACTAAAATCTTTGAGCCAATAATAGTCAAATGTCTTGTTATATCAGATGACCATTTAATAGTGAACTATGTTTTTTGATTTGGGCTGAAACCAAATAAACCATTCTAGCTTGAAATGTACTTTACCTCTCAGTGATCAGGAAATTAAATCGAGAATGTCTTAATGAGTCATAATTGTTCCGTTTATCCACTTCGACTATATACTGCAGTAGTGTTGTAGTTGAGCTTGCTTGGTTGTAATATTCTTTTGATCTTGTACTGTAAACAGTTTTTTCCCCTCCATTAAACGGCAGAGTTACGGTTCAGTGGTGCATTGAGCCTTATAGTTTGGCATTTCCAAGCTTGATAGATTGGAGAGGGTCCACTTGAGTGTGAAGGATGGTATTAAGTGTTATGAAACAGAACCCTGCTGTCCTACTTTCAATATTCCTTAAAATAACTGTAATGTGCAATTATAGTAGTGCACAATTATGTATGATTTCTGTGGAGAAGCATAACGCTATTATGTAGCCTTCAATTCACTGCCCCCTGCTGAACATACGTGTGTCTCTCTTTTCTCCTCAGGCATCTGTCACTCTTTCAAAGTTACTGTTTTTAGACAACATACTTTTTACAGTAATTGTGAAGTATGTAAGGAGGGCACTGGAGAGCGAGTACTGGGGGAGGGATATACCATTTGCTGCTGAGAGGAAGAGCATCACCAGCCTGAGGCTCTTTTCTCAGCGAATTTAAGAAGCCGAGGGCTGTTTTGCAAATCTCTAGAAACTGGAGGAACTCGTTGTGGTGATTCCATCTCAAAAGAATGAATATTTGTTCTCATTATAATTGGAGGATATGTTGCTCCAGCTAACTCTAAGGCAGTATTGTGACAGTATGCCCCTGTTGGACCAATAGCATAACAACAGAAGGAAACATAACTCAAGACCCTGATTAAGAAAGAGCATGAATTAAGGTTATATGCAAAGTGGGTGATATATTATGTCCAGACCATTAAGAATCTTTACATGCACAGTGAAAAATTTTCCATCCAGTTGTCCAGAATGCATTTGAGAGATTAAATGCATATCACTCACCATGTTTTGGATTAAATGTTGAGGCAATATGCTGAGGCTAGTAGCCTGGTTAATGTGTATACATACTGTGCGCAGCTGAGCTAAAAATCGCATTGTCTTGAGATTTTGCAAAAAGCAGAATGGTACTTTTTTTATTTAAAAAAAATTTCTATGACATTTTAAAATAAGTAAAATTATTGCTTTAGACTGACTGAAATCAAACTTTTAAAGTGCATGTAAACACACTTGGTGTTCTGCGATCGATTAAACCTTGAGATCAGTCCAAAATGTTTTAATAATAGCTCAAAATAGAATTTAACACACAGTCATCTAAATTATTTCAGAAAGTGGTATGTTGAATAGGAAATTCAGATTGACTTATGTACAGCTTTGGGGTGGGGAAAAGACCAATGAGCAACAAACAATAATGAAAGGAAAAACAGTTTGAGAACAAGACAGTCAAGTTAGAGAGAGAGATAGTCACTGAAACAGGAGGGCACATCAACCACAAACTTCCAAAAAAATAAAAAATAAAATAGAAAAAAAATCAAAACAAACCAATTACTGTAAAATGACAGCCTGTAAAAAATGGATTTCCCCATACAATACAGTTCACAATCCCCAATGCTGCTATATTCCCTTTCTTGGATAAAAGAGGGGCACACTGGTGCCCTCTTACCCCTCTTTCACTGGGTATGTCTCTCATTAGTGTAGCTGTCCAGCAGTTAGAGCAGAGCCCATGTGTTCACTTAATAGTCACCTGACAAACTGTTTAAGAAAATGTTTCTCTTTTTACAGAAAGAAGGGTTGACACTATCTTTCCATGAAGTGTGTCTCATTAGCAGCCCCACAGTATATCAGTCCTGAAAGAGATGGGAGCTCTGACGTGCTTGCTTTGTACAAAACAGTGTGCGTGTAGACGTGAACCTCTTTCCTGTCACCAAATGTTTGCCATCTTTGCTGGAAAGAATGGCATCATGGGGCAGTTCCACATGCTTTCTCCATGACCCTCTCTTCTTGTTTGACATGTCTGAACAAAGAGGCCAACACATATGTCTAGGCAGTATGTCCATCAAGACTAGAACGTCTGTTCACTTGAGTTGTTTTTCTAAGCAAGGGTCTGTCGTATTTTGTGAACAAGGGGACTAAAATAGGCAAACATCCCATTCTGAGCATTTAAGGTCATAAGTTTGTGACCCCTGTCAGATGAATAGATCAGTCCAAAAAGATTTTTCTTTTATGCGCAAAACATTACATTTTTCTGGAATGGTCTTATTTTTAGAGCATTCTCTTGGGGACCTTGTACAAAGCACAGTTTAACACACTGCTAAAGAGCGTACATACAACATTAGTTATACAACATTTAAGACACCTTCCTTTATATCGGCTCTTTTCATAATGCCTGCTGTTAGAAAGTCAGTTTGGTTTTTCACCACAAAAACAAAAAGTGAATTGTTGCCCACAGAATGCCTTTCAGAAGACTTCAGTTCTTCTTGAGTTTGCTTCCTTGATATTTGTTCTTTGCTTTCCTGTGTCAAGTCAGTCTCTTCTTCGGTATTAAAAATATATAAGTGCTTATCTTTCCACAACCATTTGGCCTGTTATGACACGGACTCTTAAAGTTGGGAGGTTGCATATAAACAGACTCTATATGAACTGTTATTTATAATTGGCAGCACAGCTTTAGTGTCCTAGTTTGATATACTGTATGTGGATATATGGACAAATGCTTTTCATATACATATTTGATGTATCTTTTTTTGTTACAAAATAAATACAAATATCTTTTTTTTTTTTTTTTTTTTTTTTTTTTTTAAGTTGTTTGTTTTTTTATATTATACTTTGAAACTGGGTCGCTGTTATGTGAAGCACGTCTGCCACTTAAATGTCTAGTATTGTTTGTATCAGATGTTCAGTAGTTTTGACTGTCATATCGGTAAAGTGAAACTTTTATACTCCAGGTTTTTTTTTCTTGTCCATCCTTCTTGACTTCTTTATTCTGCTCAGCATGCCTCTTTTGTTAACCCCTGAGCGTCTTTCCCCAGTGAAGCATTTCTGAGGTCTTTCCCTCTGCCATCTGATTGGACTTTATCTTGATCCTGCTGATTCAGGTACTTTACTAGTATTGGAGTAGTCATGAAAGCCTTTGCCTCCTGGGTTAAAATAGTGGTGTGGGGTTTCTCAAGCTCCAGAATGTGGTCTTTCCAACCAAATGAGGCTCCCCCATGACATGCTCTGGCCGCAAATAAAAGGAGCAGAGCTGAAACCGCCAACAGGACTGCTGGGGTCAGGTCTGGTAAAGGATCTGAGATGAACACCTCCTTGGTCCTTAGATGGACACAAGAGGTGTCATTTGGCCCCATGTGAAGACAAACTTTGTAATGAGTGCCTGGTTGCAGATGGGTTAGGTTGAATTTCCTGGTGCCAGCTAGAATTCGAGTGCTATGCTTATGATGGTCATCCAGACTGCCATTGGCCACCCATGATAAATGTGCAGTAGGGACATTACGACTTGCTTGCCAGGTTAGTAAGGCATACCTTTCTTTGACATCCTGAACTTCAAAGCTGTCCTCTGTCTTTTGAATACTTGCACGAAGCAGGTCACCTCCCTCCACTTGTAGAGTCAAGCTTCTAGTATCAGCTCCCACTAGGTTCTGCGCCACACAAGTGTAGAATCCGGCCTCTTCAGCAGTGACTCCAAAAATTTCTAATGTGCCTTCTGTGAGAACCTGAAAACGCCCGTAGCTGCTGGATGGAGTCAATCTCACACCTTGGGGAATGACCCAGTAGATACTTGGCTCTGGCTCTGCCAGTGCCCGACAGTGCAAAGCTATGTTGTCTCCATGTTTGATTTCAATGTAAGAGGGGAATGTGCTTGGGGCAATCAAGGGCAGGCAGCTGTCTGCCATCTCTCTGAATGAGACTTCTTTAACTCGTCTGGCTTTCAGCTCAGGAGGCTCAGAGCAGAATGTGGATTGAGGCTCAATGAAACGAACCGGCTTGTCATTGTCTGCTCCCACCCAGCGGATCAGGCAGTCACAGCGAATGGGATTGGTGTGCAAGCTGATTTCTTGAAGGCTGGGCAGCGACCTTACTGTCTGGCTATGCAGGGCACTCAAGGCATTACTGTTCAGCATTAGACTTTCCATACTCAACAACTTTTGGAAGGCCTGAGGGTGGATATAAGAGAGCCGAGGATTGTTTGTGATCTCCAGTTTGGTCAGTTCAGGCAAGTTTTCCATTGCAGAATGCTCAATAGATATCAGTTCTTCCATGTTGTTTAAGCCAAGCTCTTTCAGGTGAAGCATATTTCGGAAGTCTCCCCTCTGCACTAGCTGAATGGGATTCTTATTTAAGTCAAGGAACTTTAGACCCGGCAACTTTTGCAATGCCTCTTTTGGAACTTTTATTAGATGGTTATCATAAAAGCTAATACTCTCCAAATTTTGAAGCCCCTCTAGTGCTCGCTCTGAGATCTCACGCAAGCCCATGCCTGCCAGGACAAGACTGCGCAAAGAGCTCAGTGGTTTAAAATTTAGGTCCTGAATGGTGTCCACAGGATTTCCACCAATCATGAGAACCTCCAATTGTGGCAAAGCATGGAACCAACGCCGGTCAATTACAACCAATCGATTAGAGTTTAGATGAAGCCTTAGCAGTTTATCCAGACCCTTAAAGGCCCCTGGGGAGATGCTTCGAAGCCTGTTGTGATTGAGGTACAACTCCTGCAAGCTAGGGAGACCAAAGAAAGCTGCTTCTGGGAGGTGTCTCAGCTGGTTTTCCTCCATGTGTAAGCTGAGAAGAGCTGGCAGGTCAGTTGTCCTCAGGTTGCGGGTACTGGTAAAGCTGTTATGGGAGAGATCCAACTCTGTCAGATTGACAAGGCCCTGGAGTTCACTCTGGTCGACAGAACTGATGAGGTTACTTTGCAGCCGGAGGGTTTGTGTCTCTTGAGGGAGGGAAGTGGGCAGCTGGATAAGTAGCAGGTCATTGCAGTCTACTGTAGGAGCCTCTCTGTACACAGACTGGGGAGAGTACCAGGGCTTGATTTGGCAGACACACTGGTGAGGGCAGGGCACTCTCCAGGGCATGGACTGAATGACCAGGGAGCTTCCGACTCCAAACAGCAGATGTGTGTGCAGAAGAAATATTGCAATCTGTCCCATTTTCATAATTAAACTGATATGATTTAATGCAGATTCACTGTGATGTAGACTATTCAGTGAGTTAATACCGGCCTCTCACTTATCTCTTAAGTTCATGTGACAGGAGATCCAAGGGTTTAGTTGAATTTTGCAAAATAAATTGTCTCAAAGATGAAGCATGCTCTGTTTCTTCATATCCTGTCTAGTGAAGTAGTCAAACGAGTATCTCAAAATCCCTTTTCTGTTGTCTTCAGATGGATGTAATTCTCTCCAGTCTCACTCCATTGATCTTACATCCTAACTCCGTACAGTAGATTGTATGATTGGTTTAGGGGTACACCTGGAGAAGGTAAAAAAACAAAAAAACAAACACATTTAGTCACAGCAGAAATTAAACAAGCATAGCATCATTCAATTTATTTTGTTAGATCAGTGCATGCTGTCGACTGCTGCTGCTTTTATTTGGTCTCACTTTGTTTTCAACAACTTAGTTCACGATTGTTCTTTTTCAATAACGAGAACATTTGGCATGCTTCTCAGCGTTTCTCTTGTAAAGAGCTCCTCTATATTCATTCTGGGACACTCCAGTCGAATTTCACTTCTAGTCTCGGAGATGAAGGAAAATGACTACTGTGAAAATATGAGAGAAATTTAGTGAGTCTAATTCATAGCTTAGGATTTAGCTCTGCAAGTAATCAGGGACCTGGTATTACTCATATGCTGGAGGCTTGTAAGGAATGGGAAAAATATGACATGTTTTTGGCTAAATTCACAAGACGTGGACTCAGAGGGGACATAAAAATGCATTAAGGGAGGAAACTCTGACTGTGGTCTAACCTACTTTGTTTAAACTTTGTGACACGGTGTGTAGAGGAAATCTTTCAGCTGTCTACTTTGGATTTAGAGCTTCTATACTTTTGGAAACCTTCTTTATACTTAACTTTCAGAACACCAGCTTGGGAGTTAATGCCGTATTATTATATAAATTGCAATGCTTCATGCTCTGGTTTAATTCTTGTTATTAGTATATGTTCTCACTTACACGCCGTACAGTATTTTGCTTCATTGGGTTTATTAGATCACATCACATAAGTTTAGACAACACCACAGCAGCGATGCAGTACTCATGTTTCAATTAGACACCACATTCACAAGGTAGAATGGCAGAAGTACTTGCTCTGATTGTAGCATCCACCCTTTTCCTCCCTTCCTCAAAGCTTTCCCACAGTAATCCACCCCTCTCCTGAATGCCCAATTAGTTCTAATGTTCTCTCTGTCTCACTTTTATCCCCCAGGGGTCTACCTGCCGGTTCAGAAACTCCTCTCATATATGCGCACTGGCGTGGAGGGATAGAAAAAAGATCCATAGCCATCAACAGGCCCATGTGGGCACAGGCATGAGCCCTCCCCTGCCAGCAGCATGTGCACTTCACATTCAAGCTCATTTACAAAGTGTCACCTTCTCAAGAAGATGCTCGGCCTTGATGATGCACCCTGTTACTTTGGCCCAGCTGGTCCTGGGACGTGTTGTGTACCGTTGATTCTCTGTCATAATTGAGTTGTGAGGTTGTCTAGTGTGCCTCTACTGTGAGGTGAATGGAGATGTTTGCATGTGGACTGCTCGCTTGTGCATATTAAATGCTCTACTAGCCGGTCTTCCCTCATCTTCAATCAGACCTCTACAAATGATCCAGAATGCAGCAGCACGACTGGT
>JAUMHI010000052.1:11731782-11796564 GCA_032359435.1 Enteromius unitaeniatus
TTGCTGCTGTTTTCCCCACCTGTAAGTCGCTTTGGATAAAAGCGTCTGCTAAATGAATAAATGTAATGTAAATGTAAATAATGCATTTGCTGAGGTTCACAGATTAATCTTTTTTCTGACTGAATTTTTCTCTAATTTTGGGAGGAAAGAAACACACAAGGCAAGACAAAACCAGTGCAGGAGGTCAATGATGAGCCAATGATGGTGCTTCATTTCCCTTCTAAAGAAAACAGCTGTTGCGGTGCCAGGCAACAAGTGGTCCCATCTTGCAGGTACTATTTTTCTTCTCTAAGCTGCCATTAGGGCTGGGTATTGATAGTTGTCCTTATTCAGTTCATTTTGTTGCCACAAGCTTATTGATGATCTCTCATTTGGCCATTTTTTAGTTAAATCTCCATTTTGCTTATATATAAACATCATAACTAACTCTCTGAAATTGATTTAATTTCTTTAAGGATATGTCTAAATTATTCCGATGTTATCTACTCAGTGATTTATTGAAAGGACTAGCTTTGAAAATTTATTTGTTTGTTACTGAAACTATCGTAGTTGTAGCTGCATGTTTTTGATTAATTAAAAAGCCTAATTTACAAATGAGAATTGATCTGACAAATGCTTCTATTACTCTCTGAAAGCTCATAATAATCTTTAATAATAATCGTCTTTTGTTGACCTTAACAATGGTTGTGCAAACTTCTATGTTGGCAGCAAAGAATATAATGACAAGAGATGCTGAAAGACATATGTTGAGGTGATTTGACCCATGAAACATACAATCCTGTCACTGCCCTAACACATGAATCCCAACACAATTTTTTTTTCCCCTGTCAGGTTCTTTTCAACCCAAAATAAAACAGTGCTTTGTTTTGATTCAATCACAATTTATGTTCTTGATTTGCTATGCAGATTGTGGAGACTAACTGAATTTGCTGCTGTCAGTTTCCTTACAAGCCTGATGTTCATTCATGGCATGAACGCCGATCGGGGAATGTACGAGCCACCTCTGGCTGCATGCTGATGTCTGGATGATGTCTGGATCTCTGTGCCAGAGCTCCGCCTGTCCTCTCCTTCAACGACTCATTTCATAGCTTAACGTTGAGTGGAAAAGAAAAAAAAGGTCTGTTTGCACTCCAGCAGTAAGGCTGATTCGCTAGACTCTATGAATAATTCTTTGTGGTTACACACACCTGGAAATGATTGCCCGGTCCTCAAAGGTGGGTTTGCACATTGCAAAAAGCTGTTTTGGGTTGAACAGTATTTTATATTTGTTTATTCTGTGCCAAAGCAAAAAGTTCACACCTGCATTATTTAATTCCTTTGCTTTTGACTCTTTGTAGTCCAGTAAATAATCCATACTCTTGTATTACCATTATCTTTGGAACAAAAAGTATTATACGCTCATTAATCTTTCATCAATGGACTAAATTGACTGGCGGTCAGTGTTGTGCAAGTTATTTCCAAACTGTAATACATTATATATTAATTGTTACTGTTATTTAAAAGTAATGCCTTACATTACAATATTACTGAATTAAAATTGTAATGCATTACATGACTCTTGTATTACTTTTGAGTTACTTTCACCAAAATAACTACAGAGAGTGTGCTGTCAGCGCAGCTGAAAAGTTCTGCATCAAATACATACTATAGACTAAAGCTCGTCACAGCATCAGCAAAAGTAGCCTAATTACCAGGAATATGTCAGAGGAAAATAGTCACGCACAATAGTGTCACAAAGATACATTTCCTGTCTCGCCATCTCCTCTGACGCACCTTAAGTCATTATTTTGCCTAATTATTTAGTATTCATTTACAAACCTGTACACTACACATGGATAATAACTGAACATGAACAGAAAGTAGAGCTGACTTGCGGCATTTTTATACGTTAATATCTTGTGTCTTGCTGTTTTTTGAACAATACAAATTTCGGCTAAAAGTGTGTTGTAACGCAAGCATTACTGAACATGTACCGAGTAAAATATTACTGAAACTTGATAAGTAATGCCTTACACTACTATGTTACAGTAAAAAGTAATTTATTACTGTAATGTATTACTTTTGTAACGCGGTACTCCCAACACTGCTGGCGGTATTCATCATTTATGAAGCATGCTTTAGGTTGTAAATTAAGAGGGAATATATGAATCAGTGTAGAATCCTTAAATTGTTATGGGATTATAATAAAATTATGTAAATGTATTTTTCCTGAATACAGAACACACTATGAAGAGTCGATGTGATGTCATGTGCTGTATGCACCTAAACAATGAAAGTCTGAAATAATTTGAAAAGATTAAAAAAAGAATACAAACTCCTGAGCCTCTGATGTATTTGAATACATTTGGTCACTATTAAACGGCATATAAGATACAAAATTAGAATCCAAGTGGCATCTGCAAGCAATGCTTTACTTAAAACCTACTTGATCATTCTAAAGGTATTTATTTTTTATGAATCTTGATTAAAAATAGTGCAATATTTTGCAAAAAATAAATGACACTTGTATTTCTTGCACTTGTATTTTATTGGGCAAAGCAATGACTTTTATACACTGCATAAGTGTGGCTTAAATGCCCAAATACTTTTTTAGGCCACTGAATGTCAGTTACAATGTTTTTCATTGCAGTGGTACCCTCTGTTATCGTCGTTTTGGCAGCACCTTTTAATATAGAAGGTACCTTTAAAATAGTAGTTTGTTGTCTTGTGTGTTTTTCTGTAAGTGTGTGTGTATAACATTGGAATTCAGTGAAAGGACTTAACTGTCTGTCTCCCTCTGCTATCACCTGCACTGACCTTGCCAGCCTATTTTCTGTCAACTCTAATATCAAGCTCCGACAGCACAACCTGACTCTGCTGCCACACATACTGTGTCTCTATGCTTTTCAAAACTTTAATTTGACCCCTCTAGTGGCTCTCACTTTACCTGAAGTCTATCAGCATCTCATTTTAAAAAGGGTTAAGGCTTGCTTTTTATGACACAAAATTACATCATGGTCTTATATCATAAATGTTTTGTCATTTATAAATCTCTTTTATGATCTTTTTACTATTTTAATAGAACTGAAAAGCAGGAGATAGATGCATTCTATACCTAAAACTGGATAAATGCTGTCTGTCTGGAAGATATATTGAAGTCTGACAGCTGTGTGCTTGATAGAACATGTTGCTGCTGTTACTTTTCTCGACTAATAACAACCATAACAACCACACAGCATTAAAAAATTATAAGTTCCATATTGGCGCTCATTTTAAGAAACACTGACACAATGAAACCATGCTCTAAATCTTTTGAGCATGGTTTGTCTGTATTCGTACATTCATATCATACATTCATAAAGTAATGGGGGCAAAAGAGGTGTGAACTTTAAATATAATTTATGCTAATGTCCTGTTCAAAAGTGACCAGATTTTCAATATCATCTGATACTGCTGTTTTTTGAGCATCTGTTCGTGTTTGTTTGGCTGCAAGTAATCCTTATTTGTCCCAGTCTTTGCAAGAGTTGTTTGTTTTCTAGGTACATGCATGCACACACACACACACACACACATAACTTATGCACACGCAAGCTTGGTTTATGCCAAAAAGTGAAATCCACACCTGGCTTCACTAACCCTTGAGACAAAGAAGAAAGCTTTTGAATAATAACAAGGGGAACAACACCTGAAGCTGCAACCGCACAAGTTAATTGAATATTCCTCTTTCTTCTCAGAAGAGACTGATACAAAACATGAAGAAAGGCCCTTGAGCGTGCCAGCATTGCATTTACCCAAGGCTGTCCAATGCTGGCTGCCTCGTAAACAGCGACTTGGTGTTGTGGTGACTCAAAGCCAGGCTAATCCACCCTTGCCACAGATGGAATCTGATTGGGGATTTTCATCTTGTTATCTTTGCCTTCATCGGCGTGAGTCTGCCTTACCAAGGCTTTGGGCAATTCCTCCAGGGAATGGAAGGGTGAGCACTCTGGTATTATCATGACTTCAAAGGAACTTCACAGCTTGAAAGGGTCCTCACTGCTTTATTTTTTTTTTTTTTTGGAAATACAAAAAAGACACTCTGATAAGACCCACAACTTGGTACCCGAGCCCACCTTTTTGTAGAGAAATTAGAAGGTTATTTTTTTTATTTTTATTTTTTTCCTTTTTGCTATATGGACATCTTTAACAATGATGCATTTGTTCAGCTTTTTTGTACAAGAGTCTGCGAACAACCCCTAATAGTGTTTCATAAGCCTCTTTGTGTAATTACAATGCACCTGATGGAACATGATTGAGTCATTTAGAGAATGAATGAAAAATTCTCCCCTAAAAGCTTTAAAGAATTGCACATTTCACAGATTAAACTGGTTTGCTCGTGTATCATTCTTCAAATCAAGATGATGTACGTTAGCACATTTTGTGCAAAAAAAATCCATATTTTATATGCGACAGGTTAAATGGATATTATAAGTGTCTAACAGTCACACTTTCCATCAGTTAAAACCAACTGGCAGTGCTGCATATTATCTGTATTTTATATAATATGAAAACCCATATGTTCATCACATTGCATTGTTTTTATATGCCAGATAGATGCAAACTAGCATATGAACAAGAGTTACTCCATCCTTACCGCAGCATCCCCCGTCTGCATCTCAGGAGAGCGTCGTATATTCTCATTCACCTTCCTGAGGAATATTGACCTTTGTAATAATTAGATGAGTGCTGCGGCAGCGACTTGATAGCAAGTGTGACAAGAAGCTGTTCACCATTTACAGAGTGAAAGCATGCGTAAACTATACCAGCTGTTTGTGTTTTGTGTGTTTAAATGCATCTTATGCTTTTTTTTTACTAATATAAAAGTTGATAATTTTCTATGAGTATCTCTCTCTCTTTCTGTTGTTACCCTCTGCAGAGCCACCGTCATTTATTTCTTGGAAGGAGCTATTGCAGTGCTCGCTGCAGAGTTGCCATGGAGATCTGCCTCCGTGTTTCACAAGGTCAGTGTGAAAGTTGAAGGAGCTCTGCATAACAGGTTTGCTCCTTCACACAGCTGACTAAAAAATATACTGCAAAACATTTAAACATACCTTTTTTTTGCAAGTTTATAGATATTGCCTTTTTTTCTTAATATTTCTCTAATGTGAATATAAACATGTTGTTAAAGTTATAGTCCATTTACAGTGTTAAAATAAATTAGAGGCTGATTAACTCGGCATTAAAAAATTGCGGACTTCAAAGTGTTACACTTTTTTTTTTCCAGGAGTCTTTTATGAACAGGTAGCATTATTTAAAAAAAACAAACAATTTATATATAACAATTTAACATCAAAAAAAGTTTGATTACATAATTTATATCTGTGTGTAATGTGTATATTTATGTGTGTGTTATATATAACAATTTAACATCAAAAAAAGATTGATTTATCTTTAATTTATAATTTTATAATTATAAATTTTATAATTATAATTTTATAATTATAATATATAATTTATATCTGTGTAATATGTATATTTATGTGTGTGTATGTATATATATATATATATAAAACCCTTTCCCCCCATATAGTTTGAAAATACATGTTTTTACATAATTTATTTTATATATCAATATATTTAATATATGAACAGAACATGTTTTTCTTAAATATATATGTACTTCTATATAAAGTTTTTAAATACACATTTTATGTATTTATATATATATATATATATATATACAGTTTTTATATATTTTTATATGCGCAATACACAAACAAAAACTCTTATTAATCGTGATTAATTGGTTGACAGCACATTATAATTCTCCTCAATTGACCAATTTAACAAATACAATCTTTTGACAACACTCTCTTTGTAATTTTTTCAAATGTTGATTTTAAGTTAAACAGTAAACCAATTAAGCAGTAACCACACAATATATACTCTATATTCATGTAGTTGTCTACCTTGCTGAAACATTTAGATGTTGTGAAGGACAGATTTTATGCTGTACTTCATACCTAACAATGTGTGATGACAGAGAACTGACAACCTAAACTGCCATTTTTCATCAGAGGAACCACTGGTATCCATGCATAAAAGAGGCAGAAATCGTAGGTGGAGATGCAGAATGACAGTAGGGCTTATCAAACAACCCCCCAAAACAATTTATCTTATTAAAAGTACTGTCACTTGACAGTACATGAAAAGTAAAAATGTTACATGAAAAGTAAAAATGTAAAGCTGAATTTTTTTAATTTTCTGGTTGATGAAACATGGGTTATAACTCGTCTCATCTCATTCTAGTTCAAAGATATAATGCTAAGTATTTATTTCCGTTACAAAAGAACTTTGGCCTGAGGTTTTTCATTAATGGGAAAGTCTTTCACACATGGAGTAAACATCAGCGCTTTATATGTCTTTTGTATTTCATCTTTTATATTTCAGGAAAGCCCTGCAGTGATTCCTGAATATGAATACTACATACTTGATCAGCATTTCTGTACTTTTTGGTTATTACCAAGTAACTCTAAGTAACTCTTAAAGGGGCAGTGTGTAATTTTTTGCGGCATCTAACGGTTAGGATTCGAATTTCAACAAACGGTTAAGTCCCTGCTTTCGAAAAGCAGACAGAAGCTACGGAAGCTGACACATGAAAAAACATCATGAGCACGCTTACGTCATTATGGTGTGACGGTTTCAGGATAAACAGGAAGAGTTTATCGCTCCGTTTTTTACTTTGTGGATAGTAATTTTGAGTAGTTTGGTCTGCGGTGTTCCACAGCCCTCTTACAGCCTATTGTTAAACAAACATTGCACCTCTGCTGTAGACTGAAGCGACCCTTTCCCTACTATGTTGGTTTTGGAGCGTCGCATAAATGTGACGTCGCGTGCCCTGTTCTGTGCTCCAGCTCGGTTAGCGCTCACACTACACGCTTCTGCTGTTGTCTGTCTTCATCAAGTTTTTGTTTTTTTACAGACGGAGACTGACGCTCTGCTGGTTCTTCTGGCGCATCCTCTTACTTCCACCAGAAAAACACAACTGTATTGCTTGCTAATACTAGCACTACTACTTCTTCGCGCACATTTCAACATGGTGATGACACAAGAGGCCTCTTAAAACACCAAGGAAGTAGTAGAACAACATACTGACGAAATGCAAGGGGACCTGAGGTGTATGTAGATATAAATTGTTTGTTCTAAGGTTATAAATCATAACAGCTTATTATGTAAGGTCTTTACACACCTCTGTTATATTGCGTTTCTGCCAATAAATTCTCCTAAAAATTACAGTGCACCTTTAATAGTGGCCACCTGATTCAATGTTTATTTCTGAAAATGTGTTAATGATTCTGATCTCATTTCTGTCTGTGGTGGTATTGAGAGACAAATGGATATGCCAAAGAAAGCGAAGTGTGTGTATAAGGATAAATCAGGGGTTTAATTAAGCTAGACTGAACCAGAACAGTGTTCAGTCACCATTTAGTGGGTGTACTGGCTCAGAAAAAAAAGAAATTTGGTGGTTAGTTTTCCATTTCAGTAAATTTGCAAAACAATGTCCCCATTTATGATATATTTTTTTGTGTGTGTGATACCAATTTTTTTTTTTTTTAGACATTTTAGCATATGAATCACTTAAAAAAACTGCGGTACAATTCCAGATTCTCTATTCTGATGAATAGTAATAAAAGAAATGGATTTATTAAAAAAAAAAAAAAAAAAAAATACCTTGTACCATAAAAAACCTAATTGCTGGCACTTTTGATCAAAAAATATTAAAAGTAATAAAAAAAAAAAATCCTGACTGCAAACTTTTGAAGGGTAGTGTGCAATACACGTCATGTAACCTTCAGTGATTTACCTTCAAATTCAAATTCTCCATAATTTCTCTCGCTTTTTGTTTCCCCTGGACATCTCCAGTATAAAGAAGGGGACAAATTAAACAAATCCAACGTGGCTGATGCAATCGAATGCACAGCACAATTAAACCTCATCGAATGTGACACTTTCTTTGCGTCAAAGGGAACCATCTGGGCTATCTGCAGATCGTTCAGAAAGAGAGGATATCCTTGTGCCACCTCAAGCGTCCTCTGAAACTAGCTATGTTGGTTAAGTCTTCCGTGCTGGTCCCCTGCTGGTGGGAGAATGACTCATGCTCAGAGTGACCTTCTGTCATACCGCCCTCAATAATATTGACAGAGGCTTGCCTGTGGTCCTTGCATTCATCTTCATTAGCACTTGGCTTTAAGCATCAATGTCATTGTCCGCTCCTGGGAGACCTTCGCTGCTATCTCTGCCTCTGTCTGCTCCAGTCGCCACATCTTTCATCCTCTTCCTGCCGTGGCTTAGCTTAAAGGGAACTCAATCAGACTATCATCCGAGACATGTTTGCCTGCAATCTGCCCTTTTTTATCTGTGAAAACTAGGGCAAGGAGAAAGAAAACATTGATCTCTGAAGGTAATTGCTTAAAGGGATGCTTCACCTCAAAATTAGAATTCGTCATCATTAACTCACTGTTTGATAAGCAGAGAACAGATGATGGATATTCTTCATGGCAAGGATATAATTCACATTTGAGTTCCAAAGAAATAAGGTCATACAGATTTAGTAAATGATGACAGAACTTTTTCTGTGTTCAATTTGAAAAGAGCATTTTTTTTACATGGTTTGTTGCAGTTACTTTATCAGTATTTGTGTCCTATTCTGTGTACAGTACATGCATGTGTGATCGTGTGCTGCACAGGAGGACTCATCCATCTCTGGTAGCCAGCGTAGGACCTACAGACGTTGTCCAGGGCTCTCCAACACATCCACGTGTTCCTATCAGCTTCGTAGAGGTCAGAACGGAGAGAGGGGCTGCGGATTATCTTTAGTTCATGCTGGTCCACTCTCTTCCTCTTTACCTACAATCCCTTCCCTACTGCTGCTATCACACCCAGAAAGACGAAGCAGAAACGCTCTCCTTTGGTGCTTTAAGTGAGCTGTGTGTACATCCTGGAAATGTGCACACCACCGCCTGCTATATTAACACGAGCCTGCTGTGAGTTTAAACACAGCTTTCTAAGGACTGCTAGTCGTTGTAGAGCAAGCAAACTCCATACATTATATTCTATGTTAATATAATAATGTTTTTGTTTAACAGAAATCAATTTAAAAAATCAATCCTGAAACTTGTTTACACACTAAAATGCAAAGCCTTTACTTTCGAATTTGGATTTGGATTCATATAAATAAAGTCAATAAAGTTGATTTATTTTAGTTGCACAACTGAGAAACTTTGTCTTGTGTGTCAATTAGAAAAATCACTTTTAGTATCAGAAATGGAGAAATGTTTAATAATTGTAGTGAGCTTTTTATAATACTTTTCACACAGTTGATGTTTATTTCTCTTTTTTTTTTCTTAGGATAAACAGCTTACACCCTTTTTTTTTTTTTTTTAATAATAGATCATTTTAAAAAACACTGTACTGCAATGCAACCTCAGTGCAACTAAAGCGCAACATTGTGAAATACTTTGTGAAAAAACATTGTTGTGCTTGCTGGGTCATTCCACAACAAAGCTTCAGTCCCCACATTTCTCCCCCCACAACAGGCACATACACACAAAACACCTGACAGTTTCATATTAAAATTCAGCAGTTTTTGCTTTTTTGAATTCCCTGCTACTGCCTTGCTTTGCAACTGATTCTCTGTGTGTTTTGGCTTCTGCCTTCCCATCTGACGTTATTCAATCTCTAAATCTAAGCTACACAATGTCATTGCACCAGAGGCAAAACATGCATCAAATATGCTGAATAATATTAACCTGCTACAGTTTTTTTTCTCTGAGGGTCAGCAATGAACGAGACTGATCATTATTATTCTTTTTTATTTTTTCCAAGTTGCTGGGTAAGTATTTATTTTTTCCTTAAAAGCATAGCAGCATAGCAGATTGCCTCATTTTAAGAGTGCTCACCCTTCTTTGTTTCGCCTCCATGGTTTTTTTTTTGGCAGTCGTTTAGCTTGACGGATTTATTGCTGTGAGGTCTCAACTTCATCACCACCTACGAGCTTTACTTATATATGCAGTGAAGCTTACATCCTTTCATCCACAACTTCACAAGCTCACTTTGCGCTTTTTGTTTCCGTATTTATTTTCATTTTCGTAATAAAATCAGATGGTGCTTCCAGAAGCCACGGCCATCGATCGAGGCTGACACTGATGGATGACCTGTTTTTTCCATTGTGCTGATGGATACACTAAAGCTCCTTACGGAGTTCAGTCTCTTTCCAGCAAAACCAATGGTTCTCGGTGCAGGGGTTTAAGTTTGATTAACTAAAACCTCCTGCAGGCCAAGGAGAGCCAAACTCCTCCGCTGCTGTGAAATGAACCCAAGTCAGCCATTTACTGACCTACACAATCTTTCAAACCCTTCAAGATGCGTGTGAGAGTTTATGTGTCTCTGTCTTGCTTTTACAACAATGACTGAAAACCACCCAATATATTTCACCTGCCCTGTAAAATACGGCAGTCCACATTTCAAACTTTAAGGTTGTATCATGTTTGCTTTTGTTTTTTTGTTTTTTTTTCCAGCTAGCTATAGACTGCCTGTGCATACATGCCAGTGGCTGTGATATCCCTGGCAGCGTGTGTGGAAACACAATGTGGGTACAAGGCAAAACTGGCTTGGAGAAGACCACTTTGGATGAGGACATATGAGAAGCTTGGTTCATTCTGGATATCACAGTCCATGACTGAAACATGTTCTTGAGCTGTAAGTGTCCTCAACGCTCTCTAATTGCTTCTAGAGTTATTTTTTCCTATTTAGGATGTCGTTCTACCAGCAAATTTAAGTGTCAAGCATTGATCTAATAATAAATGCATTGAATTTAATAAACTTTAATGACTATCATAATACCCAATGTGTCACATCTCACAAATCTCACAATTATATCAGTGTAATTGCGAGAGAAATTCTTTAAATTAAGCAAGTTCATGCTTCTGCAATTTGTGGATGATTATTCATATTCTTATCTATTCGCTTAAGCTAAGCGAGTCAAGGCAGTTGTTTTCTTGCATCTTATGTATTCTAGAATATACTGTTTTAATGAATCATGTCCCATGAGGATTATTTCTTCATTATATGTCATGTTCCATTAATATAGTGTCATTGTTAATTTTAGGATCTGGCTTGATTTAAAGGCATGACAGACTTAATAGGTACAATAAGTTTCAGTCAGATAAATATGCATAATATATTTGCGTATTAACTCCTTGGCATCTGATTTTGTAAGGAAGTGAAGTGATATAATATTATCCTTCATTTCCTAAATGTGTGTTAATTCTAAAATTGAACTGTATTGTTTTATTAATTATGTTGAAATGCATAATATAGTGTTGTCAACTATTAAAAGTAATAATAAAAATAATATAATAAAAATAATAATAAAATAATGGCAACTAACTGAAATATATATGTTATTAAAAGTAAAACTGAAATTAAAATATTATTTAAAATGTGAAAAGCACATAAAATAAAATTGAGATGAAAACTGAAAATCTAAAGCTCCTTTCAGTAATAAAAGCTTAAAGCTTATTTAAATATTTATATATACCATAATAGAAATAGTAGTAAGATATTGAAGTGATAATGACCTCAATCGAACGTTGATCGTAATGAGCCGTTACTAATTTATGGTAGGACGTAACATGTTGAGGCTCATTAAAGCAGCATATGTGTGCCTGTAGAATACCCCGTGTTTAGATGACGTGTTACTAGTGCTTGGAGGCTGGTGACCCCTTCCTTACCCTCTGTACTTTCCCTGCAGTAAATGACGCCCTTTTCTTTTCAGTGCCCATTTGGAGTAGGCTACGGAGTGATGTGGCAATAATCCCAGCATGCAATATGGTCCTCTCTCACCTCCAGGCACTGACGCACAGCAGACACACGCTATCACTAATAAACTTTTAATTAGCTTCAGAGGAGACCGCTTTCATTTACAATGGGGGATAGAATCTCAGAGTACTGTGACAGCATCACAAAAAGAGCTATTTTGCGATTGGAAATTTGCACTCACTTATTGCTTTCTTTATTTTCGATGCATCTTCGGAACATTACAATGAAAATCTAGACCGCTACCTTATGATGTTGTCTATTTTTGATTAATTTGTTTTGTTTCTGTTGGCTAAAGCAGAGTTTTTCTCTCTCATAAATCAAAAATCACTGTGTACTGTAGCCGAATCCTCCTTATGCCCTGAGAAAATCTCTTCATCAGTCCCCGTCTGTGTTTGCTTGCTGCCCTCCTGGCAGTCTCTGTTTCTATGCCTCCTCCGAGACCAAGGGTGTGTGTTATCCCATCACCTAAGATAATTGAAACAAAGCCATCTATCAGCCTACTTTAGTAATGCTTAAAGGCTCAATTCTCTCTGGGCTGCCTTAAGGGGAAGATAGACAAGATGCTAGACTCAAGACTCACATACGAGACTAGAAGCCATACTGTCAGTCGTCAAGCAGATGTTATACGATCATTGGCCGTAACAGAAGAATGCTACTCATTCAAGTAGTTATTTTCAATTTGAATGGAGTTATCTCAGCTCTCTAAAATTACAAACTATACATCCAACACAGTCTCGCGACCAATTCATACGAGGTGGCAAATTCATGCTAATTCGTACAAATTTATACGATCTCACTCATACGACTTTGTGCGATTTGTCTAAACCCCAGTGACGGGTAGATTTAGGGGTGGGGTTAGGTGTAGGTCATTTATACATATTTATACGAATAGGCAACTCGTAAAATACATACGATTTAGCAAAAATCCTATGAATTCGTACGAGTGAGGTTGTACTTAATAACTTAAACTTAATAAACTAAAACTGAAATAAAGCTAAAAAAGGATAAATAGTAACCTTAAGATGCTAAAATGGTATCCACCCTATAATGTTTTTCACTTATTTTTTTGTTTCAATTAACAAGCTATTTATATAAATATTGTCCATTTGCTTTCTCAATATGCAAATTGTGATTCAACCATGCATTGTAGGTTTTTTCCTTCCATTCTTTTTGACTGTCTGTATTTCAGTTACAAAGGAAAAGATTCAGCACAGATAAAGGAAAAAGCCTCGACATGGCAAATGTTCCCAAATGTTAATGCTTTTGGCTGTTGCATTTAGTGAAGATGTGCCTTTGTTAATTAGATTGGCTATTGGAGCTCTCTCCAGTAAATAACCTTTGCTTAGCTCACTGCAGAGTGATCTGCAAATGGGTCATCGATTGAGAAGCCTGACAGATAACGGTCCAAGCCCCCCTGGTAAAAGACTGAGGGTCAGAGAGAGACCAGAAGATCTGACAATCCTTTGCCCCAGCCAAGGATGAATTAAGTTAGCTTGCTGAAGCTGCTCTTTTAATCCAGGGATCTTCAGATAGCAGCCTATGTGCTATAATGTTAATTAGAGTTAGCACATAAAAGCAGTGTCAACCCATGGGGGTCGATCTGTTCACAGATTGTTTGAAAAATCAATAATAATACCAGAGTGTGGGACTGGCCTCCATTTACTTTTCTCTCAGTAATTTAACATTGTGTTTGTGTGTAGAACGGTAGCAATGCACCTTGCTCAATAGGACAGTTTGAAGAAACACAGAGCATAGCGAATTATAGCCAGACCAAGTACAAAGAAATAAGAGCTGCATTTTGTCTTTTTAATGTATTCTGCAGTATGCTAACAATAGCAGGCTCGTGGTAACTATGAGTGTCACTTGTGAGTAAAACCACTTAGTTTTTTCTCGCTTATATTTATTTGATTTACCCCCTTGGTTGGTTTTTATTATGCATTAGCTAGCTTGCGATGCTGTGTGGTATTTCACGGCGCCTGCACTAAGTAACTTCAGCGACAGGCAGCTAAAGGTGACAAAAGCCTATGCTAGCCGTGGGGTAGTTGACGTCTATAACAGAGCGCTTTAATTACGCATGTTGCTAATGAGCTTTCATCTGCTCTGGCATACTTAAGTGTATATGATAATGGCTGATAAAATGCCTGAAACATTATTCTGTTCTTTGAAAATGCATTTTTTGTGTCCCTTTGTTGTTGAGTGTTGTTTAATTAAGCACAATAAATGTGACTGGATCTAAGCTTTCAAGATGCTTTGTGAGTTTGTGATGCTTTTATTGTATTTATCCATATACATAATACATAAATTTGGTAAAAGGCATATTGTTTACTGCTGTTTTTTTAATGAACTGTATTAAGTCCTTTTCAGTGTCATGTGGAAAGCTGCAATGTAGTGCAGTTTATTTCATATACACAAATATTAAGCAGTCATATTATGAGGAAGCTGGTTTTTGTTTGTCTTTTAAGATGCGACACATATGACAGTAAGATCAATATACAATACTTGTGACTCTTCCAACATGCAGTATAATTGGCGATAAAAGGCAAGACTAAAATGTATAATACTAAACCAAAGGCTATTTTAATTTTTGAAAAAAAAAAGCAGTACAAGCCTCTACTACACACGCTTTCATGTGTGCGGTTGCCAGATATCAGGAGTTCAAATCCACAGAGTTTCTCTGTTAAAAGGATACAGTTTCTGCCTGCTGTTTTGCTTAGTTTGTGCAATCTGGGAAGCAAACAAAGTTTTTATTAACTAAAACTAGACTAAAATGCTCAAAATTTGACTAAAATTTGACTAAACAAAAACAGGACAAGGTTGACTAAATATGTAATAACTAAAAACTACATTTAACACCTGTACTAAGACTTAATTAAAAATGGCTGACAAAATTAACATAGTCCTGTCACAATGAGGTAATGAGGAACTATAGAAAGTTTTCCTTTGATTATTGTTTTTTTAAGCATATTGTGCAAATCTGTTTCACATGCTTTTTAAGTTTAAAGCTGTATTGAACTTGACAAACCCATGTTTCATAAGTAAAAGTGCAGTTTCACATATAAAGAGTTTGTTTCCTAAAGGAACAGTCTGTTTAATTTTAACAGTCAGAAAGATGTCGGAAAGTCATCATGAAATCTAAAACAGGCTTGAGGTTGAAAAAGAGGTGCACTTTTCTGCTTCACAGACAGTGAATTATTTCCTGGCCCTTGCCTGACATGCAGCTTTCATTTTGATCATTTTTTTGCGTCTCCAAAAATCTGCTGATGCCAGCATAATTGCGAGTTCTCTCTGACAGTTTTGTTGCATTTTTGTTGCTCCTGGCTGTTCGTAGATTTCAGGGGCAATTATGAATTCATGTTCTTCCCTTCACAGCATATACCTTCTTGCTTGGTGCTGAAGTGATACACAGTATCCCCTCTGAAATAGTGATGACTCTGCCTAAAGACACGCTGGCAGGTACATTGTGGGCCGAAATGGCTTTGCAATAAATCATAGCATCAATACCATTCATCTTCAGCTATGCTCTAAACACTGACTCTTGAGACTGCTTGTCACAGCCACAAGAAATCATGCATTTACTTCCATTTGGGGCTTTTAAATAGCTTTGGACGTACGTGGTAATTGCATTTCATCAATGAAATGATTTATAGCACCCATTAGCTGCTGAATAAACACACCCTCTTTATATGTGAAACTAAAGCGATAGAATAGTCAACTAAGCAGAACTGAGACATTTATTTCTAACATATGAATGTGTGCATGTGGTGCTAAACAGGCAAAAATGTTCTTTCTTAGACACACTTTAAAATGTTAAATATCTGGTTGGAGTGAACTATCCCTTTAAGTTGTATTTAGTTACTCTCCAAAACAGCACAAATGCTTTAACATTTATCAATTAAACATGTTCCAATATTTCTCCATTCATTTGCAGACAGATGCTCAATGGCTTTGACTGCCCAAGGAGTAGCAGAGGAGATGAATTAGCAAAGGTGTCATTTCCTGTCTGTGCCATTGCCAAGGCCACAAGATCACTCTCACTGTTAAGAGAAGTACTGCTGGCTGTAAGCGCTGCCCCGTCGGCCTAACTGGGCCAAAATTCAATTTGCATCAACCAGAAAATCCAATGCAGGGCTTAGAGAGATTTCATCCCTCAAGGTGAAGGAGAGGTGAAGTGGGAAGATAGAGAGGGAGGGTGGGGCAAACAGAAAGGGATGGCATGAAGCCATCGCTATCACCCAGTAGGGCTTTCTGAGGTGTGTTTACAACTCCTGTGTAGACAAGAATCCTCTGTGTGCATACATGTTTGCTCATGTTTTGATGGGAAATTAATATGCTTTGCATTCTCGGTTTTAATACTATGCCTTCCTGTATATGTACACTATACATTTACAAACGTTTTCTGTCCACTGTAGCTCTTACACCTTTTCACCAAAGCTTGTTAATAAGAAAAAGGTCACACTGTAAGATATGAAGTTGCTGCTGTGAAATATAAACTCGCCTTTTTAAGTTATAAAATAAGAAATAAAGTTGTGTTTCTGAGATACAGTCACAGCACAAGATAAAAAGTGACAACTGGGAAATGCAAAGTAAGTTGCATTTCTGAGATATAAAGTCACATCGCAAGATTGGGAAATATGAAACATAAGGTTGCATCGTGAATTATAATGTGAAGACTGCGAAAAATAAAGTTGTGTTTGTGAGATGTAAAGTACTGCGAAATATGTGACAGTGGACTAAAAAACAGTCTTAATTCGCAGGGGTATACTTGTAGCAATAGCCAAAAATATATTTGTGTGAGTTAAAATTATTGATTTTTCTTTTATTCCAAAATTCATTATGATATTAAGTAAAAATCATGTTCCGTGAAGATATTTTGCAAATTTCATACTGTAAATATATTAAAACTTAATTGATTATTAATATGAATGGCTAAGGACTTCACTTAGTCAACTTAAAAAGTGATTTTCTCAGTATTAGTTTTTTTTTTTCCCGATATTCAAATGGTTGTATCCCGCCTAACCATCACATACAATAATAGTAGTTACAAAAATGAGAGATACTGTAAAGTTGAATTTTTACAGAAATGTCATCCATAGATATATTTCTCATATACTGGAATAGATGCAGATCCAAAAAGAGATATTTAAAGTATAACAACATAAATATAAGCCAGTTAGCCACATCCGCATGGCTTCAGAAGCCATACAGCACATGTCATATGGACCACTTGTTTGGTGCTGTTTTTGTAATTTTATTGTGCTGTTTTGAGCTCAACAACCTGGATCCCCATTTTCTTTTTTGGGTGAACTATCCCTTTAAGGTCAACATGTCACATTATATATGACAAAGTAGCCCGATGTGACCCTCGATGTGGTGTATCAAGACATGCTGTTTATAAGATTCAGAAACAGACAAATGAGGAAAGGGAAAGGGATGGCCTGAAGTTGAGAAGAGATTGCGAAGATGAGAGAGAGAGGGCTATAAATCAGACCCCCCCACTCAGAAAATGAGAGGGAAAAAACCAAGAGTGCAGCAGTAAAACCCACTGCTCAGCTGCAGTCATCTATCTACACAAGGACGAGGCTATTAGAGAGATGACAGAGCCATGGACTTGGGTGTAACCACTCTCTCCCTCTCTCTCCCTCAGTCCCCAGAAGTCTCTTCTGCAATGCTTATTCTTACCAGTAAACACTGTATAGGCCTTATATTGATTTAGGATATCATTCAGTGAGAACAGATGGCACCACAGTAAGCCAGCAAGCCTATTCATTACTGCACTCCCATCAAACTGCATCTGCTTCATCAGAAACGAGATGTCTTTGCTTATCATGTAACGTCCATTAATCAGAGTTGAACCAGCAAACGAGATGACTTGCACCCCCTTTTGTAAGTACGACCTCGGCACGCACAATCACAAGACCGTGGCACATCGTCATTTGGATCTCCTCTGACAAGCATGCAATAATCTGACATGCAGGCCAGCTATGACCACACGGCCCAATTAAGCTTTGAGTCGCCAGAATTAACAGAGCACGAGGACCCTCTGGCCTTGCCCCAAAACATGGCAACTGTAATTTGACTGAATATCCAGTGTTATGACGATGCAAAGCTGACATGCATACATTACTTATGTAAAGACTAGCTGTGATTCAGGCACTTCTGGTGCATTTCTGTGGAACGCATCGAATACATAGACCAGCATGCGCTGTAATAGCGTTTAATGAGGTCTAAATTGGTCTGTGACATCTTCGAATGAGCTGATCCTATTAGTGACCGATAGCTTTTTAGAAAATGGAATAGGATTTTCTTGCGAAAAACAGCAGACCTTCAGAGAGTTTTCATTTCTTGGAGCTTGTAATATTGATAAGTCTCTGAAGAGCGCAGGCTAAGAAGCCTACAGCCAACAATTTATTAAACATATTTGAATTAATGACGATGATTGAATTAATCTTTGAGTAAAGTGCAGTAAATCACTTTCATGAGATGTAGTGAGGGTTTGAGAGCATGGTGATTGGTTTTGGGAGGAAGAGCAGATGTACTGCATTGCCTCGATGCTTGATTGTTTGCTGTTGTCAGCTATGCTGTTGGCTAACTGTGGAGATAAAAGAGTGTAAGTGGTGATTAAAAGCCTCAATCCAGACTCAGCAGGCCTGGGCATGAATATGAAAGTCCAATGCTGATATGCGTTTTGTAATGCAGCACAAAAATATATACTATTGACTATAATGATTGGCCTGTTTAAACAGTGAAATGACTGTGGTAGGCCTACTGTATGTAATTTAGCATTGCATTATAGCGGGTAATTGACCGAAAGATGCATGAGCGGTAGCTGGAGGTTTCTAAAATGTAATATTTTTCTTCTGTAATGTAGTCTTTGCTCAAATATGGCAATTGCTTGAAGCACTTTCTTTCTTTTATTTTTTAAAATATAAAATGGTTTGGCTACTTAAAAGATATTATGGAAATAGATTATTCTTTAAACAAACAAAAGAAAAAAAGGTAGTCAAACTGCTTATATAATCAGAAATGCTCTCTTTTCTGTCAATCGTTCATGTTTTTGGACAACAATTCGACTGACACGCTTTCAAAAAGGTTGAATATGGTTGAATGGATGGGGATGTGTAGATTTTTTGTCATGAACAATTCAATCTATCCCTTGAGCCCAGTCTGTCTAGGATCCAAGGTGATTGTTGTTGGTAATGCCTGCTCAAATAAAAAAACTAAATACATAAAACTGAACATTTGACAAGGCAAAGCTAGGAAGCTAGGTAATCTGCTGCACAGTTAGCTTGCAAAACTGTTTTGCATGTTACAAAAGACATTACTGGTTGTGATAATTCAAACAACAAACATCATAATGCCTATTTGAGCTTGTGTTCATTACTTTTCCATTGTGCATGGTTCTGGAAGTGTTTTTCCAAAGTGGATTTAAAAAAAAAAATGAATTAACAAAATGTACATAATTGCACACAATGTTATTGATCGCTTCTGTTTAAGGTGTTTGGAACTAGAAAAGCACGGCGGTCCTATGGCATGGTAGGAGGCCACATGGGATGTCACAACACTACTGTGGGTTTTGAAAATGTCATCCTGGTTCGTTTCAGACGACAGGTCTGCAGGAGCTTTTGGCTGCTTTGTTGTAAAGATCAAACAGCAAAGGAACAGTCCTGAGACTGAGTAACCCCAGCATGAAAGAGAGAAGAGCTTCACCTCGCCGTGACACTGTTGAGGTAAGTCTGCCACTGCAGCATATCACATACACACATTTCTTACTTTCTGCAGCTTCACCAGCCGTCACCTGGCTCACACAACATGGTCCATGGAAGATTAATGAAGAAATCTGTCTGGGCCAGAGCAACCGTGTTTATCAACTCACCAAGATATGAGGGCTAACCGTCAAAGGCTAATTAAACACAATTATTAATCATTACTGCACGTCAGACTTTGCAGCTGAAATTTTTTACCGAAGCTGCTCTCGACAAGATGAATCAAATCTTTCCCACATCATGCTGAAACTACACAGAAGGCTGCTGGATTGCCGCACACGGCCCCTGTCTGCAGCCTCCAACATTTGACAGCACTACATTTTACCATGACTGCCCAGTAATGAGCTGACATTCTCTGGAAGAAAGGAGATTAGTCTTAACTGCCACCACACACAATGGTTTAAAGATAAAACTCTTTAAAACTAATATGACTTTTTGCATTTGAGTGGCAACACATTTTAAAATGTGCTCTGGAATGAAAAACGTGTGCTGCATTTATTTAATGGTCAGAAATCATTCTAATATGCTGATTTGATGCTTGTTACCAATAGTCTCTGCCTGTTTACCACCGTTCGTAGCATGAAATTAACCTGAAACAGAAGTTCAAGACTGTTCTTAATTAATAGGCGTTGATGATTAATGATCCGTAATGTAAAGTCGCAAATTCTCGTAGCGTCACAAAACTGAAGTTGAGCCACTGACGTCGCATGGACTGTTTTACTGATGTATTACTAATGCTACGTTTCAGGATCTGGCATCATTTCAGTTGTGTTGCTGTCTATGGAGAATTTAAAAAGCTCTCCTATTTCATAAAAAATATCTTAATTTGTGTTCTGAAGATGACCGAAGGTCTTACAGGTTTGGAACGACATGATGGTGAGTAAGTAATGCCAGAATTTTTTATTTTGCGGTGAACTATTGATGTGTCACTGATCTTTCTGTAAAATGGTTAACGCCCAGAGTTTATATTAGCCCAGAACAACAATCAAATTGGATATGCTGTAGTATAGAAAGAAAAATAGACTCTGGTCTTTATTCAGCAAGTGCATTTGCTTTAAAAATGTTAACTTTCATTATATTACATTTTGCTTGTCTTTATTCAGGGGTAGATGTGACATACTTGCCTGGAGCAACACAGAGCACAGTGCATCCTTAACCCTGATGTATGATTATTTAATTTTTGTTTCTTTTGGAACAGTCTTCAGTGTTTCTTTTGGAACAGTCTTCAGTGTTTCTTTTGGAACAGTCTCCAGCAGGGAAGCTGGACCTGGATCAGTGCTATTCACAGTTCAATGGTGCTGTAGGTAATGATAATGAGGGCAGATCTAATTGCAGTAAGGCTGGTATGCCACCCGCAGATGTCTCACCTACGACTGACCTGCTGTCCGCAGTCATGCTGCGATCTGTATCTTTTGCATGCCATAAAAGCTGTAGGAATATGTGTGTTTATTTCCACACTTTAAGTTCTGCAGTGTGTGTAATGGCACTGTTGATCAAACCTTGTAACAGGCCGGCCTTCCAGTGAGTCAGCTTGCCTGTCCTTTCTCATCGCTTTAATCCCGTCTTTTGGAGCAAAAGAAGGAAAAACCAGTGGAGAAAAATCCATATCCATCCAGAAGGGCCATCCTCATGGCTTGTGCCTCAGAAGAGCTACAGGGATCGATGGCATTTGTGTAATTGGCTGGCCAAGGGTCTCTGGGACTCCTCACAGTGTAATTTCTGCTCTCTTTTTTTTATCTTGGGCAAATTGATCACCATGTCAGAAGATTCACCAAACAGAGGGCAAGAGGTGACAATTTGTTTCTTAAGTGTGCTTCATTCCTTTATTCTACACAGAGGGAGATTTTTGGAGGGTAGTGCTTTTAGAGAATGTGACTCAGATAAAACTGGGATTTTAACCACTCTACTTTCGCATCGATTAGAGCAAGATTGCTGGCTTTCAGTAAAAATATCATGCTTTATGCCTCGTTCACACTAGCAGCGACTTCTGACGCTGTATGTCGCTAGAGGCTGGCAATGATAGCGGGCGTTCTCATTAATGGTTTCTTAGTAACGCCATTGTTGACAGCAAATAGGTTTCTTGCCGTGAAATACAAACATTTTGGAGGCAAATGACTGAATATAATATAAATGTACACAGAGTCCATACATACAAACAAAAATGAATGTGAAATAGAGAGTATTTTTTTCCATTGTGTGCGTTTATCTATGGCAAAAAACACAAACGCCATCATCACTGCTGGAGCTGAAAGGAGAATGAGCATGTGAGCACTCTCATCATCTTTCCTATTGGTTGTTGCTCCCGAAAGTCGTTCTTCATTTGCATAAAGTTGAGAGATTCTGAATTTTGTCGCGTCACTGGACATGCCCACATCCGGTCGCCAACATTCGCGCATGGCCGCTGTCGCTCTTGTCGCCGGAAGTCGACAGCTCTCCATTGAAATGAATGGGATTGCGTCGCTTTGTTGCTGTGTGTAGTGTGAACAAGGCTTTAGGCAGAACATACTCAACAGCAGCATCATATTGGTTACGATGCTAAAAGTTTATAGATCACTTTTCATCACAAAATTATAATATGCTAAAATAATATACTATATATAGCATGTACACTACCATTCAGAGGTTAAGAAAATAAATGAATGCTTTTATGCAATGATGCATTAAATTGAATAAAAATTAGTTATGTCATTTATAATGTTACAAACATTTCCATGCCATATAAACCTTTTTCTTTTGGACTATATTGCTCAAAGGGTCCCCAAAAATGTATAAAATTTCTTTACAAATCATAGCATGATTTTTCATGATTATAAATCATAATAATATTACATGTTTCCTAATAATAATTATGGTATAATAATTGCTAAAGTTTTATTAAATAAATCCCACAACATACAGTATATTACAATAAATTATTAATAATTTATTACATTATAATAAATTAAGTAATATTTATTTCTATTGAACAGCTACTTTAAGTTGTAATGTACAACAATTATAAATGTAATAAAATCTATAAATTAGTAGATTAATATATTTAAATATATACATTTATATATAAATATATCAAATCTACCAGTTAATGTATACAGTGTAAAATGTGTATGTGTATACAAATATAAAATAATTTAATATATACATATTTTTTTTTTATTATTATTATTATTTTTTTTTTTTGTTTATTCTATTTTATCCTTTCACTTTATCCATTTTTTTTTGCTGTCATTTGGCAGTGAGAGCCAAACCCTAGTCAATGTTCATCTGTTGTGCTAAGCAGCATTCATGCTAGAGGAGTTCTCCCTGACTCTAGTGCTTATAGCTCTCTGTGCCACCTGCTAGCGTTAAGCATTGGAGATTTATTCAGTGCGATTTGAGTGGGACTCCACATGGAAATGAAGATGGCAAAGAAAAAAGGGGAGGTGAATGGGGGTGAGGCCGCTTTATGTCCGCAGCATTCAATTAAATGCAAATGTTCCTCTCCAGTGCTCTGTGAGAGGGGGCACCTGAGGGCTCGCTCTCTCACTCCCTCGCTCTATCTGCATCTGTCTCTCTTTTTCTCGCAGCGCTCTCTAGAAATGTCAAAGCTGTCACTCAGATGCTTCTCCATCCTCTGATCAGCCATTATGAGAAGGGACATTTGACTACTTTCCATTGGCCATAGTACAAAACATGCCAAAGGGAAGGTTTACAGAAATGTTAGCTCACAGAGGGGCTTCATGGAGGCATGATGGGAGAAGGCCGATCGTTCATAAGATCGCTGACTTAATAATGTTGCAAAGTGGAGTGATCTGATAGTAATATTTCCTATCTCACAGCATCTGCTCTGTTTTTCTTGTGTGCACATATTGTGTGCCACATAGATTATCCAGCATTACTAATACACAGTGCTGTAGTATATGTGATTTTTCAAATCTGTTTTCCCATTTGATTACCCTGCTGAATAACTGCTGGCAGAAATGACAGTCGAATAATCTGCTGACCTATTTCTCACTTTATTGAACCAATTCCATCAGGTCCTAGAAAACTTAACGGTTAAAACTTTAACGTAAAAGCCCATAGCTCATTTTTCGGGCCTACTGCTTCCTCATATATTATGGATGCAGTTCCTGAATTTAAAGAGGACACCGATTTTAGTTCACCCTCTGTATGTGCGTGTTACAGATGAAGAAAACCTTGAGCACTGACCCACGGCAAACTCTCACTGACCCTCCAGAACCTCACTAGGTTAGTAATACTTGTAACAGAAGACTTATGGGAAGTCTCCTTTACATCTGCTTTTAACCATGGCCCTCATAGAAATTTTTGATGAGGTCTAAAGTGAATAATTAAAATGGGAAGCTTTGATCTATACATGCAAACTGAAAAAAATCACAGAGAATGTATGTTCCTGGCACTTTACACAATTAGGGTACATAATAGGACTTGTTTAATATAATTTTGAATTGATTTTATTTTATAAAAAAAATAGTCAGTGAACGGGGTTGCTTAACATTCTGAAAAAGCTGATTAATTTACATGAATTAATTAATATTCATATTATTTGTGTGAGAGGATTAAACATAATGATTTGGTAATTGCTAATTAATTCTATAAATTGTCACAAAATGTAATTGATACAGTAAAGAAATTTTTTTCTTTCAATCTAATCTTTTGGTAACTTTTGGTAACAATTGGCTTAATATCAATATAGTCTTACAAATACAAATACAAATCTTAATTGCTAATTGAATGCAGTCAGGAAGGTCAAAGATTTCTAATGCTTGGTAATGTTATTGTTAAAGCGGCAATCCGTAACTTTTACTAAGGGACTACATGCTGGAGTCACGACAATTATAAATTATTAATTTAATTATGAAAAACAATAATTCAAATAAAGCTGAAATTAAGTAAAATATAAATATTAGATGAAAAATTTAAGAAACCTGGATGAAAATTAGAAATGTAGTAGCTAACTGAAATAAGCTGGAAAATTACAGTGCCTCTTCCTTTGAGGAGCGGGTTGCTGTGAATAGGAATAGGAGTGGGAGGGTGTTTAATCTTGAATCCACTTCTGTAAATAAGAGGCAGCAAGACACACTGGAAGATGCTGGATTAGAACATGATAAAGAGGGAGAAAGAAAAGCATGTGATTTGAGGAAGGAGTTGCTTTCTCATCATGGTGGCTTACAGAGCTGCGTACGTGTCAGTGTGTTTGTCCTCCTCCCCGACTGCTGGTAAAGAAAGAAATAGCAGGACTAAATAGCCATTAGTGTGCTAAGCTTGAGGGAGCTGCTTTTAAATATGCAGCGAGGAAAAGCTTCACACAGTGAAGTAAAACATGGAGGGAAACCAACAGCCTTGCCACACGCAGCCTGATTTTGAGACTAAATCTTTCCCGCCATATGGCCCTACATAAATGGCATGAGGGCACATTTTGTTAGTATGACTAAAAGCTTACTATAAACGGATAAATTAGGATACAATTATGCCTTATTATATTTCCATTTGCTTTTATATCACCATTGGGCTTGTTTTTTATAAAGTCTCTA
Organism: Enteromius unitaeniatus; assembly: GCA_032359435.1. Taxonomy (NCBI): domain Eukaryota; kingdom Metazoa; phylum Chordata; class Actinopteri; order Cypriniformes; family Cyprinidae; genus Enteromius; species Enteromius unitaeniatus. The sequence goes on from JAUMHI010000052.1 coordinate 11,756,912, forward strand.
AGATAGTAGTGCATATGCGGTTTTTGAGGATTATTTCCAGTACTTATGAGAAGCTTGCTAGGAAAAGTTTAATTCACTTAAGCAGCTATGCGTTAGCCTAGCATGAATTTGATTGTTTACTCTTTCGAAGTACTTGTATTAATTAATTAATTAATTAATGAAAAGCATCCAGTCCCAGGTACATTATTTTTGAGGGTTATCTCCGGAATACATGTGCATATGTTGGTTAGGAAAAGTTACATTATTTACTTCAGCGGCTGTAAGCATTAGCATATCAGGAATGCTAATTTTAGAAATACTTTTGTTTTTGCTAAGTGCAGTCACAGGCTACATTGTTATTGAGGGTTATTTCCAGCATACATTTGCATTATCTTGCTAGGAAAACATTATTCAGTGTAGGCTGTGTGTGTTAGCCTAGCAGGAATGCTAACTGTCTAAGAGGCTTTGGTTAGTATTAAATGGGTCATATGATGCAATTTCAAGTGCATAGATAAGATCCCAGAAGTTGCAGACTAAAGTCTCAAAACTTAGATAATAAAGAAATTTTTTACAAAAGACCTGACAACGCACCCTAAAACACCTTATTTAAACACGCCCCCCACATCTCTGTCACAGAATGGGTTTATTTACATAGCACCGCCCAAACGTTTACGCAAAGAAAGAAGGAACTATTATTCTTGCTGTAGTGTTGCTGTCAGCACCATGTTCAGGAGATGCTGTGTTTTGTTGTGAAAGTGAAACTATTTTGTGCTTCCATAAAAGGACTTAACTAGAAAGCAGTGGTTAAGTAGTATTTACAACACTGTTTCAGAAGAGTTCAACCCAAATATTCAGATCTGAGATGCAACGCGACTCGTAAAAGGACTGCACAAGTCATTATGATCAGTAATTATGTCCCCACTGGATGCAGCAAATGCCTCATTTGGGACACAGCATCTTGTTATAGTAAGGGTAATATTTCCATCACAAGCTTGAGGTATTCGACCAATCACAATGCACTGGATAGCTGGTCAATCAGAACACACCTCACATTTCAGAAAGATGAGCATTGGAAAAATATCTGCATTTCAGAAAGACAAGACTTAGAAGAAAAGCTATGTAAAATATGTGGAAAATGTATTTTTTTAACTTTAAACCACAAACACATTGCATTACACCAAATAAACAAAATAATATCATATGACCCCTTTAAGTTTGTCTTCCTTCTCTTTCCGTCACATTTTAGTTGACAAATCTTTGAGTATGTATTCCTTTATTTTACTTAACACTTGTCTTTTACACAATAGGCCGTTACAGTGCCCAGCTCTTCAATCCTTTTACATGTCCAGCCATAAAGAGGACAGTAAAATGCTCTGGCCCTGACCCTGCTTGTATTTGTCTGCACATGAATAAAGGCTGGTTAGTTCTCCACCTACAGCCACATGGTATAAGCATTCAGTAAGAAATGTGGATCATGCCCCTTTCAAATAAAATGCTAATCTGTACCGCATCAGTTTATGTGTAAAGTTTTCTTTCTTTCTTTCTTTTCTTCCTTCAGTCTGACTGTTTTGCATCTTCACTCTAATTGCAGAAAGGTGTTTGGGAAATTATCTTGGCACAATCCCCAAATGACAAATTAGTTTGCATTAGTGTGTGGATCCATCCAGATCCTTCCAATTACTTCCTGTATGTAATCAGACTTATTACAGAACCCTGCTGTGTTTGAGGGGTTTTTCTATCATCTCAACATTCAAGAAGAAAATAAAGGTTTTGCGAAGTATGGGAATACGCTGATCCAATTTTGGGCTTTTTATCGGCAATGAGTCTCCGTAAATCAGAGGAAGTTAAAGAAGGGAACTGTCTGCTTTTAATAAATGGCCTGGCCATAACTTTTCTTTGGGAAACAAGCGTATTGAAGAATATAATTTAATTTCTCGTTTAAATGGCTCAATGAATCAGATAAGGGTAGCACGCTCAGAGGCAAAGGATGGCAGATGAAATTAAATGGAAGCGGAGGAAGTGGGAGTGTAAAATAGGGGGACGTCAGCATCAGGCACGTCATTTAAATCAATGCACTACCTATCAACACCAGCACGCTTTGCAACCGCAGATGTATCTCAGTATCTCCCTTTATAGGATTGCTCCACTTTCCTCTGTAGAGAACTGTAAAATCAACACTTTTTGATTAAAACTGGAACTCCACAGAATTGAAAAAGTCATCATAAAATTTTAAAAGTCCCCTGTGCCGTTGGACATTACTTTATTATTCTGTTTGTTAATTTTTTTAGCTGCCAATGGGCTTTTTGATTTTTTCTTGTTATAGTAAGGTATGAGGTATATAGAGATGTATAAATATTTGATTAATGAATATTGTACCCTAATTAAAGTAGCTTTTTAGGAGGATCATGTTTGTTACCAAACATAAAGTAACTAAATTAGGATACAGTTTTGAGTCTTTTGCAGAACAAATGTGTTAAACATGAAACTGCTGGTTACTTTAAAACTAACCTTCATCTGGGAGATCACAGGCATATGTCAGTTTTTGTTCTGTTAACTGGTTGTATATGTCAGATTTATTGCATGACTCGGGCAGTGAAAAGCTGTTGCTATCAAAAATGGTTTATTTTATCAACTGTGTTAGTGGAATGATGAAGGGATAGATCAAATAAGCCAATTAATGGAAGGTTCATCATAAAGAAATTTCATGCTGAAAATATTTCACTTTATGTTAGGTGGCCTTATCTACTATGTTCTTACTTAAAAAAAGTAAAACTTTTAAAAAAAGTACAATGTTCTTATTGTGTTCATATTGTATTGAAAAACTCATGGTTAAGGTTAGGAACAGGTCTGGTGGTATGGGTAAGTTTAAGGGTGAGTTAAGGAGTAAAGGATGGGTCAGCAATGTAAATATAAATTAAATCACAAAAATGAATTACATGTAGGTACGGTATTTTTAAAAATATAAACATGTATGGACACAATGTGCATTGTACCAACTTATTAATTTAAATTTAAATACATAGAAGTTAAGGCCACCTAATATAAAGTGGGAGCAAGTATTTTTTAGTATTTAGTATAATACAGTAGTTTATATATATGGTGTGACTGCTGTATTTTGATTCACTTAAAATTAAGGTATGTGGTATTTTATTTTAAATTACATTTTGACGTATCTTCGGCCAATCGTGATAACTTCACAAAACATGTTGTTTGATTGCACGGTTTCTGTTGTTTAATACGGTACAGATTTACAAATAAGACAAATTGTTATATCACATTATATTACATTATATTTTTTTAAAGAAAGCTCTCATCAAAGCTGCATTGATTTGATTAAAAATACAGTAAAAACTGTAATATTGTGAAATATTATGCAATATTAATAATATAAGTGCTCCAGTTTCCTAATATTAAAAATATTGTGCTGAAACCATGTTACACTTTTCCAAATTACGAATTTGTAAAAAATTTTTGTAGCGATGTAAAATTTGTTACGGTCACTTTTCATCAATTCAATGCATCTTTGCTGAGTAAAAGAATACATTTCTTTTCTTTTAGGTACAGCAGAGATGACCTTAGATCAGTTCAGACAAGGATATTAAAGCTGGCTGATGCACCTAAATATTTGATGAAAAATAAAATGCAGATGTTTGCTTTTTCTTGCTCCCTCATAAAGTCCATATCTGCATTTGTTCAATCATGCACAAACAGAGTTACGTAAGTTTGTTTACACTTTTGGCCCAGAAGCTTAATGGACGAGCGTCAGATTGTCTGTGGGGACGTAAACATGCATTCGCCTAACAAACAAGTGCTACTGCTCTTGCACGTAGAAGTCTCACTGAATGCGCAGCGACCCATCTCTTCCATTTCATCCATGCTCTTTGGCCACTAGGGGATGAGGGGTTGTGCGAGCGCGTGCGTGCGATGATGCTGATGGTGGTGATTAAAGGCTTCCATTCCTTTGGGAGATGCAGGGAGGAGTGCCACTTAGTCTCTCACTGGGCGCAGATGGCCCATGGCAGGATGGATCATGTCACATGGCGAAGGGCGAAATAGGGGGCAAGGTGTCCCCTCCCTGCTCTTCTCCGGTTCGCCGTGCGACCTGTCACCAGCCATCGATGTCAGGTGTCGCTGCAGGGATCGGACTGCTCATTAGGTTTGCCTCAATTTTCTCCACCTTCCTGCACTGAGAGGAACAACATTCAATTTGTGTCACTCATTAAGTGTTTTATTCCCTCTGACACTCCACAGAGGGTCACGCTGCACTCCTGCTCGCAATAAAGGGAATTACTCATCTTTATAAGAAAGATTTGTATCGTTCCAAGAAAGAAATGCCACCCTCAAAGCGAGGGAACAGCATGTGCAAGAAGGTAAGCGAGTGTGGCCCAAAGTTGTTAACATTCGTTCATTCTGGGAGACCTAAGTATAACTGTCTGCTGTCTAGGGAGGTGTTTAGCACTGTCCACTTGGTTTTCATTCTGGTGTTAACATTTTTGCGGTGGATAAATTTAGCCGACTAGCTACCTTGGGGCAGTCAACACAGCTTAAATCCCGTCTATCGCTACATTTGTGTGTCTTAAGCATGTCTTCTGGCAAAAAACCTGTTTTAGAATTAGTATTCAGTTACAGTCTGATTGGTTACAGAGGGTTATCATTTTATATAATAATATTTGGAGGCAGGTGGTGGGCTTTTTGTCAATTTATAGATGCTATAAGATCAGCTGGAATATGTTGTTATATATGTGGAATATGAGTTTCTTATGTAAATGTCACAACATTTTAGTTAAACATTTCACAAAATACTAATTTTTCCTGCTAAATGTCACCAATTTATACTAAGTACTACAATAATATCTTATCAGGAAATTAAGAGAAGCAACGCTTCACGGGGGGGGGGGGCAAAAACTCAAATACCAATATCATAATACACATGGCAACCTTGAAACGTGACTAACACGGTAATGGAAAACTCAGCATGCTAAAGTGAGACTGGCCGTCCAATTTATGGATATCAGTGTGACCATTATGACTTAAATGGCCTTGGCTTGTGGGAATAATTGCATTTCTATGGTTGGGTGAGGGCATGTCTGAATGTGGTAATAAACATGCATGTTTTCCAGTTTGGCTCAAAAATAGGAGGGAATGTGAATGTTATGCTTGAGTAAGACGTGGACTAAAATAGTCACAGCACGTGGCAGGATGCCATGTATACGATTATTGTCATTATTTTGCTTCATTCATATATATGCAGAAAGTGGTATGTTTTATTTAGGATTATTCTGTACAAGTAAACTGCGTTTCATGGTTATACATTTAATTGATGAATTTTAAATTAGGACTATTTTCCATGAAGGGATGCTACCATATGCATATGTTAAGAAATATGCTCTCTGTGGAGGCCATTGCTGCCATTTGCTCAACAATAAGGATGGGCCTGATAGTGTGTGATGGTTTCAGGCCATATACAAGTGTTGCTTGCTGGGTTGACACATTGTTTTAATGTCATAGAGAATGTCACTAAAATGTCAAAGTTTATTTATCTATTAATGAACGCTAGCATTTTTAGTAGGACTAGTAAATATATTTGCATGGCAAGTAGACCACAACATGTTAAAAAAAAAAAAAGCTCTGCTTTGCATAAGCCTTGATCCACTATCATGTTGTCCTCTGTTTATGAGTCACTTCCTTTTAATTTAATATACTGGGTTACCTAATAAATAATTCAGCTGCATACCTTCTGATATTTCACAAATGCCTTGAGCCGTTGGAGCAGACAGCAGCCAGTCTGTCTTACTCTTCCATGTTAGGCCATTCTACAAGGATAAGTCCATCTGTTCATTTAAGTCCTGAATAGTTTCTGGAACCGGCACCTTAATGAATGTTAATGACAAATTGCCCAAACATTTTGAAAGCTTTAGGCCAAAAAATAAAACCAGGTTGCCATATCCACTCTGAGTCCCACTTTTGTCTTTCTTTCCTTTGTTAATGAATTTCCACGAAGATCAGTTGCTCTGACAGTGCAATCTTCTCGCTCAGCCAGTCTGATGCTGTGATTAGTATTAATTGGACTGAGTCAAAAATGCAGCGATGACCCCAGCTAAGCTGCCTGTGAGAGCAATTAATGAGAAGAGATGCCTTAGTATTCATAACCAAGCTCGCTTGAGAAGACAGGAAGAAATCTTGCAGGACAAAGCAGACTATTTTTGTATTTTTTTTTTCTAGCAGCAGGCCTTTTTTAATGAACTGTTCTATTGCTATAGGCCAGCAAGGATATATTTAAGAATTTAGGGAAAGTATGCATAATGCAGTTATAGAAGCAGGTTCTTTCGACTTCCTCATTAAGGAAGACATTTATGTTAAGAAGTGTTTTATCACTCGACTTTTTATCTTTTTGGTTTCTGATCCACATTGCATAAGTATGTTCTCAGAAACTAAGCTTTCTTTGTATGTACAGGCAAATTCATTTTTCTGTATGTCCAAATGAGTTCAGATGTAACACTTACAAATGACAGTGTGAATCAGACAACAAGCATTGTGAGCTGAAAACTGAAGTCATAAAAGATTTGATTCAGCCAGCAGTCAGAGTAAACAGCTCAAACTCTTTACATCTTGCTGCAGTACAGGATAAGATTAAAAACTCATTGTCAAATCAAAGTTTTTCAACCAGAGTGACAAGTCATTTTTATTTTACGGTTTTCTTATTTTATGCTTTCACTAAAATGACATTCATGTCTTTTAAGTCAGCTTAATGGGTATACTGACATCACACACTAAAAACTGGCTTTTCAGTTTCCTTAAAAACAATCATTTATACAGTCCAAATAAAACTGTGCATTAAAACCATGCATTATTATGACAATATTAAATTATATATAAATAAAAAAAATGTTTTCATTGAAAGTGTCAAAAAAATGTCTGATGAAGAATAGAATCTGACCCGAGTTTCGCTCTTTTCTGGTAAGTCTACAGTGTGCGAAAACATTGTTGTGTTGAGCTACAAAATGAAATGTTAATGGCCGACCGTTTGATAAATCTCTTCAGTTTATTTTACTGTCACTGTTTGCGTTCATCATCACGCTGCAAGATGGCAGACTGATGTGTTTGCTCATTCACAGATATGCCCTTGAGGCTTGTGAGCAGTGCTCTGTCTTCACCTCCTCCTTCAGACGTATCCATACCACTCTTAGCACAAAACATATTCATACTATATGCCTTTTATTTTTTATGTAGGGTGCCTGTAAAGCCATGAATTCTTATGAGCTACACAGATTTGACATCGCATCCCGGTCCAGGCTTTCACTTTGATTCAATTTGATTTTTAGTTCCTTTCAGTTGATTTGTTTGTATATGTGCTTACAGAAATGCAGTGCACAGACAGAGCAATGAGTCTGGGTGCCTGTGCGGTGATGTGGTGTGTTGTGACAGTGCAATTTTTTCTTTTACTTTGAGACAGATGTCTGTGATCTTTCCTGCCCTGAGTTCATCTGCCCTCTTCAGCGAGCACAAGAGGTGAAGTCCAGCAGCCCTTTTGACCCTATTACGCATATGCTCGCTCACATTTGTGCACATCCGCACATATACATAGCTCATTTGCTGTACTGCTGTTTCCCAGCGGTCAGGAGTGAGCCCTTGCCCATGGATGACTGAACTAAGCCTGCTTTTTAGATCGAGAAAGAGAATAGGGAAGAGGAGGTGTACCTTAAGATGAATGTGAGATTATTCACAAAAAAAGAAACTTGAATGTGAACAGACCTTGTGTGCATGTCATTATGGTTGGGAGACATACAGAAAAATCTATTCTGGTCGCTTAATCATTTTCATGATTTGGTCCCCGTGATTTTGCCAAGACATACACTTTTTGTTGATCCTGGATCAACATTACGGTCCAAAAATATGGACTTTTACCAATCCCTACCCCTAAACCTAACCCCAACCAAAACGTATTCCTAAAATAAGTGGGAAATCATGACTAATATACAATGGTGTAGAAGCACCTAACCCTGATTATAAGCCTAAAACAGATATTTCCTGAGTAATTATCCCTCAAATCTGATTGGTTGATTGGAATGTTGTTTCTTGTACTTGGTGAAATCACGCTCACCCACCAGGTTACATTTATGTGAATTAAATATTGTAAAAATAGAAGTATCAGAAACATTGTAAATTATGATATACTGTAAAACAACTGTTTAACTGTTTTTATACTTTTCCAGATTTCTTTGATGAATTGAAGATTTTTTTTCTTAATAGAATGTTTATTTAAAGTAGAAATGTTTTGGAACATTCTAATGTCTATACATTCAAACTTAAACCTAAAATACTATCTTCAATATTTGTGAATTATATTGATTAACAGAATAAAATGTATAAAAATGAATTCAGTTCCAGTATTGTTTCAAAAATGAAAACACCTCTGAAAAGGTCTTGATTTTCAACCCTGGGAAAAAATTCCATTCTCTTATCATGTATCGCATATAAACTTTCCATTTCTATTTTTTAGGAGCCACTCCACATCAATTCTATTGCCTTTTGTTGCTATAATTTTTATTAAGGCCAGTTTAATAGGGATTATCTCAAATTGTTCACAGGCCAATCCATGATAATAAAAGAGGATTACAGTAGCTAGATGGCAGGGACGTTCATGGAATGATGATAAGTTAAACAAGACGTCACACGCACAAGTCTTAATTTGGTTTGAGGCTCCTGCGTGTCATTTTCAACCATATGGAGCCAGAGCCATTTGCATGGGGTAAATAGCACAAGACTGTTTCCTTTGTAGCAGATCGATAAACATAATCGACCCTGCCGTTATAGTCAAATGGGCATGTCTTTCCAACAGCAAATATATTTGCTAAGCAGCACCTAGCCTGTCTCATCTTCTTAATGTTGGAAACATCTGCCCTCACTGAAGACTCATCTGTAGGGGGACGGAGGGATGTGCTGCATAAATTTTCTCCCATCACTCACCCTTTCATTCTCTCCCTTCCTTCCACAGTCTCGCCTCTGTATCTCTTTCTCACACTCTGAGGCATCTGTTCTGTCACACCCTTCGCCTCATTAGCAATGCTAACATGAGGAGGATTTAACAGATGTTTATGACAAACCGGCTCACACTTACCTGCAGGATGAAGACATTAAAAGACCTACAAGATCACAAAACTCCTCCTGAAAGACCACACATGCCTCAAAGCCAGCACAAAGCAGCGGGATAGCGGGCAGAGGATATAGAGCATTGTATTTGTATTTGCAAGGTAACCCTTAATAATTGTTTGCAGCTGTACAGTCAGCCCCTAGTGTTTTTATTTTTAGAAAGCAGAGCCGTGGCAGCGATTCGCCCTTCGGTGGGGGCTTTTGTCTTATGCTTGACGTGAAGTGGTTGTTGACAGTGTTCTGTCGGTCTGGACTTACACTGCTGTCACCTTTAAAAACATTGAAATGGACTCTTTGAAAGCCAATTATGAGAGTCAAGTGTGTTATTCCATAGGTGGAATCAGTAGGGAACGTGTCAAGTAGAAACGTTTGTGATTACAGTTTGTAACTGTAAAAACATAGTTTTTTAGAACCATATTTTTTGTATGATAATATGATCATATGTGTATAGATATAAAATTAGATGAATAAATGGAATTATGTTAAAATTCTGTGTGTGTGTTTGTGTAAAATATATCAATTTATCAAAACAGTCAGTTCTAAGAAGGAACCACTTCAATTAGTAACTTATGAGTCAGTGTTATTTAATAGGCAACGCTCCCTTTCTTGGCTACTTTTACATAATTTTGCTTTAGAGTCACTGTTCGAATCCACTTTGGATCCATTTTTTCTCTTTTCTAATGAAGACGGAGCGTATGAGCTGAGCTTAAATAAATTGCCTCTCATTTAGATTGCCTTTGGATCTAGATGAGATGTGAAGCACAATGAAGGTTGATTTAGAGAACAGAGTATTATGAAATCAAGACATCTGACGATTCAAAGTGGATGCGAGTTTAACAAATTAGTTTTCAGAACAAGAAAAAATAATTTATTATCTACTGCACATTGGGACTGTCAATCTAGCTAAATCATTAATTAAGAACTATTTACGCGTCATGGTATTTTTCATTGAATAACATTTAAAAAGGCAGAATTTATTATAAAGCATACTCTAATGGACTGGGTTAAGTTTACCTCATAAAAAGGACATCATGAGTAGTTAGGAACTATATAAGCCACTAAATGAAGAGGAACTGTAAAGATAATAATGTTTACAGTGATGCACTGTCAGAGACCGTAGAGCTCTCTCATGCAAGAAAAAGTGTATATTTGCATTCAGTAATCATGCCATACACAGCACTGAGGGCTAATCAACATTGAGATAAACAAACTATGCAATTATCTTTCCAGTCTAGTTGTCAGGACAAGTCATGTGTTTAATTTCTTGGTACGACTTATTAAGAATTTATTCATTGATGTCTGGGTGCATTTTTATGAGCTGTCAGAATATTTTTCATCGCAAATTGGGTTGTGAGTCACTGTCATCAACATCCCCTGCCCAAAACTCATAAATTGGCTATTTTATTTATTAATTTACTTTAGGGGTCAAAAGGGGGATGTGTAGAAAATATAAGTCTATAATAAAATTATGTCTTTTTAAAAAGTCAGCATTAGCTTTATTTAATGCATGTTCCGGTCTCATTTTTCACAGTTCACAAACTTGCCACTGAAACTACTTTCCTTTTCAGCTGACGTCACTAAGTCCATCAGTGCTTTTAATTTGCATACCTTCCTTTCCAACGTTTGGACTCAATCTTGCTAATACACACTATTCATAATCCAAAAAGTTTGTCTCTTTTCTGGTTTCGATCTGCTTTTCACCTTAGCTTTAAAACGTGCGTTCCTTGTCGGCCCCTCTAGTAATTGGTTTAGTTCCATAAAAAGCTACAACCACACATACATTCTTACAAAATACATAGAGCATCACCTAATGTATTTATCACACCCAATCTGTCCTCATTGCACTCCCTCTCGCTCTCGGAGCCGCGTAATGCACCGGACACCTGCCAGCACTCTCACGTGTGTTGCTCCAATCTTCCAAGATGACACCCACACACGCACGCTTCCTCCCCACACATGAAGAGGCAGAGAAGGATTAGCACCGTGAGCTGACACTCCTCAGAGGAAAGAGTGTGGAGGAGGACAACAACAATAGGCTCGCTGTGGAGAAGCAGAGCGCGCACGCTAGCTTCTGCAAATTCAACTGCGACAGCGGCACGGCCACGGATAGCAACAGCAGGGAGGAGGAAGAGGAGGAGAGAGGAAGAGAGGGAGGGCGAGTTTCTGGATGCTGATCACTTCAATGAAATGACAGATGCGTGCCCCCACATCCACACAAACGTGCACGCACACTGCGTTATCCTTATTTTCGCAAAGCTCTGGCTGTGGAATTTCAATGCGACATAAAGCGTCTCTCTCACTCACACACACTCCCCTCTCACTCTCTCTCTCTCCTCGGCCAAGCTAATGTGTGAGTCAGTGCTACTCTATCCCGATGTGCTCTGCATGCTGACCAAAACTGCCATGCAGCGTGGAAAAGTGTCGACCTGTCAGTGCATCGCACAACTTGAGCAGGGTTTCAAACTATCGACACCAGATCTTGTGACACAACACCGCTCGATTAATTACTAAATGTCGGAGAATTAACCTACCTGCTTAGGTTAATTTCTGGCAGGTTGTTCTCTGCTGAAATAATTTTCTGTGATTTCATATGTCAACACCACTAGAAAAGCATCTGCAGTGCGCGTTCAAATGCAACGCGTAAAAATTTCGGTCTTGAGAGAAAATGATAAACTTCCCTACCGTTAATAGACTGGCCATTTCAGTGTACATCTCGGTCTCTTCTTCCTCTTTTTCTTCTTTCCTTTTTGTTGTCGTTAGGTTTTTCTCGTTTTCTTTCTTGACGTTAGTCAATCAACCTGTATCCTCTGTCGGATTGTGTATTAGCGCACCGCCCAGGGTCTCATGCAGGCGCTTTGTACGCACCTGCCTTAAACTCGGCTCTATTTCTGACACTGTGTAGGCGATCTACAGAGGACGGATCTGTGTTCTCCGTTCTCTCTCTCTTTTGTCTGTGTGTGGCTGTTGCTGTCAGTGGCTTGCGTACTTGAGCAAGAGACGAAGTGGAGGCAGGCAGATCTCTCTCTCTTTCTCTCTATTCTCTCCCTCTCTCTCTTTCTCTGCCCTTAACGTGTAGCCCCACCTCCTCTTTTTAGAAGTCTCCCATTCTTGCCCCCAACCCCTTTGCAGACTGCTCTATTTTTCCTTCTCTCCTTCATTTATTTCTCACAGTCAGAACAGGATATGAAACCTGTTATTTCCTTGTCACTTTCCCCTTTATCATGTAACTCGGCTGCAATAGTCACTTGCTAAGTCAAAAGTGCACCTATACTGTAACATGTATGTGAAGGACTGACTTTGATTTCGTTTGGCTAATGGAATGCTTCCTTAGACCTTGCAGACATATCCAGTCACAGTTCCCATTTCTTATGGACAGAGGACGACATATTTAATGGCCATATTGGATTGGTTAGAGCAGTGGTTTTCAGACACACCTGATTCATGTCTTGCAGACTCTACTAATGAGCTGATGAGTTGAATCAGGTGTGTCTGATAAGGGAGATATGCAAAATGTGCAGGGCAGGGGTGCTTGCGGGACAGGTTAGAAAACCACTGGGTTAGAGCTTTTTAAAAAGGAAAAGCAGATATTGTGCTTCTGTACAACTCCATTTGTGTCTGTTCGTGCGATCTGCTCACACCAGGTTGCGGTTCAGCTTTATCTATCTATCTGTCCACCAGTCAGTCAAAATTTAAAGGTCAAAATGACCTGTTTTAGTGTAAAAAATAAAAAAGTGTAGAAAAGGCACAGAATTTATATGCAATTCTGAACAACTCGCATAGATGACTAGCAAGCCTGTTCTGACTAAATTAATCCATTTGTAATGATCAAACTTGTTTTTTCCAGGGCAGAATTTGATAAATCACAAACAAATCCATTAAACATTTCAGATTTTTCTTTTAGGTAAGACTTTGTCAAGCCAACGTTTGAAGCAAGACTTAATGAATTTTCCTTTTCAAGATACTTTTGTATCAGTATAAAGGTTTGCCGACCAACTGTGGGATTAAGTTTCATATCCAGGCACTGCGTTACTCTATATAAGCCATACATAGTCAGTGCTACACAATATTTTCACCAGGCATGCTGTATTAAATTTCAGTAAGATAGCGATATAGCGGAGCCTTTCTCAATTTAGAAGCATTTCACAAGTTTTCTTGTGATAATGAATTTTTTATTGCCATCTCTGGCATGATGAATGGATGTGTCTATGGCATGTCTACAGGAATATCCATTATGTGGTGCCGTGACATGGCGCTTAGATCCGCTCTGTAGAAAATGCTCACATGACCAGCTTTGACATCAATTAAACAGCCTTACAGCTCAGGGGCATGTGGAGCAGCCAAACGCTCGTCTCCGCGAGGACACATCACCCGGGAGGGCCAGATCAGAGCGCAGGAGGGATCACAGTTCACTAAGTCCCTTTCTGTGGCCAAAATGGCACAATGATTTGTCCTGTGCCAGTTTGAGCGTGAGTGTTTGATCGATAACCAGTGCCTTGCCATCATTATTCTGATGTCTGTTTGAATGGATGAGAGGAGGCAGGCAAAGAAAAGAGAATGGGGTGGTGGAGGGTGTAATATAAAGCGTGAGTCTGAAGACTGAAGAGCGTGGAAATTGAACGGCAGTGGATCCAAGGCCAAGCTCTTGAAGTGGCTGAGTTTTAACCCAGGGCTCTCCTATAACCATATGTCTGCTCGTTTCTTGCACAGATGCTGCTCAAACCAGTTATTATTTGACAAATGCTACTGGCCAAAATTTACCAGCCTGGCCTTTGCTATTATATTTTAGAAGCGGTCAAGCGGCTGATCATGACTCCGTACAGGAGAAAATGATTTCTGGGGGCCAATGGGGCTAAGCTGTGGTTTGCGATCCTCGTGGCTCCCATTTTCCTTTGCTATCATCTCGAGCATGTAATTTCAAAACTTGTAACAACACTGTGGGCTTAGTAATCAAAGCTCTTATGGACATAGCACGAACAGCAGATGAGGTTCCAATCTGTGCCAATTTCAGCACTTGGATATATATCACATAAAAACAATCAACAGAGTGTTGTATATGACAGGCTGAGATGACAGTGACAGGGCAGACAGCCATGGCAGACATTAAATGAAAGAGATATGGTGCCCTAAGGAAGCAAAGCAAGCTATTTCTCACACAGATAATTAAAAAGTGGGACTGGGCACGTCTTTGAAATGCTGTTTTTCTTAATAGTCAAGTTGACCTTTGCTTTGCATGGGAACATTTTGAAATGGCTGACATGACAGAGAAGAGAACATGGGCCATTTGCTCAACAATCCCTAACAGTCTAAGTACAATGTGGGAGGATGGAACTTTATATGCAGAAGTAAACATTTTCAAAATATGCAATGCTTTTTTACATACGGACTGATTATAATCGGGGTTTTTTTATTGGTGTAGAAAAATGTTTCTACTTCGAAATTGCTAGTAAAATTTAGGTTTTATTTACTTTTTTTTTTTTTTTTTTTTTTACAGTGTATGCAGTACATTCATGAACTATATAATTCCAAACTCTCAGATTCAGTTTTATATCACATGATTAAATATTTATTTTATATATATATATTGCAAATGGTTAGCTGCATAGAAAAAGTGTGTGGGGGGAGATGTGGCAAAAATAAAATATGAGTGTTAAAGAAAATTTAACACAAGTTTAGTGATGGGAACATTATGGGTAAACTTTTCCCTCATTTTCTTCTGCTGTTGCTTTCATTACACCATAGTTTAAGTGTCTGGATTTGATTTTGCTCCCTTTGTTGACATTTGATTTCAAATTTTCTTCTGGGTTGGAAGGACAAGCTTGGCAGAGACAGAACTCATGCATCAGAGACTTCAGTGGCTGGACAGCCCGCAACTTCTGCATGATGGATAAAGCTGCTTTTTCTCCAATCATCCTCCTTGACTGAGTGCTGGGCTGAGTGATGTTGGGTTGGAGTATAGGTTTGGTTCTGTGACTAAGATAAAAGAGTCATCTCATCTTACTCATGGTCTGGTTCAGATTGCATTTCCTTCTCTCGCTGAAGATGCACCCTGGGTTATGGCTGCAGATGCTGATGTACAGTGAGGAAGATGCTTTCAGTTTCTCAAAAAGACTTTTAACCGAATACTGCAACCTTTTTGCTACATTGCAAAGATGAATCAATATGCTCATTAAAAACATGTTTTTGTGTATAAACATTCACTAATGTCTGCAACTGGAAATCCTTCACACCCTTTTCACATTTCGAGAACTTCAGATGTCTTTAAAAATTCTAATTCTAATTTAGAAACCCTCCACCTTCCCCCGCTCCACCTGTATAGATCTGCTAAGCAGTGATCATGCATGTCTAGGAGGTTATTGAAGTTATATGTGTTTCTTACATGCTCACACCAGCATGCTGTGGATTTATTGGCAGTAGCAAGCCTCTGTACTTGCTCAGAAGCATCGGAAGCAGTGAAGCAGACCAATTCCGCCAAGAACAAATACATTAACATTGTCATGTCAATTACCATGGCAATCTCTGAGAGTGGTCATGACAGAAAGATATTTCTCTTCCTTTTAGAAATCTTTGATAAATAGAAAGAAGTGCATTTTTATTTGTTCTTTATATTTACATTTGTATGCTTTGTAACACTAATTTATTCAATGACATCTTTAATGACTGTGTCATTGTTGAATCCAAAAAGTTATTTAAAAAAGTGAATGAATGAAAATCTTATTTTAAAGTCTGAGGTTAAGTCAGTAGCTGTTCAGAAATGTTCAGTAGCTGTTTTGTATTCCAGGCTGTAATGTATATGGCTATATATAAACCACTTTTTAAATAAATAAATCTACCTTGAGAAATATAAATGACAACAAGCTTGTCTATCCCAGACTGCTTTATTTGTCCGATTCTGCACACAGCTCTACTGATCATGCCACCATCTCATACACTGTCGTTTTGCAAGACTCATCTGCTGCCCCAAGGCATGTCAGCAGGCCATGCACTCTTTCACAGACAGCACTTTAGTATCCTTCCAAAAGTAGCTTCCTCCCATGTATTGCATGCATGATTACATGCATTCTGTAAGCCCTGACAAGCGAAGCTGTAAAAGTAAACCACATTTATGGCTAGCTAATATTGATGATGATAAATATAGCTCAAATGTTTTGTGGATATGAGGATGTTATACTGTTAACACCCGTCTTACAATGCGTTTTTCTTTTTTTTTGCATACCTGGTCATAATATGCACGCACTTACCATATGCATCACAGCATTTTTTGTCAGTTCAGTATTTCACACATACTCGTGCTGTGCTACAGTAGCCCAAGGGTTAGATTTTCTCATCCATTTGTAAAAATGTGATGCCCGAGGATAATTTGCCCCTGTGAATCTAGGTGTTATCTAGCCTCACTTACACAAAAAAGGTTAAAAGTGATTTGTAAATATAGACATGCAGGTGTGACCGTGTAATAATCTACAGAAATAATTCAGAAACAAATATTCATGTTGTCAAAATAAACCTTTATATACATAACAGATGTGGATAAAACATGACAGAATCTGTTTAAATGAATTGGTAAGTGAATGATGTGCATTAAAACCTACCACCACCTACTGGTTGTTTTAGTCAACCCAGTCGCACAGCAGGTCGTGACAATATCACAAAATTATCCTTTAATCTATTTATTCGTGTCAGGGACACAATTATTTAGTTTTTTTAAACTATTTTTACTATAAAGTCGAGTAAGAATCGTATCTGTGCCACGAAAAAAAATGTGCGACTGGGCTGGTTTTAGTAGCCTGTTATAGCCTTTTTTTTTTTTTAATTATTCAATATTCATTAAAACATTAACACCCATTTATCATTATGAAATTTGATGACTTTCTACTTTCTAAAATTGATGTGTGATCAGAACAATTATTTAATCAGCACAAATTTTATCTTTTGACTCAATCCCTGAAAATGATTTCATATCTGACAACGCAGTTCATTGGTTTGTGCTCTCTGTAAATTTATTTATAGAGTTTGCTTTGCTTCACTTATGAGTTGTTCAGACTCTTCTTCCTCGCTTCCTTGCGTGGGTACACTTTGTTTGAATTCACAATTAGGCCTATTGTTTCTTTCTCTAAATTAGAAGAGCATATAAATGTTTCATCACTTTCCCATTGTATTGCTGATCTTTTTGAAATGTGGTGATGTGAATAAGATGGATGGCATTTGCTTTGTGTGAATATGCTATTTTGTTTTATGCTAAATGTTTGTGCCATGCTAAATTTGTCCAGAACAGTGCAAGATTCTGTAGTGCGTTGTTATGCACAGAATGCACAAAAGAAGAACAAAGGCTGCCTTATGTGCATAATGAATCCCATCGGCACAAAATGTGATTGTCTCTACATCCATATCAGTAAATTGAGAGCCATTATTCTTCAATTATTTACATGTTTGCAATCGCTTGAGTGCTGCAACTATGAGGTCGATCTATATAGCAGACTCGAGTACAGACACAAGGGGACGTTTTGCCTCCCCTGAGACGTGCTGCTCTTGATGTCAAACGAATGCCTCCTTTAAATGCTTATGGGTTCGTTTAGGTCGAGAGATTGTGAGTACTGGCACGCAAGGAGATATTCTTCTTCGTTCAAGGGCAGCAGCATATATAAACTATTATTAATAGCAGGTTTAGGACATAAGATCATCACATTATATGCAGGTTACATATGCTAGTAGCCAGGTGGTGACAAGAGTCTTTATGAGTAAGTTATTTGCTCATGCGATTGGTTCACAACTGCTGATTCATTCAGGAACAAAACAAGTATGAGCTAGTGAGTCATTGATTCATGACCTGCTCAGAGTCGTGCTTTTGCAGATTTGTTCACTGTCTTTTACTGCCTCCAAAACCTTATAAATGCGGTATGCATTCCAAGGTAGAAAGGCATCAAAGCATGTCTGAATCCAATGGCTTTGTCAGCGAGTGAGTCTGATCTTTACTGTAAGACGCTTAACCATTTATTTTGGTATAAATATAGAACAGTAAAGTGGCAATTTTGTATCCAAAATGTAAATTACTCACTATTAACATCTTGTTTAAGAACTGCTGTTTAAAATCAGTCGATGACCTGCTTTTGATAAATAGTTTAACAGAGTTAAGTTGTTGTTTACGAGCTTAAGATAATGGAATGATCTGTGTCGTGAACATCAGTTGTTTACAAAGACTTGACTGATGGTGCTAATAAGTTAAATATAATAGTTTAGCATGAATAAATAAAAAGACAAAACATTGCTACTGTAATGTAATAGTATTCTGAAGCAAACATGTTTAAAATGCAACTTGATGAGACTTTGATGTCACTTGGTTTTAATAAGTGATACTTGCATACTGACAATCTCAACTGAGGTAAATTATTTTTTTTACACGTCTTTTACTTAGAGCGCCGAAGTGTCAAATAAATTGGATTTTACATTGGACTAAAAAGTGAGACGTCTGCCAGGGATTTAAAAATGTGGAAATAGGCTTTTGCATTTATTCTTTTTTTAAACAAATTTCCATAGTCTGACCTCTAGATTAAAAACTGGTCCTGACATTAAAGACTTTGAAATGTCCTACGCAGCAGGTTAACGGCATGTGAACTTTCTGAGATCTTAGGTGAGAAACTTTACATGGCTTTTTCAAGGCTTTATTGCTAGCTAAGTTCCAGATCTGGTCTCTTGACCTTTTGCAGTTTTTGGGAGGCCCTGTCAAGTGAATTAATTGCCCAGTGACACACATTGCAGCTGGATCAGTCCCACGGTAGCCTAGCCCAGCAAGCTCCATTAATTACATTAGTCCTTTCCGAACTGTAGGTATGTCGTTTCAGCCTGCTTCTCCAAAAAAGCATGTGTGTCAGTGGACATTTTTTTTCTCTTCTGCAAATGCATGTGTGAATGATAGAGATATAAGAGAAAGGCAACTCTCAGTAAAGCCATTTCCATTCAGAGGTTGGAAGGCACCCAAAGGATTCTCTCTTTCAACACACCATCAAACCAAGCAGCTTAATATCAAGCCTATGCAGAAACCAAATACAGCCTTGGGACCTAAATTAAGGTAACTAAGAGAAAAATTATAATCAAAACACATCAGGAGTTTGGCTGCGATTAGCAGCATGTTGGATGCTGAGAAGCCCTGGATCTGTGAGTTGCTTTCCATCCTTCCGTTCTTCCTCTGCTGTTCAAAATCCCTTTGAAGAGGACCATTCCCCGTTGACCCATTCAGTAGACTAATGAGAGTAATTTTGTAGCCTTGACATCCCCAAACCCACCCCTTCCATCATACTCTGCTCCCACACAGTCCTACCTCCTACTGTTTAATTGGCTAAGATCTGGTTCCAGCAGCTTTTATGTGATCTGCACGTGGCTTGTATCTGTTGTTTCCCTATCAGGTTCTGATGACGTATCAGTGCACCTGATGATCCATAATTCGAAAGTTTTTCTGCTCTCAAATAAAGGGACTAGCACACTTCATGTTCATGCAACTGAATGGCATTTTCTTCAATGATAAGGATATGCACTGGATTGTAGAGTGCTCTGACGCTGAAGTAAGTTTTCTGAGGCACTTGTGTGAAGTAGCCCTAATGTGCCTCAAACTATCACTTACTACACAACCTCAAGAGATTCAGTACAAATAACAGAAAGAAGATACACTGACAAGGTCATCTCTCTGTAGCTTTGAAATTGCTGTGGTATTTTGCCTTTATGCGAAAGAACAGAAACAAATTTTTTATTTCTGATATGGGATAATATTATGAAGCAGACTTTCCTAGTTCACAACTGTTGTACAAAAAGGTCAAGGAAAGTTTTTGATATTTATTTATCAGGGCTGTCAATAAATATATGCTGATCAGGTAATCACATGAAAGGAATAGTTCACCCTCAGGCCATTCAAGATCTAGATGAGTTTGTTTATCCGTTAGTACAGATTTGGAGAAATTTAGCATTAGACAGCTGATAAAAATATTATATCAATTCAAGACATATGATCAAGTAATACACAAGTCACCTTTTCTAAATGTACTGTACATATCCTGCACTGTTTACAAGTAAAAAAAGTTTGGATTTTGTATGGATTTTGATGTGAGAGGAGAACAGATGATTCTTATTATCTAATACAAACTGCCTTCATCAGAAGCAATGTTTTGAAGTTGCACAAATGATGAATTTGTTTCTTACAAACACAAGATGGACTGAAGTTCTGTGGATTATTGTGATGTTTTTTATTACCTGTTTGGACTCGGATGGCACCCATTCATCAGTTAGTGAGCAAGTGATTTAATTAAATTTAGTGACTAAATTTCTTCAAATCTGTTCCAACTCATCTACATCTTAGATGGCTCGAGGGTGAGCTACTTTTAAGCAAATGTTCATTTTTGGGTGATTACATTCTGAATATTTGCTGGGAAAATACCTCAAATGGGTTTAGTTTTAGAGAAATGTGTATTTGAGAGTCATTCACATTGGTTTTAATTGCATATCATAAACATATCCCTGACCTTTAGACTTGGGGGCTGTTCACAATAATCAAGTTATTGTTTTTAGGCTGTGCTTTTTAAAATGTGCACTTGCTGCTGGGTCACTTCTTGCTCATTTCTTGTGATTTATTAACACATCATTATTTAAGCAAACACAGTAAATGTACAACTCTATTATTTATTGATTTTTTTTTGTTAGATTAAACTCTAGGCCTCAGGCTTGAGAATCTTGAGAATATAAAATCTTGAGAAGATAAGAGCAGTTGAGAAGGAATAAAATGACATTTTGGACAAACTCCAGACTTGTTATTAGCATGTATTGCATCATGGATTAATGGCAAAACTCATGGTGATGCCACTGAGCCTCAGCCTTAAGGGAGCCAGATGTAAAAGGGACAAAAAAGACTGAACAGCTGAATCTGCCATGATTTGGCGCTCATCACAGCCCTGCCTAAAAATAGAACCCAAATCAGAATTTCAAATGAATCTCAGTGTTTGAAGATCAGTTATGTCCACAGGATACATTCTCCTGTTAATTCTCTCACTCTCTCATCCACTTTCTCATTTACATCAGGCAAGTGACAAATGATTGCAGTATTTTTTTGTCCCTGATATGTAGTGCCTCTTTCAATTTAGAAAAAATATGCAACTCCAAATATACTACACAATAAATACTGAAGATAAACTTCTCTTGGGGAGGAAAAATACATGCAGAAACACAAGTGGGTCATGCAAAAAATTCAGCCTGAGCTGTCTGGAGAGAATTTTCCATCTGAAAGTTATAGGTGTAAATATAAAGTATACAGTTGTAGGTGGTTTTCCATTGACGTAATCTGTAGATAAGATTGCACTGCGTTTTTTGTTGTCTTTCTGATACTGTTTGGTAGATTACAAGTGACATGTTGGACAAGAAAAAAAAAGGGACGTGGCTCTGCTTTATCATCAGGTAGAAATAAATATACCATGATTGAGAAAAATGATGGGTAGAAGTGTTAAAATAAAGACAGAAACATTATAAATTTTAATCTATTTAATGGCAAATTATGACTGCCTTTGTATTTTTTTAACAAGATTTTCCTTGCAAGGAAATCATGCTGTTCTGGGCCCTGTGTCATGAAAAAGTTCTCAATAGATGAGCTTAGAGGGTCCTCTTTGTAACAGGTTCATCATCCTCGGTTTTTAACTCTGCATTTCCTTAAGAAATAAAAGAACATTTGATGTTGCAATATTTTCATTTAGCCATGAGGATTTCTGATCTGCATCAAACCTTCTGCTTTGATCTTTACAGGAAAGTTGAAATTAAAAATGCTGTGAAATATTTTACGGAATCAAGACGCTAGTGCAGTGAAGCAAGAACTGTAAAGTTTGTAGAAGTTTAAAGATATAAGCTGATGGGCAGTAGGGGGAATTCAGGCTCAACAGATATTAAAATGTTCCTTGCAGACAGGCAGATAAAGCAGCCTTCTTTAACACTAAGGGAAAAGTGGAAAAATTACCAGTCCAGAAGGAATGAAAGAAGAATGATATAGAAGAAATGTGGAGAAAGCCACTAACACTCACTCAAGATTCAGGACCACATGAATTATGCATTCCTCCATGAGAAGGTGAAATAATCCTCAGTCTCACTTTTTAAATGTCTTACATTGGTAATCCCTTCTTTTACTTCAGAATGGCTGTCTTAGTCTCTTTCTTTTTCTTTATCTTTCTTCTGCTACTACCTTTGCCCTCTAATCATTATTGACTGTGTGGAGTTAAAAACGAATCCCTGGAACTAGATTAGGAGTGTTTCTGGATGTACTTTGGTTATAAAGGCGCTTGGCCACATGTCAGAGCTCTGACAGTTTCACCAGTTGCCAAACTTTCTTTCCTCTTTTTCTGTTTTTGACATTAAAGAAGAAGTTTGATTAAAATAAGTTTGTTTGTTCAGTACATTTATATCTTTTTATATACTAGTGTACATAATTCCTTTAGAATTTACTATTATTAAAATAAATTATTAAAATTAATTATATATATTTTTTTCTTTTTGGAAAATTGAACCCTACACCAGGGTTTCCCAAATTTTTCAGCTGGCGACCCCGAAAGTAACCGTGCCAGTGACTCGTGACCCCCACTATCCTTAGAAGTGGTTAAAATAAACAAATGTTGTGCACAACGGTGCACATTGGTCAATATTAACCAACGTTTCAATTCAACAAAAATAATATCCTAAGCATAAAGAGATGAAAATTACCTACACGTTACGTGCACATGTCGGAAAGTGTTGTAAATTGATCTGCTGCTACTCACGCTTTTGATTAATCCATCGTAATCACCTTAGGGGTTGCGATCAAATGGAAAGAAATTTGAAAGGCTGATGGCTTTTGAATTTGCATGTTTGTTTGTTTTTTAAATGTAACTATATTTAATTGTAACAACTATTGTTTATCTTTTGTTAGTTATAGATAAAATATGTTATTTATAATAGTTAAAAAAATATATATTTCTTGGAAATCCTCTCACAACCCCCTCTCAATGTCTCACGACCCCCTAGGGGGTCGCGACCTCTACTTTGGGAACCACTGCTCTATACGGATGTGTCAGACACCCTAGATCGACAATATGATGGTTTTTTAAAATATTTTTTTCCCCCAGCTGACCACAGACCTACCTGCAGCCCAGTGGGATTGCCTAAACCAAAAAACTTTGATATAAGCAGTGCCCAAGGTTTTTATTATTTCACAAGCAAACATCCTGATCCAGTAAGAATATGTCAACAAGAATGTCACAAAAACAACAACAAAAAGCTACTTGCATCTTTTTTTGAAGAACACATTTAAAAACACGCATTTAATTTTTTGGAACATGATTTAACATACTTCTGGTGTGTTTTTTTGAGCCAGGCTGTAACCAGGTTGTTTTGGGTCACCATTGACTTCCATAGTAATGTTTTTTCCTAATATGGAAGTCAATGGTGACCAAAACAGCCTGGTTGCTAATTTTTTTTTTAAATATATCTTCCTTTGTGTTCGGCAGCAGAACAAAGAAACCCTGCTTGAGGGTAAATGATGACATCCATTTTTTGGTGAACTATTCCTTTAATTTAGAGTTAAAGACTCTAAATGCACATTAAATAAATACAAAAATAAATATGAAAAGTTCAGAATATGTCAAAGCTTCCTTAAAACATTTAGAATATCTGCAGAAATCCAGCATGTGGAAAAATCTCCATAATCCATTCCACTAAATATTTTTTGTAGCAGATATTAGCGGATAATGATATTTAAATATTCTATTAAAAAAATATATAACATAAAAACATTGTTTGGCATTTATCAAAATCCGGAAACATGTGATATTGGGAGGATTAGCCAAAAACCAGAGAATGTTGCAAAATGAGCAGCAGAAAAGATTAGGAGTTGATACTTATAACAGACGGATCTGACACATTTGCAAATCCTCATTTTTGCTGTCTATTGTTATCATGAGCAGTGGAGCTGAGCTCAGTGCAGATTGCAGTCATACAGCTCTGTGATGCTGCCCTTTTTGATCCAACAGGAAGTTATTACAAAGCTTGCCTAGGAAAGAATGACTGACACAATGACAGCATAAAGCAAGAGTTTTGAAACAGAAAGGGGCTTCAGAATTACTTTAAGGTTTAGAAAAGTGCAAGGATGTTTTTGACGAACGCATTTCTCTTCTCATCCTTCAGCCGGTCTGGCTGTTTTGAAGACTTCCCTCACTATTCACACTCCGTTTGGTAAAGAACGTGATGTAAATACGTGTTGACACTGGAAGCTCAGCTAGAATTGGTGAGGGCGGCTTCACAAATATGTCTGCAGAAAAATCGTCTTCTTTTGATGCTCTTGTATCTGAACAGAGATGATTTTTTCTTGGAAAACGTTTCACCAGTCAAAAGCCATGAGGAAACTGCCTGACTAGCGAGCAACAGTGAGCAGTTTGGAAAAGATAAGAACCATTTTTCTCTCCCACCAGAAATTGCAACGGAAGATCTATTTTGTAGAGAACCTTTGGCGACCCCCAAACAGACGCGCACATCAATAAAAGTGTTGCTGCTGGAGTCTCACTTCCTTTTCCTCCTTGAGTCATTTGTAATAAACCAGCAGTCATTAACTACAGCAATATCTAGCCAAGCACATCTCATGTTTCACAGATTTTACAGTTTTGATGGATCATAGGGACTTACATCCCCACACGGTTTTTGCTAACGCTTTCCATGTTTAAAAAGCTGTTCTTTGTTTGTTTTTGTCTTTTTAGAAGTTATCTCTCAGATGAGGGACGTAGTTTCAGCTCCTTCTGTTGTGGTAGGATCTGGCAAACCTGAGAGAACTCTTCATTGTTTTTTTTCTTCTTTTTTCATCCAAGGGAATTTAGCGTCGGCGTGAATTTTGAGGACTCCCAGTGTGCATCACTGCCTTAATTAAGACGCTTTGAGAAGACTGTCGGCACATACATGTGCTTTGATCTCAGATACGTACAAATGACGCGCCCACGTCTGGAACCAAACGGCATTTCAAACGCCAACCCTTGACTACCACTGCCAACCTCATTACAGAGATCTACCTCTCCTGCACCACACAAATTGTAAACTTCAAGGATTTAGAGATGAATAAAGCCCACGAATCATCTCTAGAGGTTTAATCTAATCGTTCCCATTTTAGCCATCATTCCTTTCAGTTCTTGCCTGGAGTCAGACTGTCTTTCACTTTCAATTTCAAATGATCCAAAAACTGGCAGCGTGACTCCAACTGACCTCCACGTGCTTTCAAATGCTTGTTTCTAAACTCAAGGACTGCTTTTAAATTTCTTCTCTGTAATATTCCCCATTGTTCACACTAATTATTTAATTTGACCATTAAGAGAACTAATTAGCCTCTTGGAAAAGTTTCTTATTTTGCTGCTTAGCATTAATTAATTTAAAATCAAGCCAGAACTTTAACAGCTCTTTTGGTTTTAATTAGGGTTATACAGATACTCAAGGTGAAATTAAAATACCCTGGTGATTTAGAGGGACATAGGAGGAACAATCTCGAGTATCAAAATATTGAATCATTTCTAGTGCTGCATTAGCTTTTATCGTTATATTACAGTAATATCTGATTAATTTGACTACCTTTTTCACAGCAAGCAATGTTTTATCCAGGTGAACTGCAGAATGTGGCTGTTCTCACAAACAAAAATGGCTCATCCAAGAGCAAGGCTACAGATTTCTGGGATGTTTTTCTTCTCCCCCTTTAGGCAATCTGAATCACCAGACAGGTCTTGGAAGCAGAAATACACATGTGTATGTATAATTCTGTCACTAATTAATTGTGCCTAACTTCAGGCAATAGCTTGCTTTCTGCTTCCAGCACCTGATATAGTCTGCATGACAAACTTGCTTAACTACAGTATTGGCTTGACAGGAAAAAAACAGCTCAATTTTAGCAATCCTATTTTTGTGTAGCTGACAGTTTATGGTGACTTTTTTTGTTTTTTTGTTTTTCTCAGAAACCTCCGTAAGGAGTCAGGAGAAATGATTTTCTCATTTGCCATCTTCACAAAATTACACTCTAATTTTAAGACATTAGAAATTTGTTAGCTCAACTCAGATCACCTCACACAAATCCAAGTGCCTTTGCATGAATCAAACCAATTAGTCCACGGCGACTCTCTCCTGTGATGACTGTGGTGTTGAGGGTGAAACAAACTCAAAAGCCAAACACACAGCACACTCAATCAGTGTTCTCGGGTACAAAGATCAGCCTTTCATGAGATGGAACATGTCCAGCGGGAATCCAACCTGTGGCTCAAGGGAAAATGTGCTGCCAGGCACTTACTCTAACAAAGCTGTTGTCGGGACAGTGTGGCTGGCTGCCGCTTCCATTTTGATGATTTTATTCTTTGCCTCTTTGACACAGGTCATTCCCTTGGTATTCTGAGCTTTTGATTTCCAGATGAGCACAGCAGAGAATTTGACTTATATAACATGACTATCTTTCGCACCAGTTTCAGAACAGGAGAAAGGAAAATGAAATGTGTTAGATAGTCACAGAGCGTTTTGATGATTGTGTCATGATTTGAGAGCATCTGTATCTATTAAATTTTCTTTATATTTGATGTTATAATGTTTATTTTCCCATATCCCAAATATGGCTTATTTTTAGGTTTAAAATGACATTTCAAATCTCATAAATGGTTTGAGATTTTGGACCCCTCATGCTTCAGTGGTATTTTTGCATTACAATTCTGTGGAGCGTCCTTGCTTTTTCACAGTATATTAAAAATCTGTAAACTCTCAGGCCCGGTTTCACAAACGGGGCTTAGCTTAAGCCAGGACTAGGCATTAGTTAAATTAAGATAAGCAACTTTTACAAAAATGTCTTATAAGAAAATATTACAGGTGTGCATCTTAACACAGAACAATGACACTGACATGTTTTAAGATATGTTAGAGCAAGATATTTTCAACTGAGACAGCTCAAACATGCAATTTAATCTGGGACTAGCTTTAGCCTTGTCTGTGAAACTGGGGGTCAGTGCTTAAGATTCTAGTGTTTTCAAGCTGCTTTGCCCTCTTATGTTACCTGGACAAACTTAGCAGGTGGAGCAGTACAGTGACTTCCCCCGAGCTCCTCTTGTGGATTGGCATCCCCAGAGGCTTTGAATTATTCACAGTCTCCAAGAGAGCAGTACCAAATCTCTACCATTTGAGCGGTTCATGTCTGCAACCACTGCAAACACTTCTCTGTCACTTTACCTTGAATGACAGTACACCCGAACCTTCTCCACATGGAGGCTGTAGCATTCACTTTGTTCCCAGAGATTCTCACTTTCCATGGTTCGCCTTTTTGAAGTCAAGCTTTGACAACCCCTGGGATCTCCACTGTGTGCTGTATGTTTATGCTCTCAGCCATTCTCATGACATTGTTGACAGTCTTTTGAACTACAGAATTGCACAAACTTTCTTTCTCTTATTTGTCTCACATTCAGGAGTCAAACAGTGAGCTGGAAATTAACTGCAGCGCAATTCAAATACAGCCAAAAATCTCTGGGAAGAATGCAACTCTACATATGTGCTGTACTTCTCGTCAGATGAGGAAAATGCTGTTGGTGATGGTGAGTAAATATTAAAATCATTGTTACAATCAAATGAAGAACTGAATGTGAAACATTTCTTTTGTGATCCCACATTTCTTTATTTTGACTGTTGTGACTTGAGATGTAAATCAGTCCAGTTTTCACTCTCATGTCTTTAATGGGCCATTTAATAATACTGTAATATTTAATCTCTCTTGAATCATGGTGTTCGGTCAGATCATTTTCAGCTTGCATGTGTTATCTATTAAATGTACTGTATAATGGTTATATAAATCAGTAATACAAACTGTCATGACGGGAGTGCTGCAACTAATTGAAAAGTCATACAAGTAAATAATTTTACTATTGCAGTGAGGTGATCCTGGTTGTCTGAGTTAGAGCACTAGAAATGCATTGTATCGCTTGTAACGATGTACGAATTCCTAATGTAAGTTACTGTAGGTAAAAGTAAAGGGTGCATTTTATTCCCAGGATGGAGCATTGCACAGGTTCGAGGGAGATGTGAGGCTATTTATTTAATGCCGGTCAAGCCTCAAGCCTTCCATTTCCCTCATGTTTTTTGGTCTTCTTTTTTTTTGTAACTACAGGGAAAGCACATCAAGTGTGTCAAGAAGGGAAACAGAAGGGGAGAGAAACAGCACCAGAGGAGATGGCTTCAGTGGCATGACAAGAAAGCATATTGATTTCTCTTTAGGGTCACTGAACTCAGTGGGACATTGCAGAACAGGAGAGAGAGGGTAAGACAGAAAGAATAGGAAATGCAATGCATTAGCAAAGGCAGCGGAGATGCTGTCTATTCAGAGTTTTACCCCCAGTCTCTCTCAATGCATGAGTTCACAGGGAAAAAAGTGCTGGGCATTATTTGACGTGTCTTGAAATGGCAGGTTGCTTTCATGTGGCCTGCGACCTAATAAACAAAATGGAGGAAATGGATTTGAAGCCATTTCTGAGGTATATATGCAGAATTATTCAGTTTTCTTGATTATTCAGTACGACAGCTCCATGACTCCTACACTGCCTGAAGCTTTTGAATAAGAAAAATGACTTTGAGTTTTTAAACGATGAGACCGGCCCTCTGAGATTCTTTGTGGTTCTATTTCACAGGTCCCTCTCTGTTTCGCAGCGGATTGCCATGGTGACGATGCACAGGCTGTGCTTGGCCTTGGTTTGTATGGTGTGCCCTCATTTCCATCTGAAAGGTTTGTTCGCTTTCACTATCTCACCGCTAAATCCACTTCAGCCAGCGATACATATCTCGCATGGCTCTTTCTCACTTTCTCTCGCTGTTTTCACCCTCCATTTGTATTTTACGCTCCCTTTGATGAACCATGGGGCGGTACTGATTCCCATTTTGAAGGTGTCTGACCCCTATTGAAAGGTCTGCGGGGCCAGTCATTCAATTTGCCCTATAGGAAATACAGGACTAGAAGCTCTCAAGAAAAGAGCAAGAGAACAATTCACTGAAAAATGAATAAAACAAGAATCTAGCCTCTGTTTTACCTTGGTCTTCTGTGTCATTGAGCATGTTTAAAAGCATGTTGACATTCAAATCATTTTTTTTGCTTTTGTCTGCTCTTTTCAAACCCTTCTGACATAAAAGAGATATGAACATCTAAAATGGTGATGTCTCTTGCTCTTTAGGTGGTGTTAATGAGCCATGCTGTTTTTGTTTAATTTCTCTTGATCTGGAGCGTTGCAGTAGTCACGTTCCTTCCATCCAGCCCTAATTGTGTAGCAGTCTGTAAAACCGAATTTTGTAATTTTGTACATTTCTTATTCTTTGATCGTAGTTTATGTTTCCTTAATTGCAATGAGCAGCTTTCTTTAAACTTCATCTTTTGCACTTCATATCAGGAAACAAGTCGTGGCTGGTGCTTTTTGAAGAGTGGGAAAGCACAGATGTAAGTGACATAAAGTATACCCCGATCAATTTCTCATAAAAGCTTCTCAAAGTACTACTAAGCACTGAAATTAATTGAAAATAACTGACAAACACAGTTTGTTTGCAATGTTTACATTCCCTAGTGAAAAATAAATATACTTAAATATTTTTGAATTACGTTTATTTAATGCTTAGTACACAAAAAATATATTTCTATATTTATGTACTTAATAAAATGCCATGCAGTTTTACTTTTAGTATACTGAACTGGTGTCTTTAAAGTCTGATCAATTGGAACAATTAATTTTGTACTTAATGCACTTTAATTGTACAGAAGTAGTGCTAAAGTCCAATTAAAGACATGCTAAGTATATTGGAACTATTGCAAGTATACTTTAGGTACAGTTTAAATTTGTTGCATTTTAAAGGGTAATATTACACAATCCTCATTAAAAGTGACATGCATTTAAGGCTTATTAGTGAATGATTTGCAAACAACATAGTTTCGAAAGGAAATAATCCCGCATGGCTGGCATCTCGTCCTCTAATTATCTCCTAGTTAATCCACACCCAATCAAAATCTCTTCCCTTCGCTATAAAACAACCCAGCTCCCCTTTTCCCGTATCTCGCTTTTGTGCACCCACCTCCGCCCCTCCACCGCCTTTTTCTACAATCGATTCACGCCTTCCAGTGGGGCAGGCGGTGAACAAGCTGAACTCCGAATTCTTGCACTCGCTAGGGTTTAAACCATTAGGGTTCGGAGTTCGCCGTTTCCCCGGCTCACTCCCCAGACAGCACGCCAAATTCACTAATTTTTTTTATTATGAGGATATGCATTGTGCACTATTAATACTCCAAATAAAGTTTAATTAAAATGTTTTATATCAGTAATGTAGGTCTCGAGTTATCTGTCAGTAAATATGTTAATAGATTTGAATTATACTCAATACTGAAATTAATATATTACTTTTTAATTGTGTTTGCCCCTAGGGTTTGGTATAAAAATTAAAGTATATGAGTGAGTATGTTACCGTTTACTCTACCGTTCAAAAGTTTGGGTTCAGTATTGTGATTCCTGTTCTAATATATTGCTAAACTTTCAGTAGCCATCACTCCAGTCTACAGAATGTCCCAGGTGGCTTCGCTCCTACATAGCCATGCATCCACTGCTGTTAGGTTGGTGGGTTCCCCGGACCAGGGAAATAGATGGGGTTGGAAACCCAGCACACACTGGAACGGGGTAAGTTGCATAGAAGGTTTCTTTAGCGAGTTTTGGGCATACTCAGCCCACAGGAGGTAATCACTCCAATCGTTCTGGTGCAAATGACAGTACGCATGGAGAAATCTTGTTAATTCTTGATTTAGACATTCTACCTGACCATTGTACTGGGGGTGATAACCCAAGGTCAGGCTGATCTTCACAATAAGCTGGGACCAAAGCGCCTCGAGAGGTGAACTGAGGACCCCGATCAGACACAATATCCTCTGGCAACCCGTAGAAACGGAAGACTTGGTTCAAGAGAGCGTGAGTGGTGTCCCAGGCTGTCGGTAATGTGGGAAGGGGAATTAACTGACAGGCTTTAGAAAAACTATCTATGATGGTGAGTATGACTGTATTGTGGTTAGAGGGTGGTAAGTCAGTGATGAAGTCAACTGCCAGGTGGGACCAAGGTCTTTCCGGAATAGGGAGAGGTTGGAGAAGGCCTGCTGGATGCTGATGCTGGGACTTAGACAGATTGCATGTGACAGCCTCAGAAATCTCGGCCATGATGTCCCACTGCACCGGAGACACGATCAATGAAGTAGGGATGATTGAGGCTGGGGAGACTTCCACCTGTGAATGGTCATATTGACGAGAGAGTGCGTCAGCCTTTCTATTTTTTTATCCTGGCCGATAGGTGATCTGGAACTGGAAACATGAGAAGAATAGCGACCACCTAGCTTGGCGAGAGTTAAGACGTCGAGCTGTTCTCAAATACTCCAGGTTTTGGTGATCTGTTAGAATAGTGGTGTATATAATGGTATAATAATGGTGGTGGAAAAGGCAGTTTACATCCAGGATACGGATAAGATTGTAGGCACATCTCAGGTCCAACTTGGAAAAGATACGAGCTGAACGGAGCAGTTCTAAGGCAGATGTCACCAGGGGTAAGGGGTAACAGTATTTGATGGTTATTTCGTTTAGAGCTCTATAATCAATGCAAGGCCTCAATGATCCGTCCTTCTTCTTCACAAAGAAAAAACCGTCCGAGGCCGGAGAGGTGGAGGGGCGGATGAAACCCTTGGCGAGCTCCTCATCAATATACTGCTGCATACTCTGGGTCTCTGGCTGTTACAAGGGGTAAACACGACCTCGCGGGGGCGTGGAGCCTGGCGTGAGTTTGATGGCACAGTCTGTGTCGCTGTGTGGGGGAAGTTGTGTGGCTTTGAGTTTGCTGAACGCCAGGTGAAGGTCGTGATATACCTCGGGAAGGGTTTCGAGTGACTGTTTCTCAGGTGGTGTATCTGTTGCGAGGGAGAGGTTCTTCTTGGGATAACGTAGGCACTTCCGATGACAGGTTGGTGACCACTGTGAGATTTCCTGCTCTTTCCAAGAGATCTGTGGGTCATGCTGGATGAGCCAGGGGTGTCTGAGAATGATGCTGGATTGACTCAGTGTGCATGGAACTGGTGATGAGAGTTAGTGCCTCAGTGGTGTAGTGAATCCTTCCGGTTTCCGGCTTCCATCAAGGCCTGCCACCACCATGGGAGGTGTAAATGGAATCAGAGATATACGGTGACGGTTAGCAAAGTCTTGGTCATTGAAATTACCAGCTGCCCCAGAGTCAACAATGGCTTTAACTTTTATGTGAAATGAATGTGAAATGAAGTGAAATGAATTATATGTTCTGAACCATGAGGCACACATCAAGTAATAAGGAGGAGAATAATGGGATGAGGCTTACCCGGGTATTAGAAGGACGAGGAGGCCTAGTGGAGCACTGAGCCTGGAGATGTCCTGGCTGGCCACAGTAAAGGCATAAATGGTTTCTCATCCTCCGTTCTCGCTCCTCCTCAGAAAGGCGGGTGTAACCAATTTGCTTTGGCTCCTCGGTGATGGTGCTGGGGAGTTGAGGTGTGGCCATAAACGGGCAGCGCCCCCTGCGGGAGGGGAGCAGATGATCCATTTTGATGGCCATATCCATGAATTCCTCCCGTGACGTACTGGTATCACGACACGTGAGTTCAGCCTGAAGATCCGCTCTCAGCTTGCGGCGATACATGGCTTTCAGGGGTTTTCCCTCCCAGCCTGCCTGTGCAGCCAGAGTGCGAAAGGCGAGAGAATAATCTGCTGCAGTGGAAGCTCCTTGGTGAAGATTGAGTAGTTCATCCTCAGCCTCTCTACCATCCTCCTCATGGTTGAATAACTCCTTGAACTTGGTGAGGAAATGACGATAGGATGGAAAAGCCATTTGTTGTCCCTCCCACAAAGCAGTTGCCCATTTAAGTGCCTTTCCATGAGAAGTGAGCACACTAAAGACACTTTGCTGTCATCCGTAACAAAACTCTGAGCCTGGGAATTAATATATATATCGCACACTGCATTAAGAAACCCTTGCATTTACCGGCAGAGCCATCATACTTCTCAGGAAGTGCCAGTTTGGATGTGTTGACCTGAGTCGCGGGAATGTTCTTCTGAGCCGTTGTGGCTCACTTGTATAGACCTCACTAACTCCTCAGTCATAGTAGTCAAACGGTCAAGTTGATGATGATGCTCACCAGTCATGGTAGTCAATCTATCAAGCTGTTGATGATGGGCAGCGAGAGCCGACGCTTGCCGGGTTACCTCAGACACGCTGTTCAAAGCCGCTGGATCCTTTTCTGGCGACGTCTTCTGTAATGTAGACTCAGGGACGTACGGATCCCTTTGCCAGACTTTATTAGAACTTGTCAACAAGCAAGGGTAATCACCAGTTAACGGGAACAACGAAGATATTCCAATAGACAGAGTTATACACATAATGACTCGATAATGCACAACAGCTGTAGCGGAAGAAGGTACGTGGGTATAAAGTGTCCGGGTGGGAACTAGAATGCGGGCGATGGTGCGCTGTGACCGTTCAGAGAGAGGCCACAGAGGCGCTATCGGTGACAAAATTATTATTATTCAGTATATTGTATTACAATTAGGATTCTTCAAATAGAAAACTCAACATTTGAAATATAATTTTTTTGTAACAAACTTTTTACTGTCACTTTTGATCAATTAAAAGTGTCCAAAAAACTTTCAAGACTCTTAAAAAATAAAACATTCTGCTACCATGCTTATGAGCAACTGTGTAGGTTTAGTTCAGAAATGCTGAATTTGGAGAACATTAAACTTATGAATCCGTAAAGTCGCTTTAAAAAATTTGTATTGTTAAAGTGCTATAAATAAATACATAAAAATGACTTTGGTAAGAGAAAAAGAGCAAATTGCAAATAAAAAAATCATGCATTACAACTACCAAATAAGCATGCCTGATTGTGATCTTTATTTTACATTAAAAAAAAAGCACAAATTATTTTCGTTCTTTAGTAGCACTTGCAAGTTACTAAATGGTTTATGCTAATGTGGTCCAAAATGTGAATAGATGAATAGATGTAAGCAATCATCAATCTGTATGCCTTTAGTCTAACTATTGATGTGAGGACACTTGAACCGCCTGGCTCCTGCTCAAAAATATACCGTGAACTCTTTTCTGCTAAATGTGTCAGGATACTGACTTCTGTTGCACGTTCTTTGTCTCTAATGACTTTCTCCTTCATTAGCCTGATTCATTCAGGATGGCAGTGCCCCTGCCCCCACCAACACCGATCCTGGAGGCTAGAAAGCACTGAGGCCGAGAACTAGCATGTCGACGAGTATCTGAGAGGACATGTCGCCATAGCAACACTAGGGGAGCGTTCCTTTTTCGAATGAGAGAATGAGTTATCTCTATTTCCCCTTCGTTTCCCTTCGGCTGTGGTTTTCCTTCCCCCCCCACCCACCCCCGTCTCTCTGCTGACATCAAGCACTTTGTGTTCTAGACACAGCTAATTGCATTTTGTCCCTTTGCTGGAAGTTCTTGAAATAGATTTCTGCTCTTCATAAGTGCACATTTATTTATTGTAAAGAGTGTTTGAATGAACAGATGAACAGATCTGAGACATAAATCAACAAGTGTCTGGTTTCTGGTCCCCTATCTTTAATGGCACTTTTCAATAATGCTGTAAGATTCAGTGTCTCAAATATCACTTTCTTTGATCAGACCAGTTTCGTTTGCATTTAATATTCAGCATCTCTGGGCCATGTACTTTATTTCTGGCAAGTTGTCATGGTTTTGCACTCTGGTTTTAATTGAATCCCTGATCATATTTCAAAGAAAACCCCTTGTGGAACAGGATATTGCAGAGAAAATTGGATCTTTATCTTTGTTTTTGTGAGGTGAGAGGAATTCATTTGTAAGGCCTGCAGTGGCCCCTGTCTCATTGAGTTGACAGGGCCAAAACATTTGCCATGACCTGAGCAGAGGAAAAGAGTGGGGAATGAAGATTGGGCATTGTCATTCCTCTGAAACTTGTCATTTGGTCTCCCTGCAGTTGACTTACCTGGGTTTATTCACTGTCCCAAAGAGATTCGCTGGACCTCTCCCACAAAAAGTCACATTTCCTTGATGATTTGACACATAATGGATCATTTTCTTCCAAACTGACAGTTTGTCCAGGGAGAATCTACACAGCAACATATCCTACAGCTAGTGTCACTTCAGGCAGAGCATCTCATCACCTTCTCGTTCTCTCATACAAAAAGGCGAACTCTTGAGCTTTGAGGAATTAGGGCTAGTCATCATTCTACACCTGTCAAAGAAGTTAGAGTTAAAGAGGAAATGATGAGACGCCTTTGAAAAAGGCTACCTATCAAACATTTCGACTGAAATAGCAGGGAAAAAGTAGAAAAGAAGGCAGGCGACAGGAGATGCTGGCAGACTGCACCACAGGAAGCCTGAATGGGGAAAGATCTGAGGCTCTCTGCCATCTTTTCAGGTAACATGATACCATGATACTTCATTCCCATTATCCCATAGGCTCAGAGCACTTTCACTCCAAAGGAAATAGGGAGGGATCTAATGTGAAGCCAACATCCTCGGTGGACCATTACTGGAAGCTTTTACCCAACAACAAATTCCTGAGAATATGTAAAAAATGTGAAAATCCGACTGAAATACATTTCATCTTTGCGTCCAGTCATGTGGGAATTCCCTCTGCTGCTGTAGACTCCCAGATGCATTTTTGGTAGATGACGGAGCTTTGTTCATCCTAAATCAGTGATGATGTTTTGATCTAGTTTACAAGCCAGCCTACCTTGTATAGTGCAAGCGAGCGGTTCTTTAAGACGTGACTTTGGTTCCATTTACCAGTGCTTCTGAGATTGTTGTCCGCAGTCAGGTAAACAGAGCGACAGATTAATCCGTTTCTGATATGATTGCAAGCAGATGAAGGCTAACACTCTCAGTCAGCCAGAGATGAGACTGTGTTTTTGGGAAAGCAGCTAGATCTATCTACCAAGCTTGTTTTACAACAGGAAAGAGATTCTTTATGAATTATTTGTTTTCTTTCCAGAGATGACTAGCAGACAACAAGTGTAGCTGCATTTACAAGCTAGAATGTGTCCTTCCACCTTGTATTATTTATTTTTAATTATTATGTTTTATTTTATTATTGCTTATTGCAAATAACAAATATTTATTTAAAAATGTATTTCCGCTGTACTAATATAGCTTATGCTATAAACTTGGCTTTGTGTATTATTGGCTTTTGACAATGAAGCAATGACAAATTGCTTCCCTGTTTGTATGTCTCTTTGGAAAAAAAGTGTCTTGTAAATAAATAAATGTAAATGTACTTTAATGTTGTTTGCGAAGGCATAATACTTTAGGGATTTGAACAATATTTCAAAGTGTAATTGCACTGTTTTGTTACCTCAAAACATGCAGCTGGACGTATACCCTTTCTCTTGTAAGTGATCAAAATTTTTCCCCATCTGACAAATATTGGGGAATTGCTTCAACTAGAAAGACCGATCTTTTAGAACTTTAGAAGAAAATACATGAAAAGTTATTTTTGTACAATGGGTGTAGATAGCATAAGCTTCTCTGTAAAGCCTTATTTAAACTTGGAAGGATTCCGACCACAACAACAGCAATCAAACACTGCGGTCTACAAGAGTGTGTGAGAGAGTGTCCAGTGCAGTGTAACTCCTTTCCATAAGAGACTAAAAAGAAACAAGCAACAAAACTGCTCATCAGGGAATGTTAGCAGACTGATAGATGAGTGTACCATTGCTTAATTGTGTTCCTGTTAGGAGGAGCCCAGACGTGCATTTGAGATGTAGTCAAAGGTTTGATGAGAGCGGCTAGGTGCCAGAGGAGTTGATTTCCAACACAGCACAGAGAACCAATCAAATTAGGGTGAAATTAGAGAGACGATATGTTGAGTTTCAGTCCTCCCTTGTGTGTTTCTCTGCAGCGAAACTGAATGAAAGATTAGCTTCCTCAGCTACAACACATAGGGTTTAACTTCTAACTAAGCTTCTGTCATTTAAAAGACATCTTTTTGACAGTCTAGATACAGTAGATATTTTTATCTTTGTTTGGGAGAAGTCTACACAGAGAGTGAAAAACAACTTTTAACCTGCTCATGAACTCTGTCAATCATATGGCAGTGCATCGAACCCTCACCTGGGGCAGCATCTGAGTGCTGTGTTTCTGACCTTGAGTTGTGAGTGACAGTCAAACTTGTCAGCAGCTGTCACTGTAGGGGACTACATTCCTAAACTGTGAGGTAATAGGGAGGACAGAGATGATTGTGGGCCAGCACAGGGTTAGGGACAGAAGAGGGCTTTTGGCTGAGAATTTAGTGTTAAACCTTCAGGGCTTCATTCAAAATCGTTGAATTTGGATGAAGCTGACTCTATATTTGTCCTCCAGGGGGATGCCAGAGAAGAAAAACAACAGACCTCTACTCATTTGACCATCTGTGCTTTAGTGACCTCCATGTGGTCAAGCTGACACTGCCAGCCAGTCCAGAGGAGAGCTGGGATGAACAAGATCCACATACCTGTTTGTGGTGCATCCCTGACTGAGCCAAATATAGGTACCTGGAAATCTAAACAAATGCTGAACCTCAAAAAAATGGGCAATACAAAAAAAAATGCATTTGCTTATTCTCATACACCAAAGTTATTTTTTATGACCCTTTTTCCCCTTTCATTGACAACACAAGATGATGTTTAGCAAAGTATCAAGGCTAATTGTTTCCATTAAACGAAATTGGCTTATCAGTGCATATCAAACTGTCAAAGAAAAGTAATATTCTACATTAATTTTGTTTTTATCACTTTGCTAAATATTATAAACTTTTTAACTAGTTAAAGTGACTTTTATAAACTTATATCCCTTTTTCGTTGCCTAAAGAGTAACCCCAAAACCAATTTTTTTTCAAATATTTCTTTTACATGACTACTGCCATTTATATCAAACCAAATGTAAAATAGTGTGTTAATTATTTGTACAATTCAGAAGAAATTACCCCAGAATATTGTTCTGTAATTCGTAAACATCATAATCAGCTGCTGTCCTTTCCATAATGGCATTTCTTTTTTGTACATTCATGTTCAGGCACACAAAATGTGCTTTTCTTATTATAATGACAAGGCCAATATATTGTATTATTAATGGGACCTGATTATAAATTGTAATTGTGCTTCGGTAACTCATTTCGATGTGTGTATTTGTCTGTTGTGTTACATATCAAAATGTTCAATGCTGCTTAATTAGGCTTTCAAAAGACTGAAGGTGTGTTCAGTTTTATTTAAAACTTACTGTATAAATGTGAATCTGTCAACATTTTATGTTCATTGCTGTAGGCCAATGTATTGCAGCAAATTAAATATCTAAAATAAAACTTGTGACAATAACGTACCACCTACAATGACCCTAAATCTAGCCGATAGTGTTTAACAGAAGATAGCATGAGATAAAAATGAACATATTTGGACATAAACAATGTCGTGTGACGTCACATTAGCTTCAGAAAAAAAAACATATTCATGATCGTGAACTCGTTAGTCAGCTAGAAATATGTACTCTGAGGAACATTTTGCTTCATATAGTGTAAGCACCATATAACATTCTTGTTAGTTTTTACTACTCTTCAATATTTAATTTATGTTTGAATAAATCTGTCATGTTTTATGACAGCCACCATTTACATTTATTTATAAAAAAAATTAATTGGATTAGAAATATAATTATGTAACTGTAGCTGTGTAATTTAAGCCTTTGTATATAAATATGCTAATTTTAAACTCACTCTCATTTATGTTTTATAGAAATCATTTTAGAAAATTTGGCTCATGTACCTGATATATGTTCCTAATAACTGTTATTGAATTCAATTGAATTGATACATTTGTGTCTAATAGCTTAAAGTGTGTTATGTTTGTTGCTGGCATTGGAATTCCAGTTGGAAATGTAATTTTGGAAAGGAAGAGACTAATTCATAAGGATTATACAGGGTCCATACACACTGGAGTATCCATTAAGTTGACTGTGTGGAGCATTACAGGGCTTTATCGTACACATGCTGTCAGTATTTTAACAGCAAATGCACACGATTTCACAGAATATTTCCCTGTTTCACACACACACACACACACACACACACTGTTCATTTTTCATGCCATAGAAGAGAGAGCAAGGGTTTACAGTGCAAAGGGAAAGAAAATGAGTGAGAATCTGCTGCCATGGCGACTGGCCCAGCAGTATCTAATAGCAACGGGTTGCTAGGTAGCCGCTGCAGTTTCAGGAGGCTGAGTAGAATAGAGCATAATGCATGTGCTCATGGAAAATGACACAGGAGAAGATGTACAGGGATTGACATATGACCACAGAATCACTCAGCATGATTTCCTTTCGTTTGATTGGCATGTTCAATTGCGATGTATTGTGCACTTGAGAGGAAGGTTGAACAAACTTCTAAAGAGGGAGGTTTGTTAAGGACTAAAGCTTTGGTCTGTGCT
>JAUMHI010000052.1:11810994-11831624 GCA_032359435.1 Enteromius unitaeniatus
GTTTGCATCTCTCCCCCACAGCTGTTGCTAGTTTGGTTCAATCATTCAATCAGTTCCACCTGTATATATACCAGTTTGTTTGTTTGTCTAGTCATGGTTCATTTACACTGTCACCCTCTTCCTGGTTTCTCATTCTTGTTTATTTTCTATTGTCTTGGATTTTCCGTTGTCGACCTCTGCCTTCCCACGGACCTTTGATTGCTTCTTCATATGGACTCTGTTTGCTGTTAATTCGACTCTTGCCTGGATTATGTTTATGATTTTGTCTTTGCCTACGCTGTTTCAGTCTGCCGGTGCTCGATCCTATCTGTCTTGACTCTGAGCTAATAAACACTGTTTTGCACTTGAAGCCGAACACTTCACGTCCCTCTTTGTAACAGAATGAACCGTCTGCTTCACCCTGGAGGGCATCCTCACTGCCTGGTCAGCTCCGGAGGGCATTCCAAGCGTCATCGCTGATGGTTCGATCCAGGAGGGTGTCGTTGCTGATGGGTTTGCCTCGGAGGGTTCGGCAATCCTCTGCTCCGCCCAGGAGGATGTCTCCGCCACCTGCTCCACCCAGGAGGATGTCTCCGCCGCCTTCTCCGTCCTGGAGGGCATTCCAACCGTCATCGCCACCCGGGAGAGCGTCGTCGCTGATGGTTGCTGATTCGATCCAGTAGGGTGTCGTTGCTGATGGGTTTGCCTCGGAGGGTTCGGCAATCCTCTGCTCCGCCCTGGAGGGCTTCACCTCTGCGGATTCCGCCCCGGGGGGTCTCTCCGCCGCCTGCTCCACAGTCTGCTCCGTTCTGTTGGGCGTCACCTCCGTCTGCGCCGGCTAGGTGGGCTTACCCCGCTATGTCACGCCCAGCTGGAGCTGCCAGCTAAAGACTGTTGATGGCACTCCAGCTCTCTAAAACTGTTGATGGCACTCTCAGCTCTTTCCACATCCGGACGCGTGACACGTGACACGTGACACGTGACAACATCAATATGGCAGATGTTGTACGTCCGAATTCCATTCATACTAGCCCCATTCATACTAAATAGAATGTACTTTTTAACGGTCGGGTAGTACGTTCAATTTCAAATGTAGTACCTACTTAAGCAGCATACGATTTCGGACACAGCATAAGTAGCAACATGGGCAAAATTCCTGCTTGGCTGACCTATGACTCATTGTATGGCGTAAGCCGCATTCGTAATGTTAGCTCAGAAAAGAATAGACAAATGAAGATTGAAGAGCAATACTAAACAGCAGTAACAAATTAAACAAGAAGTTCCAAAAAAAGTGAAAGCAGCTTACATCAAACGCCATACCTCTAGTCCAGGGTTTCCCAACCTTTTCAGCTCGCAACCCCCAAAATAACCATGCCAGTCACTCGTGACCTCCACTATCCTCAGAAGTGGTTAAAATATAAAATTTTATACAAGTGTTGCGCACAACGGTACACATTGGTCGATATTAACCAACGTTTCATTTCAACAAAAATAATATCCTAAGCATAAAGAGATGAAAATTCCCTACTCGTTACGTGCACATGTCGGAAAGTGTTGTAAATTGATCTGCTGCTACTCACGCTTTTGATTAATCTGTCATAATCACCTTAGGGGTCGCGATCAAACGGATAGAAATTTGAAAGGCTGATGGCTTTTGAATTTGCATGTTTGTTTGTTTTTTAAATGTAACTATATTTAAATGTAACAACTATTGTTTATCTTTTGTTAGTTATAGATAAAATATGTTATTTATAATAGTTAAAAAAAAAATATTTCTTGGAAATCCTCTCACGACCCCCTCTTGCGACCCCTACTTTGGGAACCACTGCTCTAGTCAAAGGTCAGCAAGAAGCCATAAGTCAACTTGCATACAGCCATTGCCGAAAGTTGGTGATTTGAGTTATATTTTGAATTGAGTGATTTGAGTTATAATTTTAAAAATAGACATATGTTTTGTTACAAAAACCCATCAATCTGCTTTAGAAGATGTGTGTTAACCCCCCAGCGGCATATAGGTTAGTTTTATGACAGGTATATTCAATTTATATAGCTTCAAAATAAGGGCCACTATCCACCAGCATTACCAAGATTGGAAGATCCAGGATAAATAAATGTAAAAAAAACCTCATTTTCATTTTTGGGTGAATTATCTCTTTAACATAAGTGCAGTACACCACAATATCAGCCACTATTTGGATGATAACCAAGTGTTAGTATACTACATTTTAATTACTGTAAGCGTAAACAACAGAGATAAAAACAAGCACAAAGCCTGGCAATCTTCCATCGCCAGTTCACTTGACCAGCTTTTGGTGACTCAGGCTGGTACAGTATTACCTGCTACTGTAAATAGGTATTTTTAGACTCATATTGTTCTAAAATAAAGTCGCAGGACTCTATTATTTGGATAAAAAAAAAGGTTTAGTTTCCAATATCTGTGTGAACTTTGGTCTGTGCCTCTGTGTATGTGTGTGTTTTCTGTCTGAATCTCACTGCACACAATCCAGACAGCATTACACAGTACCTACTGACAGTGAAATAACGCTTTGCATCTCAGATCAAAGGCTCCCCTGGAGAGATGACTCTATATCGACAGATTAAATGGAAATGTATTCTGCTTTTTGTACTGCTATTTTTTTTTCTTTCTTTTTTTTTCTCTGCTAAATTACAAAGGGGTGGTGTTCCCACAAGAGCAACATGTATCAGCTTTAAATGGTCCCTTTCTGCTGTTTGGTTTGCAAGTCGTGATGTGACAGGGACAGAGAAAGATTTAGTATAGTTCGTTCTTGCTCATGAGATTCAACCACCATCTATCTTGGATAGACATATATGCAGTTAGCTTCAAAATCAGACGTTTACTAAACAAAGTTTGGGATTATGAAAAAAGTGAAACAATGAAATGTTATGATATAATAATAATAGGACATATAGAAAGATTAGGTCACTTATCAAATATTTAATGTTGTTTTAATAAGCTTTTTAGTTTTATTTTTACTGTTTTCCAGTTTTAAGAAATTTTTTTCTTATTTCTGTTTGTTTTTCTTACTATTATTATGATTGTTTTTTATTTCAGCTTAATGTAGGCTATTTGATTTTTTTCAGGTTTAGTTGTTTAGTACTAAAGGTTTAGTACTTATTTAATGTTTAATTAAAAAATAAATTTAATAGCCTTTTGATTGAGTATATATTTTCTGTATTTACAAAACGTTACAACATTGGCTGCACTTGTTTCTTATTCCTTTTATTTATTTATTTTTAGTAATTTTGCTGTGTAATTTAGCTGATATGATAAAGTGTCTAAGGCTGCAGCTGCTCACAGCATTATGGAGTTTGCTACACTACAATGCTCTTGATCATGGAGGTCACTGAAACAAGGGCAGGAAAGTGAATTGAATCGATCCATACACCTGATCAAGCCTCCATTTGATAGATGGCCTTCCACACAAAATGGCACAGTAATCTGTTTTTCGGGACCAAAAAAAAAAAAAAAAACTGAAACAAAAAGGCTTAAAAAATACTGCACTACAAAACCTGAGTGGGTGTCATATTGACCTATTTTATTAATTTTTAATTACTTTAATAACTAAAATAAACTTAAATGTGAAACTATATTATAAACTGTATGGTATTAATTAAATATATTTACCAATATTATTTATGGACTATATTTTATTTAAATAATATATCGTATTTATTATATGATAGATTATATTATATTGTATTTAGATAAAATATACAGATGACCAAGCCTTCATTTCCCATTTTTTCAAAAATCATCAATTCAACAGATGGGTTGTTAGGAACTGTGGAAGTAGATAGCATCTTTAGTTTAAAGGAGTCATACAAAGCCAATTTTTTCCTAGCTTATATGATTCTTTAGGGTCTAAATGGAAAGTTTGTAATATAGTTCATTATATGTTTTAAAATTTCTCAAAGATAGTGTAAAAAAAGGCTCATTTTCCCCTGTCAAAAACAGCTCTTTAGAAATCACTCTGTTCTGTGTACTTCCTCTTTAAATCTTCACGAGCTCCGCTGACCCCGCCCCTCTTTTCCGAGGCTCTCTCAGAGGATCTTTTTTAGTTGTATTCATAGTGAAACTTGCTAATTAGTACATTATTAGGAAAGACAATTTGCAAAGATCACTGCTTTGCATCTCACTGCTTCTGTAGGTGAGGCTGGATCATGAATGATTCACACAAACATACACGCATTTTCCAGTTGATCAGAGGTGCGTTTCCCTTGTGTGTGACGCCACACTGACATGCGTTTGAGAATGGCTTGATTTCAGAAGGGGCACCTTATTTTTATTAAATCAAAAGAAAACTACCTGTGGATCTTTATCATTGTAGGGTGGTTGTGTACACACTCCCAACACACATTTCAATCCAAACAGCTTGTAAAAGTGCATGTGGCACAGAATTACCCCTTTAAAGCTTTTTAAATATGACACCAGCTGGATTTGAACTGTGCTTCCCCACACCAGCTAATTATATATATATATATTTAAATCCAGGAAACCACATAGTCGAGAGAATCTGACAAGTTCCATCTGACAAAATAGACCCTTCAACAGCTGTGCTTGCGCACTTATCAGAATGATACAGCACATGGTTTGCAAAGAAGGTTACTGACAGAAAATATTCAAATAATTGAGTGAATCAAATATTTATTTTTCATACACATGAAGGACGCAGAGAGGTCAATTTGTATTCTCGTGAAACCATCTGTATTCTGTTCATTTAATTTAAGCAGCTACCTCATATTTGCTGAAAACATGAAGAACAAAAAGTTCAGATCATAACAAATAGATTTACAGACCCTTAACACATTATGAGATGTTTTCTATAAAAAAACATTAGACTACCCAAAGAAACATGGTGGCGTTTGTTTATGCTATTAAGCTGTGGGAATTTTGGTCAGTTTAGCCTTGATGATGATGAGACATCTTTTATATAAGCATCATCAA
Organism: Enteromius unitaeniatus; assembly: GCA_032359435.1. Lineage (NCBI taxonomy): Eukaryota > Metazoa > Chordata > Actinopteri > Cypriniformes > Cyprinidae > Enteromius > Enteromius unitaeniatus. The sequence goes on from JAUMHI010000052.1 coordinate 11,815,940, forward strand.
TCAGACCTTTCATCACTGACCTATACAGTGACATTTGTACCTGTGCCCAAAAACACTTGTTTATAATATGAAGCCAAGCCAAAATGCTTGCACACAAGCTCTGAAATTGCTCCAAACCACTATCTGATTTAAAAAATTACCATCTATTAGCATTTCAAAAACAGAATGAAGGCAATACATTGAGAGAAAAAAATCCTGTTTGTACATAAATCTTTTAAATACTAACTGTCCTGGGCAAGTTCTGTGTAAAAAATGTCTGTATATTTTACAGCTTGTCACTGAGACAATACAGTTAAAGGGGCAAGTTTGTACCTTATCTCCTTCTAAAGGCCCCAATATACTTTAAACAAAGTTCTTTTTTTCGTTCTTCGTTCAAAAAGTCTGATCGACGGTATACTGTTTCTGACCAGTCTGACCCCTCCGCGCTGCTGGAGGCGGGGTCCAAATTAATGTAAACATGACTTGCGGCACTTCCACTTAGCCTAAAAGTTTGCTAAAAACAAAGGTTTATTTATTGTATACCTTTTTCAGTTCACTTTGAATAACGAACAACAGCAGCAGCAGTATGGTGTATTGTAGAAGCAGTATTTGTTTGCTACCTTTCCTTTCGTTCTATTCATCGCTTTGAAAAACTTTCATCTCATGTTTCTCTATGTTGCTTTTTGCATAACTCCAGGTCGTTGGCACAAGCTTGTTTTAATTTCTTTGTAGGAATTAATTGCTTTCACTGACTTTCTTAAAGTCTTTCTTAAAGCGATCGTATAGGTGTGGATATATATGTGGCAGCTCAGCTATGTATTTATAGTGACTGGAGATGTTGTTCCCTTCCCTGACCTCGGCTGAATGAGAAACAAACTGGGAAAAAACAAAAAAAATCCTGCATCAAAGAAGGTGGAGTTTCAAAACACATCAAGCAATTGCATAACCACCTCCTACCAATCGTAGCTTGACAGTGTTTCGGAGTTTAAAACAAACTCCCCAAAAAGTTTGCTTTGGTGAGCCGATTCAAACTATGTTTTGGCCTGATTTAGTTTAAAATGGTGTTGTTTCAGTTCGTTCTTTGATTTCGTTTGAAGTATATCAGGGCCTTTAAAGGGACACATTAGTATCTCAGAGTAGTAGATTGTCCCCTAGAGATATTACTGTGAACCTGTTGGGGTAAATAAGCCACAAAGATGTCCCTTTTAAAGTACTGCCTTACTGACAAACCCTTGCACCCCTGAGTAGTGTGTGAACATTTTTGTGTAGCTAAGTGAAAAGTAACTTTCAGTGCATATTAAGTAAACATGCTAATTATATATACATTACATATAATAATGTAAACATATAATGATACATATGCCCCATACGATTTAATATATCAGGTTCATGTATCATGTCATGTATAGTCAGTTGAACATTATCAGCTCCATATCATGGTCCTGTACTTATTATATGACTACTCTACAAACAAATAAATACTGTAGATGGACATAAATAAAGTCTTTAGTGTGCAAATAGGCTGTGTGCTTTATATCTGCTAATACTTTTTTAATGAATTTCTGCTAATACTCTAATGTGAGTTATCTAATGTGGTCATCATTTGCTTACCCTCATGTCATTCAGAACCTTTCTTTTTTATGTTGAACATTAAAAGAATATATTTTGCAGAATGCTGGTAATCAAACAGTTGATGATGGTCCCAAATGACCTCCATAGCATTTCTTTACCTACCATGGAAGTCAATGGGGACCAAAAACAGTTTGATTCCTCAAAATGTCAACCTTTAAAGAAAGATACTTATACAGGTTTGGAATGACACAAGGGTGAGTAAACGATGACACAATTTTCATTTTTGGGGGAACTGTTCCTTTAAGGCTTCAATTTTCCACTGATTTACTATCTTGAGAACTGTCCTGATTTACTCCTTCCAGTTGAAGGAGACGATTTTTAAACACATATGATTTTCATTTGCCATGCATCTTCTAGCAACAGATTCGTATAGTTTCTTCGTGAGTTTGTTGTGATCAGAACAACTTTAAAATCTGGTAAACTCAGTTGTATAGTGAGTTTTCCTGTCACTATAGAGTCAGTAAGTGTATGATGCCTAATATTTAAAAAATCTGTTCGGATTTGAAAGTCTTGCAGTGTATTCCAGACATTAGTGGAATGTCAAAATAGATTGTAAACAGAAATCTGCCTCAAATCAGCTCAAGTTTCAGTAATATAGAACACTGAATGCCATTCAGAATCAGTATTCCAGAGCGCCATGTACAGTAGTAAGCAAACAGTTAAAGTAATAACCAATTCCAGTGAGGCGCATTTCCAACATAATAAAATAAAAGCTGCTGTTGGAGGAGGATTGGGCTAGTTCTGTCTTTAGCATTAGATGAATGTTCCACATTATTAGGGAGATGAGGCAGTGAAACCCTGAACCGTATCTTCTCTGGAAGTAACTGTATGCCACAAGCACAGATATATTATGTGTTCACATAATGATCAAAACATTTGGGAATAATTTTCCCTGCTCCCAATTTCAAGCAAGATAACATAGTACTCTTTTACCCTATTAAGAACATTTATTGGATTTGCCAGCATGGATGTACCACCAGCATCGAAGCTTATCATGTTAAAGCAGGGCCCACCCCCTCACATGCGCATATCCTAATATGTGTAACCTCAGTTTGGCGTGCATCAGCTGCCTGGAGCTTTTGCCTGCCAATGCAAGTTTGTTGTTGTTGCTGTTTCTACCGTTATGTGCATGTAGATGTAGGAGGGAGAGAAAATGGCAACAGGTATTAATGCTGCTGGTTTCTTTTCAGACAGTTTCCATGGCAATTGCTGAGAATCTTTCTCAGGTGGAGGGGCTGCTGCAATCCAGTAGCAGGATGAGTTTTTCTAAATGGCCATAGGGGTGAGTGTAAGGAAGGACAATTGCAGTAAACAGTGTTTTTTAACAATCTAAAACCTCCGCGCATGAGCTGTCTTTGCAGGTCTATATTGCGTAATGCAGTTTTCTCATGGAACTGAAAAAGAAGTCCTCTTGCTTTTTGTGCAAACAGGTGACACTGAGAGAACACTGGAAGGTAAAAGTTGTGATTTGATCCAAGTTAATGCTCCAAGAACATTCCTTTTAAAGATTCCCAATCCCTACTGTCAAATCAGATTAAACATATAGAACATAAATGCAGTTGAACCCCTCAAACAGGAACACTTTTTAGCACTTAAATCTGATTTGTGAGAATTCGGAACCTTGTTCCCGGATCAACAAGGATGTGAATGAACTTGTCGTGCTCTGTAAAACGACAGTCACACTTGTTTATCCATAGTGCTTCGTCTTTATCTAGCTGTGAAATAAGGCATATCTCAAATACATGTTGGAGCATTGCATTGGCTAGAATGATTTATTAATCACTTTGTACTTTGAATGCCAGCTCCCCCTGGGTATTATATTTGGTATTGCATGTCTGTTGGACCACTGTATGAGTAAATGTCTATATTTTTTCTTGGGATGTCTGAGGCTCTGTTCAGGGTCCATGGTCCATTTTCCCTTTGTTACATCTACAGATATCATTTGGTATTTCTTTGGAAACAGTTATATCTTTCTTTAAAAATGGGTCAACATCTTTCATGCCCCATCTTAGGTATTTTAAAATATATTTAAAAGTCTGTTTTGTCTGTTCTTGTGTGACACGTGATAACAGTTTTAAGATGAAAATTCTCTCATCATTTCCGTATCCTCTTGTCCTTCAAACCTGTGTGACTCTCTTTTTTGTGGATCTCAAAAAATGTAATTCGTAAAAGATGTAAAAGACCGTGCTGGTACTGCTTCACAAACAGACAAACATATTCCTGGATTTGCCATTGCTATTATATTGTGATGGCAAAGTGAAATATTCTGCATCATTATTCCAGTCTTCAGTGTCACATGATCCTTTATAAATCATTCTAATAGTCTGATTTATTGTTGAAACATTGAAAACAGTTGTGCTGCTTAATATTTTAGTGTAAGCTATAAGATGTTGAAATATATATACAGTTCACTGTAAAAAATAAATGAGTAAAACAACAGAAAAAGTGCTGGCACACATTGCACAAAATTATCCAGCACAATGCAATGAAGTATAAACTATTAAATAACTTTTGATCTATTTAATACATCGTTGATTAATAAAAATCATTAATTTCTTTTAACAACAACAAAAACTTTTGAACAGTAGTGTAAATACAGTATGTCATTTGTTAGATAAATACTGTAGGATTTGTCCTCAAAATTGTGGCTGGTTGCTACCTGTCCCATGAGCCACATAATCTGACTGTGTTTTATATTAATGTGGCATCAGTGTAAATTCCTGTCATTGGTGTCAGATTTCTCCTTTAGCATATAATCAAGCAGATACCCACGGTCAGATAAATTATTCATCATGTCAGATGAATCAAATTTTCACCATCTTTGAAGTAAGGGCTATGTGTTTTTGCCCACTAAATAAAGCATTTTTGAGTTTTCGCTTTATTTATTTATTTTTATCTAAAACATGATAGAATATTTCCTGTTTATTCAAAAGTGAAATAAATAAAATAAAGGCCTGTATTCCTCTTTAACATTGAAACTGGCTCTAAATCAACTGTTTTTCTGTAGTAAACCAGGCAACCAGCTCATCATCACCCAGAGTTTAGAGGTCAACTCCTCCCATCTAGAGAAGCACTGCAGGCTTTAGGTCTCCTTCAGCCTAGTAGCCTAGCAACTATCTGTAGCTACTGATATGTGCAACTGTCTCCCACTTGCCAGTATGGAAATGAAAGCACAGATTATCTTATGTGTGAGAGGGTTTGAGAAAATAAGTGCTGCTTTTGGGGCAAAAAGTCATGCCACTCATGAGCCATTTAAAGTACAAAGTGAGTCAGACAAAACACAGATGGCTGAGACCAGACCTACTGCTTTATTCAGCAACTGGGACCTATCTTTGCTCTTTTCACTCTTGGTCTGTTGATCAAGTTTAAAATGACTGGTTTCTAGAAGGACTAAACTGATTAGTATCTTTAGACCATTTTGAACTAATACATTGGATAATAAAATTATGTAAATTAAGTATTACTATATATATATATATATATAGAGAGAGAGAGAGAGAGAGAGAGAGAGAGAGAGTTTTATTTTATGGCTTACACTCACTGTCAAAATTAGCGCATCAATGAAGGTGATTACATTTTTAAAGTTTGAATGGTGTTAAAAAAATAACAAAGTGGCAGAGATCGGATTGGGCACCCCACTCAAATGCTGCTTTCTGTCTATTTTTTTCTTGACAAGAATTGCTTTTATTAAGACACGAAAACATCAAATGGAAGACCTTTCAGACACGTATTCCACTTTGCCTCAGGGACAAGCACAGGTCAAATGAGTGCAGAAAAGTACAGGTGATGAGGCGCTTCAGTAGAACATTAGCAAACTGTGGTCAGATGATAGCTTTAATATTTTTAAATATTTTGACAGACAAATTGAGTTTGTGATTAATCAAATTCATTCAATTTTTATAGACGGACAGCCATAATACACACACACACACACACACACATATATATATATATATATATATATATATATATATATATATATATCTCCATATATCTATATATTTGAGTATATTTGCAAAAAAAATAAAAAAAACGATAACTCATTTTAATAAATTTTTTTCCCAGAAATAACTTTTTTTTTATTGCACAGTCCAGTTGGTTTGTTTTGATTAAGTAGTAATAATTTAAATGCAGGTAATTTACATAATTAAAGTTAATTAAATGTATGATTGTTTTTTTTGTACAAAAGTTGGTTTTATAGCAAAAGCAGATAACTCCACATTTCATTTCATTTTGGGGGAGCTGCGGCCATTGGCTCGCTGTAGACAGCGTAAAGCCGATTGGTTTAATCAGCGACCAATCAGTTAAAAAACAAAAAAAAAACAAACAAAAAAAACACTTGTTTAATCCTTGAACTTTCCTCTTATAACAATGATGCCTGACAATGGTAGTTGTAGTGATCAGACTGTATGGATGTGATTGCACGAGCCTGTCCTCCAACAAAAAAAGACCCTAGGCTATAGGTCTTTTATGCAAATACCTTATTAAGACCTACGTTTTGAAGGTAAGCGCCCTCTAGCGGGCGGTGTCATGTTGTGTCTGTCGTCATGAAAATGACGTATGCCTGTGATTACCAATCAAAATTAGTGTTTTGTTTCTTTTGTCAGTGTGTGGACTTTTTACACTGATCTCTCTGTGATTAAAACATATTTTACTCAGGTGTAATTCATACGAATGACCACATCTAACCCCACCCCTAAACCTACTCATTACAAAAATCTTGCAAAATCATGAATTTTAGGGTTTTATGAGCACATGTGTTCACTGGGGTTGGATCTGAGCTACACCAATCCTCAATTGTAAAGCATAGTACAAAACATTAATATGCCAGTGTCCTGGTGCCGATATTGTAGTGTATACACTCTAAAGGCCTGTTCACACCAGGACGAATCTCGTTCAATACCGTTTAACGCCTCGTAATTAAACAAAGGGTGCCAATGTGAGTGTGCACACCAAAGTGATGCATCACAGATTTATTTTTAAAAAATGCCTCTTTCTGTTTTTTTTTTTTTGTGTTTGACACGTTGTGTTAAAAACTGGCTGACCAATGAGATTAAAGACAGAAGCATAAAAAGTTGCGCAGCAGCCACCTGGTGTATTGGGGTATTTCTGTTTTTTATTAAGCGCCGTTGGGCTCAATCACTTGGGCATGAACAGCGGAAAAACGCTGTTGAAGATATTCCCGTGCAATATTCATCCTGGTGTGTACAGGCCTTAATGGGTTGTATTCCACCGCTATTGTACAAACAAGCTATATGGGCATATTGGTTGGAAGAAAGGTTGGATTACATGCAATACGCTGATTTTTGAAAGGATCATGGAACACTGAAGACTGGAATATATTCTAATAGAACATTTTTTATTACAATATAAATTGTAAAAATATTTTTTACTTTATTTTTTTTTTGCAGCAAATGCAGCAAAAAAAAAGAAATAAAACATGCACTAATCTGACACCAAACCTTTAAATGGTAGTGTCTATAAATAACAGGTATCTATTGAATTTTGAATAGTTTTTTAATTTGTTTTCAGATGTTGACAATTAAGCACCTGGCTTCAGATCTATCTGAAATAGAATGGTTGGGTGATATCGTAACTGTGTACTTGGATTGCAGCCAACATTCGGCTGGTCTCCAACCTGCAATATCAGCTTTTGCAGACATCTCCGCACAGCTGTTTCTGTACATTTTTAATGCATTTATCATTTTTGAAATTTTTATTACCTAAAGGAACAGGCTAGAATAAAAACTTTCAAACAAACAAACAATGTATACTTTTTTAGGTGGTGTTAACAAAAATCACAATAACACTTAATGCACTGTTAGTGTGCATCTATGCACCAGTGGCAGAAAACTGTTCTGGACAGCGATCCCACAAGCCCAATCAGCAGGCTGACTTATTCAGACTGATGCTTTCCCCCTCTGATAACAGGACCCTGGAGAGACCGGATGGCTGGCAGGTTCTTTGACGACTGCTGGGGAGCCACAGCATGCACAAACTCTCACCATGTACAAACAAGACTCGAAATCACACTTGCTCAAATTTTTCTACCTTTCTTTCTTCCACATATACTGTCACATTCCTTTTGTATGTCCATATGCTGCTGCTAAACAGCTAAATGAATTGGATTTTTCTTTTAGTGTTGATCCAGTGTAAGTCTTGTCGACTAACCGCAGCAGTGAACCACAACGTGAGTCCTTTGAGATACGAGCTCATAACTAAGCCTGCAGGGCTTTTGTGTACAGCAGTTCAACTCTTAATTGCAAAAAAAATTAGGCGCAGTCTTCCATTTACCAAACAGGCAGATGTTGCCATGGAAACGGTAAAGTATTTCAAGGCTTCGGCATATGAGAGGCCTTGGGTTTGATTGGCCTGGAGGTCTGACCGTGAGGAAAACAGACCAGAGACAACTCAGGTATTAAAGAGAAACTCAATGATAGATGAGAACAACAGCATCATGCTATCAGTGCTGTAGTGTTTGGTATTACCCCATGCTGTTCATTAGTGTATTATATATAGCTTTTAAAACATACCTTATAACTTATGACTTAAAAAATGTGTGTATCTGTCAGTAAATCAACTGATTATTTTTTTCCAAGAGGGGAAAAAAACATAGTATACAAAAAACTACTTTATGAGGCCTTTAATGTATTTTCTCTTCAACTGTGCCTTAGGCAATTCACAGCCAAGAGCCGAGTGAAAATACCAATGAGCTACAGGCTGAGAGTTTACTGCAGGATTTGTTTATTTCTATTTTCAAAATTATACACACAGTTGGAAAGTGTCAAAATGTCAGAAAATGTCAGACATTTAACTAATATATATATATATATAACACTGCAGAGCTACACATGGGCTGAAAAATGACTAGCAACAAAAGACAAAAACAAAAAACGATTGTGTTGTTATCTGAGCTTGCTATTTTAAACTAATGGGCTTAATGGATTATTGGTCCATTCTTCATGTGTAAAAAATGTATGCGGTCAGAACAGTGTGAAGCTATTTGTGTCCCTACAGCAATATTTGTTGTTTGTTTAATAGAATCATTTAAATAATTTTTCTCAGGCATTAAACAAGAACATTCTTCCTCACACGGTTTTGTATTCATGGTCCTCACAATAATGAAATGGCTTCTCTATAGTCTTCTTGTTTGTTTGTAAAGGTCAGAAACCTACGGTGGCCCACTTCCAAATCAGCACAATGCAGAGGACTAATTGTGTTGTGCTGCTGCTTGTTTCTGTCGCGCTAATTTCTTTGTGCTGCGGCTTGTTTGCGTTTTGGAGATTTTGTTGTGTTGTGTTCTACTGGGCCACCGAACAGAACAATTACCCGAAAGAAATAAGGCTATATAAATATCACCTTTATCCTAAGAGTGTTACAATTTTCATTTGTGGAGTTAAAAAGTTCAGGAACCTGCAGGCCAACTGTTCTTCGGTGGTTTACTAATACAGTGTATTCATTACCGGTATACACAGTCTGCACGACTCCTCCAGCATCATTCACAGGCCTGATAGCATGTGGGTTAGCAAGGCTAATCGTAATGTAGATTTCTATTGACTTTCTATTGACATTAGAGCTGTGTGAATGCAGATGTGCGCCGTGTGGATGGTTGGGTAGCGTAGCTCGCACAGTCACAGCTTTTCATTTGAAAAGGTCTCAGCGTTGTGGAGAGAAGGGAATGCTAAATGCAATTGTGCTACACAAGACATGGAACATAGGCTGCATGAAAAGCATGTGTAAATCTTTTAATCTAAAGAAACTGCCATTAAAATTCTTTATAGGATCGTGAAAAGGACAGTGGATCACTTCTGCCCCCTAGTGTTTGAGACAGTTAAACCGGTATCTCTGAGCTTTAGCTAGATCTCTCTCTCTCTCTTTCTGAAATTCTACATACCTCAGAAAACTCATGTTGGGGTTAACTGCTGTGGTTAATTCTTTTTTTTTTTTTTTTGAAAGTGTGTGTGCATTTTATTTTTTGGGGAATTTTCTGTCTCAAGTTCCCAGTAAGAGCTATCATATATTACTTTATTACTTTTTACTTAAATTTGTATTTTTAACAAAGGAGTCCTTGTTGGGTTTTTGGTGAAACTTGGTTGTTAGATTTGTCTAGTACTGGATTAACCACTATATTAAAGTTATTATTTTTTTTTTGTACAAAAAAACGGGATAATTGGGGGGTGGGTGATGTTATGTTTAAATTTAAATTTATGCAACGTTTATTGAGACTTTTTTTTTTTAATTACATTGTGACGTTTCTTATAGATTCAGTTGTACAAAAAACTATTTAGAAGTGAAGATATAAACAAAATGAAGACAAAAAATGAAGAAAAAAAACAATTTATTTATAAGACTTTACAGACAAAATTCATCCATTTAAAAGGAAAAATATGAACTGCTGCAATGTTTATACATACTATACTAACATTTAAAAAATTAGACCACTGAAATGTATGAAAATGAAACATATTTTGTTTGTTTAAAATAACAGTAATAAATAAACCAGCTCATCTTCTCTTAATATGCTAGCTAATAAACATTTAAAATCAAGTGGAAGAAACAAGAAAAAATCTGGAGGCATGGACAGCTTTTTTAGGAATAAGATTTTCTTAGTAAACAAAACAAACATTAAATGGTTAAAATTTGAGCTGTACCTTACCATTCAGATGTTTCAGGAAACTCAATTAGTCCTGCTTCTGAAAATGTACCATTAAAAGTGTTTTTGAAAGTAACACATTGAAAGTGTTCATTTCTGTGCAAAAAAGGTAACATTTTTTAAAGACAGGAGAAGATATTCTTGAAAAAAATCAGCTGCTGTCATTTTAGCCTTGAAAGTATTTATCAAGACGTTTCCAATTCAGTGAGCTGCAGAAAACAACAGGTGCTCTTTATGATTTCATTGCGGTTGCAGAGAGATGAGAACGCATTTTTTGAAGTGCCTGTTTCTTGCGCTTGAGTCAATAAACGTCTTCCCACAGTTCTGACAGATGTGAGGTCTCTCTCCCGTGTGGATCCTGACATGTGTGTTCAGGTGACTCGATTGCCTAAAGTTTTTCCCACAAAAGTTGCAGTGGTAGGGTTTCTCTCCAGAGTGAACTCGCAGATGAATTTTCAGCAGTCCCGGCGAGCTGAATCTCCTGCGGCACACGACACACAAATACTCTCCTGTACCGTGTGAATGTCCATGAATATCCTGATGAGTCGGGTAGCTTTCAGACAGTTCCTCTTCATGCTGAATGTCTTCCAAACAAATGTCAGCCAGTTTTGTATGGGATTCTAAAGACGTGATATAAGTACACTTTATTTACCATTTGTCTAAAAGAGTGAAATATCTAAAAAAAAAAAAAAAACAGTAAAAAAAAGTAGCACTGTTCATTAAAATGTTCTTACGTGTTTGTTGTTCTTTATCAAGTGTCACTTCTTCAAGGCATCTGATCTTCTTTACTCTGTGAATTTCCTCATTTTCTCTCTTATTCTTCTTGCTCCTTTCCTGCTGTGATTGTAATTTACTTTGGGAGAAAAAAAAAGCGTTACTTCAGAAAGACCAGAACAACATATTTATTGGGCTTCTTTTAAGAGACTATTTTGATTGGGTGATTCTCACAAATAAATGCATTTTAAGTAAAAGTGAATGCTTTTGATTTCACTCACCGCTAAAAAAGAAAAACACAAGCACACTGCATGGCACTGCATCATTCAGGGTTTTATTTCAAAATTTAATTGAGAACATACAAATTTCAAAACTTGGTCATTTACTGTATGTAATCTTAAGTAAACGTTAAGGACATTTTTACACACAGACTGTTAGAAACTGCATGTAGTTTGTTTTTGTTTATGGAATATTTACATTTATAAATTTGGCAGATGTTGTAAAGCACATTGTTACACAGATTTTTTCAACCAGTGTATTTTCTGGGAATCGTACCATGACCTTGGCACTGGCTAGTGACTCTCACATAATCCAGCAGCTGAATAACAGGAATACATGAATATTTTTGTGCATATCTCAATGAACATTAAAAACACCGTAATGTTGAGCAGAGGAGGTGGCCGGCACTGGCTCTGGAATGACTTGGTTAATGTCTTCTTTAATGTTGACTAAAATCTCCTGATATGCTTTCTTTCTCCTGTAAGCGGCTGAGTTCTCCCTCCACTTTCTCTGCTGCCTTCTCAGATCTATTGGGTTCAGATCTTTAGCGAATTTCACTTTCCCCTGAGATTTTCGTCTTTGATATCTACAAAAAAGAAAAATATCAGTAAGTCGGTGTCAAACTGATTCTAAAAAGCTCAATCTACAGCTGATTTTCACATTAAACCAACATAATTAGTTTTGTGTCTTTTTTTTTTATTTATTTCGAAAGTCTCTTTTGCTCACAAAGGCTGCGCTTATTTAATTTTGTGAAATATTTACATAATTTAAAACAACTTTTAGTTCAATATACTTGAACGTGTAATTCATAATAATGATGTAACCAGGCTGTTTTGGGTCACCATTGACTACTATGGAAGTCAATGGTCACCCAAAACAGCCCTAACAAAGAAATTCATACAGATTTGGAACTACTTAAGGGTGAGTAAATGATGAATATACATTTTCGGGTGAACTACTCCTTTAATGTACTTGCACTGGTCATAAAGCATCTAACCTACATCCGCTCCTGAAAGGAATACCTCTCTCTCTCCTTTTTCCTGTAAGCCTCACGAAGCTCAGGATTCCCATGTACTTTCTGCTTGTGCTTTAGGGATCTAGCTTTTGCTGCGGCCTTCTTTCGCTCTTCATCTGCCAATCTAAACAACAAGAAAAATTTGACCTTGAAAAGCAACTATCATAAGCATTCGCCTCTTTAGGGAGGTGTCCCACTAGCCAACTCGATGTCACAACTACAGACTATTTCAGCTAAAATCTCACTCTTTTCTGTTCAGAGCTCTCTCACATGCACAGGTTAATAAGAGAAGGTGGTTAACAGGCTAAATGACTGCCTCCGACTTACTTTGCCCTGTGAATGAGTGAGATTTCGTTTTTCCATCCAGGCCTTGTCGTAGATGCAATGTAGGAAAACCCCTGAAAACATGTTGCTACACAATCACAATGGAAAACAATTAGTCTTGCGGTGTTGCTGGGGGAAAAAAAATTGCCAGGTCCAAACAGGGCTTTTTTTCCACTGGTCACTTCTTAGGCCACAAATGTCTGACTGGGAGATAAAATCAAACATGTTGGATATTATCAGAGACGAAGCAGGGCCATTAACTTAGGATGCTTAGGCTATTAGCAACCACCTACTGAGGGATGTGGCTACACACACATCAAACCACCTGGAGATATGCTGAAAAACTGGCTAGTGGGATGCCAGCCCCTGCGTTCACATGCTTAATACTTAAAGTGTGCAGTTAAGCACACTCTATATTTCTAATATAATAACTTATCACTAAACTGAAAAATAACATTTAAAATTTGTGTGTCTGTAAGATATTTGCCTTTTTCCACCAAGGAAGCATTAACTGGTTAACAGTGACAGCACATTTATAATGTTGCAAGATTTTATTTCAAATAAATGAATTATTTCATAGCAGCATATCAGAATGGTTCACTGAAGACTGGAGTAATGGCTCCTGAGAATTTAGCTTTGCCATTACAAAAGTAAATTACAAAAAATAGTTTTTACTAAATCTTATGGGACCCAAAATTTGGAACAATAGTGTCATGTATTTATTACTGTTCAGGTAAAAGTATTAACATTATTTAACATGAATTATTCTTTAACTATGCTTGAATGAGAAATATGTGCAACAGTAAAGAAAGTCACAGACTGCAGTGACGACAGTAATAGCACTAGCAGTAAAGCAACATGACTATGGTGTGCTAGATCTACAAATGTTCTGATGCGTATGTGAGAATCACCCAGGATGAGATGCAAAAAACAAAACCCTTTATTGGTCACTTACTTTTATTTGAAAGTAACTTTTTATTATTTTGTTTATTGGAGATACTAGTTTTAATGTTTTTCTAACAATGCAGAAAGACTGAAACAAACTAAATCTCTAAATATAAAAAAAAAAAATAACCATTTGCAATTTTTTTTTTTTTTTTGGAAAAACACATTTGTGAGTTTGTATATAAACAAACATAAATATTTTTAATTTCATATAATGATTTATATAACGTCATATGTGACCCTGAACAACAAAACCAGTCGCAAGTGTTAATTTTCTGAAATTAAGATTTATACATGATCTGAAAGCTGAATAATGAAGCTGGATGGATAGGGCAATATTGGACCGAGATACAACTATATGGACATCTTGAATCTGAGGATACAGAAAAATCTTTATTTTCGGTAAGAAATTGAATAAATACCTTCATGGAACATGATCTTTACTTACTATCCTAAGGATTTTTGGCAAAAAAGAAAAATCAATCATTTTGACCCATTTTTGGCTTTTGCTACAAACATACCCCAAAGACTTAAGACTGGTTTTGTGGTCCAGGGTCATATATATATATATTTGTCTCAACATCTGCAAAGGGTCATAAAATGTAACATATCACCAGTAAAGGTTTATAAATGTTTTATTGGAAAATTAACTTTAATCGATTGCCTAAATCTTTTAAACAAGCGAGAAGGCGATCAAACTAGTGATCAGACATTTTTTTAAAGATCACCTGGATTTCTGGATCTCGTAAATACTGCTGTGTATTTTGTACATTCTGTTTTGAAAGACATTGATGCCGTGAAATTTAAATGATGTAGATTTGAAAACGGATGAATGGTACGGTAATAATCATTTATTTCTTAGCCAGCAAATATTCAGTGAAGAGCCCATGAGTGTGTTTTGTCAATGTTTTTTTTTTTAACTGCAATATTTCAAACAAAGTTTTTGATGTATGTGATAGCGTGCATGAGTGGTGAGCAATGTTTGATTTTATTAGGAAAATTAATTAAGTCATCTAGATGAGTGTATGTTTAATTTCCTTACAAAATGTCAGCTCAAATATGCAAAGATGAAACGGTAAAGAGTATAATCGAGTACCTCTCTCTTATCTGGGCCAGCTCCTTCCGATGGTGCCTCACCATCTCTTGATTTCTGAGGGGCAGCTGCAAAACAACCACATCCACCAACTCACATTATAGTACTACTTGACTTTCACAGACATTTTGTACATATAGACAGACTTACATGAAATCTTTGTGTCCCGTGTCTGGGAGAGCCAGCGTGGCTAACTTTGACTTTGTTGACATCACTGGAAGCATCACTGGTGCCTGAATCATCCGAGCTGTGCTTCGAGATGTTCTGCTGTATTTCACAGTCGGTCCCTGTTTCATTATTAGTCTCAGGCTCGTTCTTAATTTGAGCCGTTTTGTTTACGAAGAGAAAATTATTCTCACTGCTGTTCATCACTTGGGTTTCAGTGTCTTTGCTGGGCGTTTGATCGTGATAAATATCCATGCATGGCGAGAAAGGTGTTGATTCACTGCAAACAGGCATGTCCTCTTCATTCTCCTCCGGCTGTGTATAAACTTCTAGTTTCATATGCATCTCTGTATCCTTCAAGTCATGTTGAGATCTCCATTCCTCTGAAAATGTCTGGGTGAATTTCTGTGCTTCAGTATCAGAGGAGCAAGGCTGTGTTTCTATAAGAATAAAGATGGTAAATAAGCATGAGTAATGATCATAAGACGTAAACCAATGTCAGGTGTGTAGTGTACGTATGACAAGAGTATATTAATAAAACTGACACGCGTGTAAAAAAAGAAGGCTGCATAATAAAACAAATAGCAAAGTGTTATTGGCATGGCCTAAGCTGATTTCCAGCCTAGTCTTAGTTAGTCAGCAGGCTGGTTTTAAAGGGCTTTTGGGCACTTCCTTAGCTGCTCAGGCTAGGAGACCAGTTAGATCAACCAGCTTGACCAGTCTAGCCAGGATGGGAAACCATCTAAAGCCAGCCAGCCAACTTAGTGCTTAGGTAAACACATTAAAGCCTTAATTCTTCATGTTTATAAAAAAACTACAACATGCAGATAATCAGAATTCAAGTGAACAGACTAACCAGAGTCCATCTGAACCCCTGCCAGCTGCA
>JAUMHI010000052.1:11831878-11843126 GCA_032359435.1 Enteromius unitaeniatus
ACACTCAAAACCTGCAGTTTAGACATTGTGCAGAGATAAAATGTCACGGAAGTGTCTATCCACCTCTTATTTCCACATCCATAACATTTCTCATCTATTGTTTAGTCTGCGTTCACCTGCTGTAGCTCGTTAGCAACCGGCGCCACCTGCTGGTCTGGATGATATGCATCTGTCTTTTTATATATATATATATATATATGTATATGTATATATATATATATATATACACACACACACACACACACACACACACACACACACAAATGTAGAAGCACATAAAAAATGTCTTATGCTAAGAAAATACATATTTAATAATTAATCTATTAATAGTGACTAGTGGCAAATTACCACAGTTCATCAGTTTTGCCACAAATAAAGCCTAATAAAGTAAATATACCTGACCATTGAATGACTTGATTCACCAGTCAGAATTAATATTTCCAAAGAGCTGTGAAATAATGTTTTTAATGACTGGTCATTTGTGTTAAATAGCCTTTTTGGTCCATTACAAACAACAAATTGGACAACACAGTCTTCCAGACCATTTCATTTTGATCCAAGAATTTTAGATTTGAGGAACAAATATATGCCGTGTAATCTCCATCTCTCCTCAGCAAACCAATTCACACCCTTCGCCTCTCACATATTTATTTCTTCCTTTGCTTTGTTACCATGGAAACATGAATATCTTACAACACATTTATTGTAGTTATGAAAAACATTTACCTAAAGCACGTTGAAACTATTATGGCTGTAATAAAAAGGGATTGTCTATTAATTATTTACCATCAATCTAAAAAAAAAAAAACAGCAGTACTGCTCTCAGGTTTATTCTGGCTTATACTAGATAATGAAGAGTACCCTTTTTTTCAATTCTGGGAATATTTTTTTTTAAATATAATGATGTTATAATTCATAAAAAGTTTATAGGATTTTACTATAATTGCCAAGAATGAAATCCAGCATCAATAAGCACAACTAATGCATGTAATTTTTAACAGACATATTGTATAAAAATGTAAATCAAATGTACATTTAAATTTGACTTAAATTACCCATCACTAGAGAAAGGGATAGAAACAAATGTATATATATATGTCTTGTGTATTAACTCCTCTTCATAAACAGATGTGCATGTGCAGGAAACTGCATGTGGCTCCAGAAACTTCTTCAGTTGGTAGTTCAAGAACTTCGACTGCTTTTTTTTCAAGCATGTCTTGGTTGGATGGGTTTACAGGAAAGAGTATTCCCTGAGAATTCCTATCTGCAAATCCTGAAATTACACAATCATAAATACAGCTTTACCAAGTGCCATATTTGTATTTATTTTTTTTAATGCAATGGTGAACTTCACTTGTGTTATAGGTTTGTCATGCTGAATTTCACCTAGTTTAACCAGGTTTGTAGGAAGTTCTTGTAATACTTTAGGATAACGATTATGAGCTGTGAGAATTCTTTTCAGGTACTAAAGCTTTGGTAAAACTCCAGTATATCTCACCGAGACAAGATGTGTAATGCAAACAGATCAAAGCTATAAGAACGCAACATAATTTTCTGCATTTTTCATCTTCCAGACTTCACAGGTCTTCTGCCCCCCACAGAACTTTTCTACAGATAATATATACATATAGAGGGTCTCTTTAAACTAATTACAACGACACTCTTCTGTGAGTCATGTGTTTAAAGATGTTTATGACCTCATTCTCCTTGTGTTTTTAACATTATTACAGTAGCCTAGTAAACCACGTTTATACATGTGAAGACGAGTGGGGAGTATACAATACTAGATTTTTTTTTTTTTTTTTTTATCTACCCAGCAAACACCTGCATAATATAATAGCATCATAAGCTTTAACCTACCATGCTGTGTGACCATATGCTAAAAAGTGCACTTCCTAGTGTAATTAGAAACAGGGCATGTGCTCTGCACAGGTTGATCCCTACCCCGTTACCTGTGCACGTGCCTGCATGCAAGTAACATCAGCAAAGCTATTCGAGAGCTGAGGGAACTAGAGATAGGGTCGCCGTGATTTTGAAGTAAGACATGATCCTGGATCAACATTACTGTCCAAAAATATAAACTTATCCCATTCCTTACCCTTACCAAAATTTATGCCTAAAATCAGTGGGAAATGTGTAGAGGCACCTAACTATGATTATAAGCCTAAAACAGATATTTCCAGAAAAGTTATTCCTCAATTCTGATTGGCTGATTAGAATGTTGTTTCAGGATCAACAAGGATGTTGATCCAGGGACATCTTGTACTTGGTGAAATCACGCTAACCCTAGAGGTAGAGCATACTGGAACAGTTATTTCAATAAATCAAAAGGTCGAATGATCATCTTTCTTCTGGACAAAGAAGCATCCAGCAGATGCAGGAGTCGTGGACGGATGATGAAGCCTTTAGTTAACTCAGTTTTAAACTTTTAATGAATAAGGACTTTGATCATTTAGTGAGATATACTGGATGAAGATTTAAGTTTATTTGCTAAAATTGGTTGCATTCTGTAGTTTTTGGGAACCAACAAACTACTGATAATCAGGCTCTGTTTCTGCAAGGACTCCTTCGATAGAGCTTCATTTGTGGATTGTTCTTCTTGATCCGGATGCATCTATTCATCATCAAGTTTATTCAGACCTCTAGCTTGCAAAGCTGCTTGTTTATGTGAAGTACCGCAATTGATGAATATAAAATGTCCACCTGGAGTTTTTTCCCTCATCCATAACACTGCCATCCGTTTTGCAGATTTAGATCCAGCTGTACAATTTAGAGCCGGCATTTGTATGTGGAGTGTCGGTTATATTTTTTGTCTTGTTTCTTTTTTCCCTCTTTCGCCATGCATCTCTTTCACGAATTTGTCTCTTCTTCTCTGCTCCCATCCTTTCTCTCTCTTCTCTTTTCTTTATCCTATCATACTCACGTTTCTTCATCCTTTCTTCTTCTGTTAAGGCTTTTGTTTTTTTAGATGGCAGAGGGTTCTCATCCGCTTTACACTTCTGTAACTTCATTTTGGTTCTTAATCTTCTCTGTGGTTCACAATTATCATTCTTATCAATTTCTACAGCAGTAGCAGTCCTCTTTCTTCTACACTCTCTTGCAGCTTCATAAGATTTGAACTCAGCAAATTTTACAGGGTCTTTTGTCACACAATCCCTCCAGGCCTGACTGTATCTTGCATTGTCGGGTTTCTGCTTTTCAGATTTTGACACTTCATCCTGACAGACAGACAGCTGTTTTTTCTCACTTTTACACTCAGAGTCACAGGGCTGGGTTTTCAAAGACATTCTGAAAAAAAATTATATATTATATATAGAAATTATAAATATTCTATATACATTTCATCATATTACAGACAGAGTGTATGAACACAGGGACTTATCTCAAGATCATTCACTACATAACAGTCTACTGCAAAAATTATGAAAAGAACAAGAACTATTCCACTCAGAACCTTAATGAGCAGTTTATGCATACAAACTTATTTATGTTTTTTATAATTGTATTGGCATTTATTCTCTTTAGCAGGCAGTGTGAAGTACTTTACTCAGTTTTCTGCCCATTCTGGTTAAGTTTCAAAGAGCAAAGAACAAATATATACATAACATGTATTATGTATTAAGTACATTATCATCTCTGAGAGTCAACATATTGAAACCACTCAAGCTGCCATTTTCTCCTCCTTTTCAGAAAGAGAGGACATGTTTAAAACATCTGGTAATGTGGGTTTTGCAAGAAAATCCATTTATTCCCTGGACCTCTAATTTTCATAAATACTATTGCATATTTTGCATGTTATTTTTTGACAGACATCGATCTACTAATGTTTAAATCATGTTTATTTGAAAGCAGGTAAGTGATAAGGTAATAATTATTTATTAGACACAAGTACTCTGTGATTGATATCCATTAAAGTGTTTTATTGATGTTTTATGTTCTAATTATTCCAACCAGCAGACAGACTAATTTTTGGAAAAAGATTTTTGAATAGGTAATAATAAAGTGCCAACGACATTTGATATGTTTTTTGTATAGTTATTCTAATTTTAAAGAACTAAGTGTATTTTGTGGCTAAAACACAAAAAAGAGAAAAGAAGGATGTTTTTAAATCGGGCTTAAAGACATATTTTTACTCTTTAGCATTTGAGTGATGTTGTGCTTGTCTTTTTGAACAATGTGAAATTGCGGTGTTATAAATTTTCATTTTAATTCCTCTTTTATTTGTTTTATTTTTTGCTGTCTATTTTATGTAAAGCACTTTGGAGCAACTACTGTTGTGTTAAACTTGTGCTCTATAAAACTTAGAGTTGACTTGACTTGACATGTTTCGCTTGTCAAAAATGCTACATTCAGCTGATGTGAATTTGTTGACTTTAAAACTCAAGCTAATTTTCTTTTTCTAATTTTTTTTATATTATTTAATTGATTTATTTTTACCAGGAAAGGAGTGGTGTTGATGCACAAAGTTGTTTTTATTGTGCCATCGCAAAAATCTTTATTTAAACCAATAAAGATACAGATCCTATTGTAAATAATAGTAAAAAATCACTTTTTGTTCCTCTACTACCTCTAAGATTTTGTCTTAACAGTTTTTGAAGTAACAGTAAAAAATAAATTCAAGTACCTCTCTCTTATCTGGGCCAGCTTCTTCCGATGCTGCATCAACTCTTGATTTCTGAGGGGCAGCTGCAAAATAATGACATCTCACATTTATGGATAAAAGTGTTATAAAAATACAACAAAAATAATACGAGTTCCTAGATATTTTGTACATATAGACAGACTTTGTTGACATCACTGGAAGCACCACTGGTGCCGGAATCATCCGAGTTGTGTTTCGTGATGTTCTGCTGTATTTGACAGTTGATACCCATTTCAGTATTAGTCTCAGGCTCGTTCTTAATTTGAGGTATTTGGTCAATAAAGTGAAAAAGATTCTCACTACTGTTCATCACTTGGGCGTCAGTGTCTTTGCTGCGCTGATCATAATAAATGTCCATGCATGGTGGGAAAAATGTTGATTCACTGCACACAGGTATGTCCTCTTCAATATCCTCCTCTTTTGCACAAATATCTAGTATCATATGCATCTCTGTATCCTTCAAGTCATGTTGAGATCTCCATTCCTCTGAAAATGTCTGGGTGAATTTCTGTCCTTGAGTCTCTGTGGAGCAAAGCTGTGTTACTACATGAATAAAACAACACACAAGCATTCATCTTAATGATCATAATTGGTAGACGTCACATGTGTATGTATGAAAAAGTTCAATTTGATATGAATAACAAAGAGTGCTGCAAAGTGTTGCTCTTCATTGGTTCGTTTGACATTATCTAAACATCACAATAATCTAATATTACTACAATAAGCTTTTTTTAAAGGGATGTGGACGATTTAAAGGGCTGAGGTGAAATCATTTAGGCTTCATGTTTATAAAAACTACAACATGCAGATAATCAGAATTCAAGTGAACAGACTAACCAGAGTCCATCTGAACCCCTGCCAGCTGCAGTCTCCTCTTGAGCAGCTCAATCTCCTGTCTGGAGCGACACATCTCCTCATTATACTCTGAAAACATGTCTTCCACTGCCTTTAATATCTCCTGCGCAGCTAATGTTAGTCTCTCTGTTAGAAAAACACTCAAAACCTGCAGTTTAGACATTGTGCAGAGATAAAATGTCACGGAAGTGTCTATCCACCTCTTATTTCCACAATCCCTAACAAATATATTTCTCGTTTCATGTTGTCTGCGTTCATCCTGCTTTGGCTCGTAGACAATCAGCGACACCTGCTGGTCTGGATGTGCTCTGAACATATAAACACTGCGCTAAAGAGCACTTATGTGCTTCACTACAAACGTGAAATCAAAATCTTTAGAAAACACACTGGACGTCTCCTTATCAGACCATATCATTTTGATTCAAGTGTTCAGGTTGGAGAAACAAATACACGCAGCATTATTTCTCTCTATTGCCGCTCAATTCATACCCTTCACCTTCAAAACAACACCTTGGCCTTTGTGTTACCACAGAAACATGAATGGGATCCAATAATACATTTGTGGTTTTAATAGTAACAGCAGTCTAAACACATTTAGGAAGTATAATGACTGTAATAAAGTGGATGTGATTTTCTTATTCTTCCTATAAATGATTAAGCATGAATCTACAAAATTTCCACCGAAATACCATCATCATTACAGTAAGAGTTAGCCTACTGTATTAATTTTTTAATAAGGACCATTCAATTTAGATGACAACCAAATCAAATAAGGTTTATTTAAAAAAAAAAACGTTTAAAAAAGAGTATAAATATTATAAAATTGCCTTAGATACAATATTGACACTTGTATAACAAGAATTTATGTCACGTCAGGGGAGAGAAATTGCACATGCACTCAAACACACAGGAGTTCCTGGAGTGTGTGTGTGTGTGCATTTGAGAGCAGGTTTATAGTGCAGTGGATAGTGAAGAATAAGTCATTGTTTGACAGGGCCAGCTGTCAGCCCCACTCTTCCTCACGACAGGCCTTGCCGTGCCACCTGCCTACTATTCTCCAACTATGGTCACAAACTCTCTCTTCAGACCACCTCAGATTAGTGCACATTAGACACATTACTTTATTGCTAATTGCCATTTTGTATTAAGTCAAAAAAGAAAAAAAAGAGCCAGTCACTCTCTTGAATAATAAAGAACCAAACATTATGACTTAAAAAATATGTAGCCTACTACCAATCATAAATTTGAGGACAATACAGCTTATTTTTTATGTATTTTATTTATACTTTTAAAATAATTTTTAAAATAATATAAAATAGCCTATGTTACCTAGATGATACAGGATTATTTTTATACAGTAGTTTTACAGTAGTACAGTAGTGTTTAATAAATAAACAAACGTGCAAGTTTTAAAATCATCTGCACATTTTATTCTATTTTATGAAAGGACATCATATAAAACTCTTTTTCTTAGAAGGTATCATGGAAAAAATGCCAGTGGGTTGTTTTCAGTGGTGTTGCATCAGCACTGCAAATCAGTCAGAACTCTGTGGGTTATTTAAAACACAATGATCCAAGCAAGATTGGGGGAAAAAAACAGCTTAGTGTCTGAGCAGTGACACATCAGATGCCACTGTGCTGGCATGAACATGCCACAGACATGTCAGCACAACTACTACATAACTGTCATTCTGTGTCATCCCAACGCCCCACAAAAGCACTCCGCAGCATGCCACTCCAACCGGCAACTCTTAAACTCAGTTCTGTCATAAACAAGCCTTCATGCTTTGAAACAATGAGTGTGAAGGCTGTGTTATGATTTTGTAGGAAGCTGCCTTGACTGAAACCTGTCTTTGTTCATCAAGTCATTGAAGTCAGGGATATGCCTGGTATCTGTGTCACTTTCCTAGATTTGCATTCCAGTGACTGGGATGTTTACATTAGATTCCGTTTAGGTCTCTTCAAGTAAGAGTAACCGTATCTGCATCATGGGCATTCTCACCCCGTCTTCAATGTTGTCTAACTATTTGGTCTCTCCAGAAACCAGAGTGCTAAATTTGTGCTCTTGATGACATGGGAGAAGGTCACTGGAGCCCAGAGTCAGATATAAACAGTGAGGGGCGAGCAGAGAAGCTTGTAGGCCGTATTTTTACTCGCAGATAAAGCCTGGGACGAGGCTCAACTTTCCTTAACGTCCCTACTGGAATCCAGACATGGAAGACAAACAAAATTAGGACCACTGCCGGCATAGTTTCCACAGAAAACATTTGAATGCTGTCCCATCCTGGCCCCACATTTTCAAACGAATGTCATAAATAAATAACGATCACAACTGTTTATAACAGAACGCGTCTTGATTTCTATGCATTCATCTATGGAATGGTGGCCATTAACTGCTGAGAATGAAAAATATCCTCCGATGTACTGGAGTGTGGATGATGTATGTCTTTGAAATCTATATTTCAAATTCCAAATACTAATAGTAGGTCCATACACTGTAGAGAAAAGCATTTCAAGGATGCTATTCCTGCACTGAGGCATCAGTGTAGGTCTGTGGGTGACAATCAGATGGAATTCAGCAGGAACACACAACCTTTTATGTGGAAAACGCAAGATACACATCCAATCTGCAACATCCACAGCGAACGATTCGGGAGGTAAAGGTACTCTATTTTTAGCATTAATTGGCCTATATTACAAGAAACTGATCTTTTTTTCCATAAAGTCTCTTGAAGGGCAGTGCAGGGTTTAATGGGTTTGTCAGCTGTTCTATGATGCTCTTGTCAAGAGGTGTTTCCACCAGCTTCCTTCATGGACAGCCGCCATGATGGTGCTCTTAGAAAGTGTTGTATCGTTAACGACTTGTCTGGTCTATTTAAATGACCCATGAGAGGCCGCATTGACATTGCCACAATTTAGAAAGGTGATTAATAGTTTGCCATGTGACGTTGGTACCATTGTAGAATATGATACATGCTAATTTGTCACAGAATGACTTATGGAAATAATTTATTTTTGAATGAGCTGAACGAATGGATTACATTTCTGATGTTATAAAGGATGGAATTAACTCTGAATAAACAAGTTTCCATTAGGGCATAACATACAGTTCGCATGTAATATTATACAGTTCAAAATTATATTCAGCATGAAAGCATTACATTCAAATGTTAAAAAAGTCACCATTTTCATAAAAACAAAATATTCCCGCACAACTGTTTTCAACACTGTCAGTAAGAAATATTTCTTGAGCACATTTAAATATATTTGGGCATATTTAAACAAATTGTAGTTATTTTAAATGGTAATAATATTTCAGAGTATTAGTGTAACATATTTAATAAATATATTTAAAAAATTCTGAAGCCAAAATCAAATTTTACTGTATTTTTAAAAATAATACAGTTATTTTTTAAATCATGTATTAAAAGCAGAACAGTAAAACAGAATATGGAGTTGAAAGCAGCAAATGGTTTTTATGTGGCATTCCATTTATTTATTTATGTTTTGTTCCTACAGTGGGGGCGATTTGTTTGTGGTCTCTTGGAGAAAGGCATTTTCTAACAGTGAGTAGCGTGCCACTGAGGGGTGAGGCAGTCATGGTGCTCAGAGAGCCAGGATCATTCCTGTGACTTAACATGACACCACTTGCACTAAGACACCAACAGCTGCACACGCACATGCTTTCCATTCTGTTTGTTGTAGAGGATTATAACCTGATAAAAGAGACCAGTGACTATCGTATTGTAAGGCCCTGTCCACTACTGTTTCTTTCTGACTGAGAGCCCTTAAAGACAGTACAAACACAGGTACAATTTTTATTGTATTACGTTTTATTTGTATATAATATTCATAATATAAAAAAGATGCATTTCATTAATTTTGTACATTTTTAATTAGAAAAATATGTTTGCCTTTCAGTCATTTTAGTACTTAAATTTAATGTAATTTAAAAAAAAAAAAATTATTTGTAAGTCATTTCAGCTTTTTTAATTAATGAATTTTTTTTTTTTTTTGTAGTTGTAGTTAATAATAGCAACATTGGTGGTCACACTGAAAATTGGAAAAATAGTATTGTTATTTATATAATTCGATTTCAATAATACAAAACTGTATAACTGTCCAAAAATCTGGAGAGAGAAAAAAGTGAGCTGTTTGTTTTTTTTTGTTTTACTAAAAATCACTGTAGATGGATTTTTGATTAAACACATAAAGTTTCATAACATTAGATTTTGCTTCTTTATTAAATTTAGTTTGTTATCTTACATATATTTCTACTGTGAAACAGGATCATTTTATTTATTTATCTGTTTGTTTGTTTTTTCGTGTAAAAGACAAACTGATAAGAAGACAAATGCATTGACAGACGGGCCGACAGATAAACAGACACCTGCTCAGTTTCTAGTGCCTTTTTCAGCACTTACATCGTCCCCCAAAGTATTCAGACACACAAATAACATTTCAAAATGTGTAAATGCATAAAAGCTAAAATATTAAAAACCAAGCAAAAATTGCAAACATGTGATGCTACTCTTCGGTTTGTAGTCCTTCTGTAAAACAAACAGCATTTGCTTTCAAATTTGATCTTACATAATCACAAGCACACATTTTTAAGTGCGTCTCAAGTGTCCAAACACTTTGTGGGGCCGCTGTATTTGACGAGGCGTGTTTAGAAGTGCTTGAAAAGACAGAGTCACTGACAAACACCCCTGAACCTGTCGCTTAGACCAGCTCTGCGCTGCGGCCCAGAGGATCCAAGCATCTGTTCCAGTCACTATCCTTCTACTAAAAGCAAGAACAGAGGCCATAATATCTTTCTGGGGTTTGAGAGCCAAATATGAGTGAAGAGTGAGCATTCCATGGCTAATGCAGCCACGTTCTGGGCATTTCTTCACAAGAAGCCAGTTCCCCCTCTCTCCTCCTCCCTTTCTGCCAGCTGTCCTGCAATGTGCTGCTGCTTGTCAGTGAAGAGAAGTGGCGCACTGTTTTCAGTGACAGGGCAGCACACCATGTCGCCTCACACCTAAGACCTACTCAAATAGATGGATATCATCTGTCTGGTCGAGGATCTGCTCAATCCCCTGTGATAAACCTGTGTTCCTAGCATGCTAGCCGGTAGTCAGGCACACTTGAACTTGATACAGCTCATTGTGACTTTAAGTAGGTGAAGTCGATAAAAACTATTGATTTCATGGTGATTGTAAGCTCATGTAAGAGTTTTAAAGTTTAGAAAATCTGAACGAAATCTTACTGACTTAAGTGTAATATAATAACGATTCAGTCAGTTATCTGAACAAACAGATAGCTTCGAAGGAGCACATTTTTTATCATGTTGTACATGTTCAGCTGCAGGAACAGCACCAAGCTCTACCATTTGTGCTTCTCTCTCTCTCTCTCTCTCTCTCTTTTGGATGTCATGCTAACTTATTGCTGGCGTTTGCCAGTAAATTGCTATGCTGCTGTTTGTCTTCTTGCCTGACAAGAGCAATGGTCAATATATTATGGTCTGTTTCCTAGCTATGATTTTTTTTTTTCTTGAATTTTATTTTCCCCTGGAAAATGAAGAGGAACAAGACAATCAAATAATCTTGAATCTTTTACTGATATTTCTTACATTTTAAAATTTACTACATGTTAACTTAAGGATTGTTAGGTTGCATCAATTAGATCATCATAAAAAGAATGGCCTCTACGCTAATATTAGTCTCTCTCTCTTTTCAGACGGTGTACCAGCACAAAGAGATGATCTTC
>JAUMHI010000052.1:11843226-11878989 GCA_032359435.1 Enteromius unitaeniatus
TGGGGACACCTGATTTCTAGTGATTATCATCGTCTTGACTACAGAGACCGTCTCTGCATTTGATAAATAAAGTTTAAACTTGTCATTATACATTACTATCACTATATCTTCCTATTTGATAATGTTCAGTGCTTTGCTACATTGTTAAAAGCACTATATAAATAAAAGTGACTTGACTTGACTTAACAAAACTGCTTACTTCCCTCATCAAAAAAAAAAGAAATAAAGTCTTATAAAGAAATAAGACATAATCAAATAGTCTAGAATCTTTTACTGGTATTTTTAAAACCATTTTACTGTATGTTAACAAAACGGCTAACAAATAAAACACACTGCCCTCCAAAAGTTTGGAGACACCTCTAGTGTGTGGTTTTGGATGATATCATAAATCCTTATTATTTTTTTTGATGTAAATACTGTACATTAAAGTAACTTGACATTATCATTTAAGACCAGCAATAACAATTTTCATTTTGATTACATCTTAATGACAATATATACATATCAAAGTTGAGCTACTATGGGAGGAACTGAACCGTGATGTACGTAAGATGTGTCCAACCAGTGCGTATCATCTTCAGGAGGCTTGGAGTAATATATCAAGTCAATGTTTAAATAAACTGACAGCTCGGATATCCACATTATTCAGAGCTGTAATAGCTGCTAATGGTGGATGAATCAAAAATGTAAATATTACATTTTTCAATATTTTCTATGTATAAACTGTTCATGTAACAAAATATGTAAATGTAATAAAATATGTTTTTGTAGTTTGTGTTATCAAACTTAGTTTGCCCTTATCAGTGCAAAATTATCACAAATTAAAAAGGATTCACGGCAATATTTCTAAGGTGCTCCCAAACTTCTAGTGAGCAGTGTTAATAGACATATGATAAATCATATGTGCTGTAATTTATGAAGTATTAGTTGTGATTATTATTGTGTAAAACCATCTTTCCTTGAAAATATATTTTAAAAAATGTCATTGTTATGATTAATAAAATACTTTTTACTTGAAAAATGCTTTCAGTTTCTTAGAGTTTCTTCTTTGTTTTTGTTTTCCCCAATAAAAAAATAAATAGTATGGAATCTTTTAGTGATATTTCTTAAATAATTCAGCTATTATGTAAACAGAATTGCATAACTGCATACTAATAATTGTGTACTAAAATACTGAGAAGATTAGGCTAAAGGTTGGTTCACATGAAAAAAAGGTTATTTGACATGAAGTATTTATTGAGATAATTATTGTTAAAACCAGACAGAAACATTTTTGGTAACTAAATGTTTTTTTCAGCACTATATGAAACCAAGGTGAATACAAAAAATGCTTTCTAATTTCTACGTTTTATTTTTTCTTTCCCCAAAAGATATTATCACAGACATTTTTGTTTGTGATGCACCTTTGGAGCAAGACAACTGTGATATCATTAGTAACCTGACCTCTTTAACTAAAATGCTGAGGAAGCGCTTTTCTCTTCAAGAAGAATTCCTGGTTGGTGTGTGTGTGTCCTGCATGGACCTGTCGCCCTGCCATCCTCTGTTTCTGCTGACAGTAGGCCGAGGAAAGGTCTGGGTTGAGTGACTCGGACACACTGCTCTCCTGCAGCCTGGACAGCCACAGAGGCCCCATTGTGCTCCTTAACCATCAGTGATCATCCATCACATTTTAACCTGACAGCCAACTGCACAGCCTCCTAATCCTGCCAAGGATGGAAGCTTGGGTTACCATGACGAGAGCACTGCGGGGCGTCCCATTTCGGACAGAAGGTACCTTTAAATTCTGAAACAGGTCTCCCAGTTCTACGCTTTTAAACAACAGAGGTGTAAAGAGTCACAGTTTTTAAGGGTCACTTTCACCAGTAACATTGTAGAAGTGTTCAGCATACTGTCACTTAGGAAAAATATCACAGCGAAAAACCCCTTCGCCATCTAATATATGAACCTTGAATAGCTGCGGTGGTGTCAGTGACCATAAATAAGCCTGTGGATTCATTATGGGACATAGCGGAAGCTACTCTGAATTAGCATGTGAGCAATGAGCCCAGACGAGTCCATTAGGGATTTCCAGTGTCCAGAGAGCCTACCTCACTTTTTGGGGTCAGGGACAACAAAGGTCTATCTTACTGAACCAATGACGGACATTACACAGGGAAATGCATAGATGCAACAATATATTATACATTATTTACTATTGCTATAAAGATTTTTAAAAGAAACATGCAACAAAAATAAATAAATAAATAAATGGATTGATACATTATTTATATATATATATATATATATATATATGTATAATATATAATATTTATATTTTCATATTATGTATAATTATTATTTATATTATTACATTATTATTATTTTTAACAACAGCAGCAAATGATTACTAAATATGCAAATTATGATTGATAAAGGTTCAGAAAAAGTCTTGCATAACAAAAGCTGAAATATATAATATTATACACAATATACATACATTTTACATTTGTATCTTTTATATTACCAGGACATTGTACGCGTCTTGGTAAAATTGAGTTATTTCTACAACTATAATTATTCTTTTTTCATTTATATATTATTGTTAATAAGTTGTTTAATAAGTTATTTACCATATTATTACATTTTCATAATAAAATGCATTATTATTATTATTATTATTATTATTAAGAACAACAGCAAATTATGGCCAAATAATGATCGACAAAGGTTATATATGTATAAAACATATATTATATATTTCAGCATTTGTTATGCTAGTCTTTTTCTGAACATATATATATATATTTATATATATATATAAAAATTCTCTTTTTTTCCAAACAGACATCCTGAATTGCTCCAGCCAAGTTATAAAAACAACGAACTGATAATAAGTGTGGCACATTTTTCAGCTTTGGAAGAGAAGGTGATACTGTCTGACAAGGATTTGGATCAGTTAATTAAGGAGCCGTAGTGGATCTTTCATATCTGCTGTAGTCTGTTTGATTTCCATGGCACTCAGATCATGTTCCTGGACTTTCAACAGCGGCCTGACGCCATTCTCGAAGCAAACCGGTCCCAAATCCCCAGAAGATTGGGGAATGAAAAGAGATGTAAAGTTTAGATGTGTGGCAACAGCTAAACGCGGGGTCAGGTTTCTCAGAGCCCTGGCTATATTTAACCTACTGATCTAACACCAGGCAGAGAGTTTAAATGCCACCACTGCAGTTGGTGTGGAGCAGTTGTCGTCCACAGATCTTCTTCAGCACGAGCTCAGCTCCAGGGGGAAACACCCACACACGCTCGCAAGAACCGCAAAGGACCTATAACGCTTTCAGAGAAGACAGAGCAGAGCTGGTGGACTCTAATTCCAACAAGACATGGAGCTTTTCGAGACCAACCCATACTTCTTTGCAGACCAGCGTTTTTATGAAGGTGGCGATAATTTCTTCCAGTCAAGGCTGACTGGAGGCTTCGACCAAGCAGGATATCAGGACCGAAGCTCCATGGTGGGCTTGTGTGGCGATGGAAGGCTGCTGTCAAACGGAGTGGGGTTGGAGGACAAACCATCTCCATCTTCAAGCCTCGGTATGTCCATGTCTCCTCACCAGGAGCAGCAGCACTGTCCGGGTCAGTGTCTGCCCTGGGCCTGCAAGGTGTGTAAGCGCAAGTCGGTGACCATGGATCGACGGAAAGCCGCCACTCTGAGGGAGAAGAGGAGGTTGAAGAAAGTCAATGAGGCCTTTGAGGCTCTCAAGAGGAGCACGCTCATGAATCCCAACCAGAGGCTGCCTAAGGTGGAAATCCTGCGCAGCGCCATTCAGTACATCGAGAGACTCCAGGCACTGGTCAGCTCTCTTAACCAGCAGGAGCATGAGCAGGGAAACTTGCATTACAGAGCTGCAGCTCCTCAAGGGGTGAGTGAAGCTCGGGGATTCAGGGGCAGGTGTACGGCGGGCTTTATGCATGATGTATACGCTGTCAAACAGGACTGTACTTTTAACAGTTCAAGGTCATTGGAAATTTGATTTACTTTAAGCAGACATTATGTAGTTTAATTCAACCCCTCAAAAAAACAACTATGTTTTGTCATATATCCATTAATTTAGAATATCTGTCAAGATGACAGATGAAAAAAAAAGAAAAGAAAATAATGTAGTTGTCATGCATTTATTTATTAAAATTATTTGCCAATAGGACAGCCTTAAATGCAGAATATTTTGCCAATAAATAAATAAATAAATGAAATAAAAATTAACAAAATCTGATTTTCTCATTCAGTTATTATTGAGAATATTTGACAAAATATCAGTAAAGTCAGAATATATATATATATATATATATATATAAATAAATTTCAATTAAATAAATTCACACAGTATTTAATTTTTAAAAACATTAGAACGCCCATCAAAATAAATGTGCAAAGGATAATAGATTGCCGTGTGCGGTGCTTGATTCATGGCTGGTGATGTGACTGACAGTAGTGTGTGTGTGTTTGTGTGTAACAGGTGTCGTCCTCTAGCGACCAGGGCTCTGGCAGCACCTGCTGTAGCAGTCCAGAGTGGAGCAGTGCATCTGAGCACTGTGCCCCTGCCTACAGATCCACCCACGAGGGTAAGACCACCACATCTACACTAACTAGCCTGACATTTGAAAACGTCCATTAAGCCACATAAAAATGTGAGGGTTAAATGATTTGAATGGCAACCTCGTGACAGTGTCCTCCAATTTCCTCAGATCTCCTGAATGACGACTCCTCAGAGCAAACCAACCTGAGGTCTCTGACGTCTATTGTGGACAGCATTACAGGAACAGAGGTGACTCCGGTCCCCTATTCATTGGACATAAGCAAATAAACGAGGAGTTATGTTCAGACCATCTTCCGCCGCCGACCATAACAGCACTATCTGTAACACCCAAGGTGAACAAAGTAGCTAAAAGTCATAAAAGCCTTGGGGGCTTAATTTCCAGACAAATCTCGAGGTCCATATGATTATATTTCCAAATGTTTCTTATCTCTGTGGGAATAAGAACGAATTTCAGATCAGCCTAATTCCTGCTTAAAATTCAGAGAGGCCGATTCATAAATTCATAGTTTGTCCTTTTTCCCTCTTGATTCCTATTTTTCATTTTGTTTGTGTGTGCTTTATGCTTACCAACAAAAAAAAAACATTTGTGGGTCCAATGTTTTACTTCTGGTTTTGACCAATTTCTGCTTAATTTAAACTAGCTCTGAATGCCAGTCATGTAAATATGTTCCTATTTTCTACAGAGTGGTTTTGTTATTTTATTTTGTATTTTTCTGTGTGTTTGGAATAATTTATTTAACTTTTATAATAAAGATTGTTGTGTATTTGTATATATTCATTTTCTTTGCCCCTTTTTTTTAATTCGCTGATTGGATAATCTAATTTAGTAAAGTATTTTCCCAGAAATATGACTTTGGTTTTAGACTTGCGTGCAGGAAAGCACCAAATACACAAAGAAAAATCCATGAAATGGTTTATAATACGCAAGGTAAATATTTATTTTATATATTCATATATAATTATTTATTTGTGACAGCTTTTTACATTTAAATTGAAAAAACAAAAACCTCAACAGCAGCTGAGCCGTACTAAACAAACATCACATTCAAAGAAAAAAAATCTCACTTGTTCAACCACATGCTTTATGTGGAGTCTGCATCTACTCTATACAGAATTATATACATAAATCAGCTATTTACACACACACATTAAACCTTACATGCACACAGAAGAGAAAGAGCTTGTGAGGGGGCTAGAGAGAGAGAGAGAAAGAGAGACTTGCACCTGTTTTACAGTTCACATTACTGTCAAGAGCTACAGAAACAAATTAGCGTAAAAATGACCATCACAGAAGAACACGCTGCAAAGCAAGAGGCTTCAGTTACTCCACCACCGTTGCATCAGGGAAACGCTTGGTCCTCGTCAAGGCATGTTTTAGCAAGCCACTAAAAGATCAAATAGATATTCAGCGAGCACGCCGAACGTTAAAAACAAAACAGAACCAAATAAACTGGCTGTGAAAGGCTAGGCACAATTGGCAGATCGAGGCTTAAAAAAGAGCAGCACACCACAGGATTTCAAGTTCAAGTGTTTGACTGGTGATATATTTCTTCAGATCTGTGGTAATGATGACTGAGAGCGAGAAATAGAGGCAAAAGATGCTACAGTGATTGTCAAGTTTAGTGGCATGCATGCTCCACCGGACGCCCCAATGCCAACAGTGACCCACACAGCACAAACAAGGCTTGATCATCAATCGTTCATTTAATTATTTTAAGAATGACAGTGATGATTTTTTTTTGGTGTATAAAATGAAAAACAGTCACTTATATTAATACTTCTTTTTTTTTAATAGAGAGCACTTTTTAAAGAACATGATTTGTCAGCATTGTGTAACACTTATAATACACATACACACGTTTCCACACATTACAGTAGCTGCCACAATAGCACGATACATCCTGTGAATTACAGAAAATACTGTATTAAAAAAAAAAAAAATTAAATAAATGCCCAACAGACTGACACGCGCTCTTAACCGGTTTGGTAGGTAGGTTGCTCAAGAATCATTTGCTCCCGTCGTGATGCTGAATTTCAACTGGCGAAG
The DNA here is from genome assembly GCA_032359435.1 of Enteromius unitaeniatus. Classification (NCBI taxonomy): domain Eukaryota; kingdom Metazoa; phylum Chordata; class Actinopteri; order Cypriniformes; family Cyprinidae; genus Enteromius; species Enteromius unitaeniatus. Next base: position 11,849,845 of record JAUMHI010000052.1, read on the forward strand.
ATCACGGTAGCTCGTTTTTGTTTTGTTTTTTTACTCTCCTGATGCTAAGTGAACTGAAGTCTATTGCTTTCCCTGATGCTTGACGATATTTAGAATCATGGCTGTAAACGATCTCAGAGTCCTGGAAGTGTATTACGTGGATAAGCACTGCTGATGTGAACACAAACGCATGGTTTTTTCCAGTCACCACTGGTGTAAGACACCGACTATACAACACCGTTCTAGCAGACGGAGCTGTCTAACCGACAGGAAACAGTCACAACTGAGACTTTAAAATTCATGATATATTCATCTCCATATACAAGTCTGATATATATTTCCATAAAAAACATAATAGCATAATTTTCTGTTTTTCATATATACATAGACGTTGATTAATATTTTGCATAACCAAAGGGGAGAAAGCCTTATATAGTAAAATGCCAACGGCACACCCAAAGGAGCAGACTATAGCACTGACAGACTACAGGGCCAAGTACACCAGTTAAGTACGACCACCACAAAGACTATAGAACCGGGATTACTGGGAAATGACTGATAGGATGAGATTTCTCTGCAATGCGTTCCACGCGTTCAGAGTTCGAAAATTCATCTTTCTGGCCCCCTCTATTGCACGGTGTCCAAGAAAGCTCTGGTGCTGTTGAGGACAAGGGAGGGGCGGAGGTTAACCCTTCCCTCATCCTTTCAAGGTGTCCCCAGATTTTGGCATAATTCATTCTCGAAAGGCCGCAAGCATGTGTCCATACAGGTAGTGGGAATGCACTGGTAGGGAAACGAGAGAATAACAGAAACAAAATCATATTTCTTTGAATATATATATATTTTCAGGGTTTGATACAATATCAGTAAACACAAGCTGTCGGCTACTTCTTTACCTTTCTGTTGATGTACTGTACTGGCAACACCTACAAATCTTGTTTTTTTATTGAGGAATTCATGCTTTAATAAAATAAAGACTTTAACATTGAGCATTTAGATGCAGGTATTTGCGTTTTGGTGTAATGTGTCATACACACACAATTCATTTCTGGCCACACGTAGGGCATCCAAATGAAAAAAAAAATGTTTTAAAAAGTTGGGGTTCTTAAACTTTTAAGAGCAACGTTTTAGGCTGCAAAAAATGTGAGAGTATGTTTTTTCGGGGCAGTAGAATGAACATTTTTTTAAAAGAAAAATTTATTTTAACTTGAGCACTGTAAGAATGCAGTGTCATGTAGAAGATGCAATTGAAATTGTCAAACACATATTTACATAAAAAAACATTTAAGAAGTGCAAAAAAAAAATGCTTACTGTGTTAATAGCCCATTTGTGTAACTGAAATTTTTACTTAAAGAAACTGTTCACTCAAAAATGTTAATTCTGTCATCATTCACCCTGGAGTATTTCTAAACCTCCATACATTTCTTTGTTCTGCTGAACAGAAATGAAAACATTTTGAAAAAGTTTGAAACAAGGCTGTTTTGGGTCACCATTGACTTCCATAGTATTGTTTTTCCTACTATGGAAGTCAATGGTGACCAAAAACAGCCCGGTTACAAACAAAAAATCCTCCTTTGTGTTCAGGTTTGGAACAACTCCAGGGTGAGTGAATGATGACAGAATTTTCATTTTTGGGTGAACTATTCCTTTAGGTTACTAGTTCTTCGTGTTAACCAACATAATGCTACAAATTCTAATGTTTGTGCTTGACTTGTATCAAACCCACAAGAACACTGACATAAATACAAAATGTGACATTTAAATACCTCATAATTACACAAACTAAATATATACTTGAATAAAATAATGGAGTACAACAATGCAATCAGTTACTATACAGTTGCTGTGTGTTCAGATTGGTTACTAGGCGGTTCCTAGAGGATTATATGAACGTTCCTTCAAGTCTCGGTTTAAAAAAAAAGTTTAAGCTACTTAACAGATTAGTTCACTTTCAAATTAAAATTTCCTGATAAATTACTCACCCCCATCATCCAAGATGGTTATGTATGTCTTCTTCAGTTAGAACTAATTTGAAGGTTTTTGATGAAAATATTCCTGAATTAAAATCCATACAGTGGACTCCAAACGGTTGAAGGTCTAAATGACAGTTTCAGTGCAGCTTCGAAGCGCTATAAGCGATACCAGGCAAAAATTAAGGGTCCTATCTAGCGAAACGATTGGTCATTTAAAAAACTAAAAATGTATATGCTTTATAAACACAAATCCTCGCCTCTGATGTTGTACTGAACTGATTTCATTGAGTCCATTGCACTTAAATTCTTTTTGACTGAAGAAAAAAAATACATAAACATCTTGGATGTTGGGGTGAGAAAATTATCAGGAAATTTTAATTTGAACTAATGAACTAATCTTTTAAGTCTTACACAAAAGAAAACTGACCATTCATATACAGTACGAAAAAAACCGGCTGCAGTTACCAGCTTACCTGTTAGTGTGAGTGCAGTGATTAGTAAAAGCAAGTTAGCAGGAGTAAGTCCTGACAGCTGAGGGGTCTAGTCTCTGCGGGGCCGGGGGACCGGCTGCTGAACCACAGAGACACAGAGGGGAGAAAACATGCAGTGACACAAGGTGAATGACCCTGACGTGCCATTAATATTAGTTAATTTCAACACATGCCTTCACAGTCAAAATGCATTCATGTTTCGCAATTAGTGCTGTAAGATAAACTGTAAAAGAGTTAGAGAAGGCACTACTTGTTAGTACTGTACTGCAACCATTCAAGAGCAACGTGTTAATGGCACGGATGAACTCACTTCACCCTCGTAAAACACACTGACCCCCCCTTTCTACCTTCTGGTTGCAGCTGTTTCTTGGGCACAGCAGCCATAGAGGCGGGAATGGACATGGTGTTGAGGCGGAAGCCAGCGGGAAGAGTCTCTATAGACCCTGGCATCATACCCAGGCCCTGGCCGTCCCTCGGCCTGAAGCGCTTACGCCACGATGGAGACCTTCGGAAAGACTTGTCATCACACTGTTGAAAGGAATGACATCAGAACAACTGGGTTAAGATACTGTTCCGAAGTATGACTGCACCAACATCTGTGCTATTTCATATATGAAGCGAGAACTGCAGCACAATGATAATTTCCTAGTTCTTAAGGGAACAAATGTCAACATAAATGATGAGCCGTGCAATCCTGGCTGCAGACAAGTGCTCCCAGCTTGGTGTGTCACAAAATAGCCATTTTAAAATAAGAATAACATAATATTCTAGTTTATGTTTCCTTTAAAAAAGCTGTTGCACAGATATAAAAGGAATTCTAAATACAATAGACTGCAAAGCGTGCATATGTAACATTACCTGTGATAATTCCATGATATTTTAGCAGAAAAAGAATCCAAATGTTTACCAACCTCTTCCAGGCGTCGATCTGTTCCCAGTGCTAAGAGGTTGTTAAATTCCCTCTCAAGAATCTGCCTGGTCTAGAAGACACAGAGACACGGGACGTTGGAAAGACCTCCAATATGCTGAAACACTATATCAACTGAGTTTTCTATGCCAGAACAGAATGGAGCAGCTAGTGTCTTTAAACTGCTATTAAACATCATGTGTGTTCCTCACCTGAGTGTTCTGCATGGGGATCTGTAGAATGAGGGCCAAGCTGCTGAAGTCAAACGTCTCATCAAGGGCAATGAGAGCTCCATGCACGCCACTTTCTAGTAGGTTATTACTGTACTCTTTCAGACCGATGTTCTGAACCCACTGCATCACATGATCATTGGTCCACACCAGGGTATCTGGGAGTGACAACAATACACTCATTTTCTACTATCTTTTCTTGGTTCATTTGTTTCATATTAAATTGACTCAAATAACTTTCATTTTAAAGCCATATCGAAAGATACATAGTGTGACTGTCACATCAAATGCTATGAATTAAATAATTGCATTATTTGAGTAATTGAAAGCGAAGCCAGACACTGCATTCTGTGGCTTAGGGTTAGGGCAGAAACTTGTCGGCAGAAGTTTAATTCTAAGTATTACATGGATAAAATAAGTAATTATGCAGCATTTCGACAAATTAAAAACAAAAAAGTTTTGAAATATTTAAAGAATTCATTATTTGAAAGTGAAGATTATTAAATTGTAAATTGTAGTGTATAAAATTCTTAAAACATTTTATTTTACCAGTATAAGTATAGTCCATAACAGCAATATATTGCCATCTTAATTTTTTTTAAATCACAGTTATAACCTCACAATAATAATAATAATAATAATAACTAATGTAAACTGCGACACTATCACAATTTAACTTGCATGTCATGTGATCATTAATCAGCATCAGTGAACCATGAATTTGTCGTTAAATTATTAAAGTAATCTTAGGTGATACTTCAATTAAACATTTTATGTCTAGGGGTGTGGCCAAGAAAAACCTAAATATATATATATATATTACATTAGGTTATAAAACCAGTGATGTCATACGATTATTCGCATCCAAAATAAAAGTTCTTGTTTACATAATATATGTGTATATACTGTGTATATTTATTATGTATATATAAATACAAACAAATAAATACATGTATATTTATAAATAAAAATAATACATTTATTCACAAATATTTATATAATATAAAATATAAGAATATAAATAAATCTACATTTAAATATTTTGAAAATAAACTGCAAGTGAATGTATTTATATATACATAACAAATATACACGTACGTATATTATGTAAACAAAAACTTTTATTTTGGATGCAATTGATCGATTGACAGCACTAAATAAATCACATGCAACTACTGAAACAATGTGTATTGTGATATACAGTTTCCGTGATACTGTGGTATAAGACTGAACAGACCACCTCTAACGCATGCAGTAAATAACAGTACTGGAAATATCTGTGTTTAGGTAACAGTATATGTGGAGCATGATCATTTTGCACAGCTGGCTAGCCTGCGTTCTGTTTGTACAATCCTGTGCGTAATGTGCTTAAGTGTGTGTGTCTTAAGCAGTTGGTGCGTGTGTCCTTAGCGATGAAGATGAAAGATTTTAAAAAGCTGTGACAGCTGTGTCAAGTTCATGTGTTATGCTGAAGTTCAGCCGGGCGCCGTCCCTTTAAATGAATTTGACACTAAAAAGCTCAGCTGTTGACCTCACACATTCCTGCCATCAAAATGCAGATAACAGAGACGGCCACTAGATAGTGCTCTTCCCTTCATAACTTTAAAGTAATGAATCCAGAGAGTGCATTGTTAATTTATTCATACCTTTGATGTCATGTTGAAAATCATCTCTTCTTCGCTCCAGCTCCTTCCTGTCATAGTTCAGCCTTTTTAAGCACATGATGCCATAGTGCAAACTAGCCCTGTAAGGATGTAATGCATATTCCATTCTATACAAAGTCTGGTTCACACTGTAGTTATTTAAAATGAGCAGTCGATCCTATTGTTTACCGGTGGAAGCTGTCCACCATCTTGAGGTGTATCCGCAGGTCTTTCTTAGTAAGGTGGTCCAGCATACGAGCATCCACCAAGCACTCCATGAAGTAGCTGCGATACTGAGGCAGGCCCAGACTGGGCAGCCACTCGTTTCCAATCCACTCATGGTTCATGTCACCATATGCTAGTGTCTGAAAAAGAAAAGATGTTATTTCACTGTGCCTCGGTCAACTGGATCTTGGGTTTGAATTTGTCATTAACATGTGCTTAGTTTAGTAATTTTATTTGGATCGTATTATTTTGATAAACACTAACATTTATCCAGCGTTAAAAAATAAGATTAAAAAATGTAATAATAAATATAAACCAAATACATTTATATTTATTATATAGATTCCCATTGTTTATTAATATAATAAAATTATATTAGATTTTTAACATAATGTTAAACATTAATAATTTATTTTAATAATATATATTTGTGTGTGTGTGTGTGTGTGTGTGTGTGTGTGTATATATATATATATATATATATATATACACACACACACACTACCGTTCAATAATTTGGGGTCAGTAAGATATTTAATGGTTTTTAAAAATGTTTCTTATGCTCATTAAGGCTGCATTTATTAGATTACAAATCTAGAAAAACTGTTAATATTGTGAAATATTATTTCAATTTAAAATAAATAATTTTATTTTAAAATTGAAAATAGTTTTCTGTGTGAATATATTTTAAAATCTAATTTATTTCTGTGATACAAAGCATCATTACTCCAGTCTTCAGTGTCACTTTCAGACCTTTCAGAAATCATTCTAATATGTTGATCATTCTAATATTTATTATCAGTGTTGGAAACAGTTGAGCTGCTTAATAGTTTGTTTCAGGGGTCTTTGATCATTTTAAAAGTATTTATTTAAAATGGATAATAATGTTACAGTAGTTTACTGTTACACTACTCTTCAAAAGTATCTATAATCAATAATCAAAATTATCAAGGATCTATTAAATGAACAAAGTCATAGCATAGATTAACATTTTAGGAATGCTTTATTTATTTATTTATTTGGTAACAAATATGTTGTTTTTTTACTTGTTATTCATCAAAGAATCCTGAGAAGAAGAAAAAAAAATCACAGGTTCCAAAAAATATATTTGGCTACACAACTGTTTCCAACATTGATGTTCAACATTATATTAAATGTCCATTTGAAAAATGTAATAATTAAAAAAGAAATAAAAATATAAAAGATTTTTATATAAATATTATTATTTTTCTTTTATAAAATTCTCATTGTATTTCCAATTTTTTACTAAAGTCCATATGAAAATCAGTCAATTCTTTCCTATGCCATAAATATAACAAGCTACTGACCGACTTTTAAAGCAAAAATGTGAAAACCACATAAAAGAGGTCATTGGAAGGCTCTCAGTTGCACTCTCACCTGAGCCCAGCTTCCTTCCTCATTATCCTGTCAGTCAAAGGCCAGAGTGCCAGCGTGTTAGAGCACAAAGTAGAGTGTTAACAATGCTCTCTTCCTGCTAAATAAGTTTAGTCCAGCCAGAACAGATGAAGTGCATGGCAAGCAGCTGTGGTTGTTACTAGGTTACTGCAAATGCAGTTGAATATGGAATAATTTTGCAAAGCGACAGGACAGCAATCACACAGAAACATGCAAAAGGTTTAATAAGCGCACTCTTTGGGTAGTTTGCAGGGCAGAGGGAGATGGGGGTGGATTCAGGGGCTACAGGCTGGGGGTTGTGAGGGCTGCGGAAGCGTGGCATATGCATGGCACTGCGGGCACATGGGAGTCACCCAGATGGACTAACCATTTTGGTCGAGGTTGCCAAGTTTTCCATCTCCTCGTGAGTCACCCACACATTTCCGGAAGACTGAACAGAGAACAGACACACACACACAGATAAATGATCACACATGGCATAGTCCTCATATCCACCTTTGCAGCAGTCCCTTTAAGGTAAATCTGTACACTTGGCAGTCATGTTACTAACACCCACGACAATTATTTTCTACGTATGAAATCTCTTATGATTTATTGTTTTAATATTGTATTAATATTATTAAAACACAATTATGTTTTTTCACCAATAATTAAAATAATAATTAAATAAAAACAGAATGCATTAGTGCTGTCAAACTATTAAATGCAATTAATCACATCCTTAACATAATATATGTGGTTGTACTTTGTTTATTTATTAGTCATATATAAATATTATAGATATTACACATGCATATTATACATGCATGCGTTTGTATTTATATAGTAAATATACACAGTATACACAAATATATTATGTAAAGAAAAACTTTTATTTTGTCAGCCTGTCTGTCTACGCTCTATAATAAACAACTTGCATTTGAATACGCCTGTGACAGCAATTATTCGCGATTAATTGTTTGACTGCACAAAATTATTCATATAATTATAACGTATTTACCAAATTATTATACATAAATATAGTTATTTATAATTTGTAAATGAAAACTTTACAATAAAATAAAAATGCTTTTTATAATAATATACTAAATATATTTTCATAAATTGTTATTATAAAGATTATTTTCTAACCACAATTATCATAATAAAATAATTATTGTATTTAAATAATGATTAACAAAATAATTAATTAATTGTATTAATTATTATAATTATTTATTAACTAAATTTTAAATTAATAAAATTAAGTATTTTTACAGAAATTGTTAATGTAAAAACCATTTCAGTGAAATAACAAAAATTAAATGAAATGTAAAATTACTACGATTTTAGAAAAAAATACTACAAATCATTATTATTTTAATAAGAGTAATTAATTCCGAATTAGAAAATAATGAGCTAAAATAAATTAAATGTAAAATAAAATATTTTATATCATATTTGTTTTCCAACTGAGACTGTATATGTGAGCAGTTAACAGGCAGGTTCTTACTGTGCGTGATGTGAGAGGAGCTGACGGACTCGTCAGTGACACCATTTCTTGAATGGCCAGCCTCAGCTTCAATCGATGCAGCGGGTTACTGATGCCGATCTCTCGCTGAATCTCTGTGTCCGACAATGCTGACATGATGGCGCCGCTCTTCACATTGGCACGACACGCCGCCACGTACCAAGCTGGCATGCCCACCCACAGCTGGAGGATGTCAGAGAGAAGACCGTCAAGATGCATCTTTGTTATCTCCATCATCATCATCAGAGGGAGTAAGTAATTATTGTAATTATTGTCATCCGTGTCCCACCCCCCTATTGTTTGGGTGATTATAATCATGGAGATCATGAGTGCTGTGCTCATTACTGCACTGTGGGAGGGATGGTGGCTGATATCTTTGTACCTCGAGCCAGGAGACCACAGTCGGGCCGTCCCACTGAGCAAAAGGAAGCCCTTTCCTCCTAGCATCCTCCAGCAGCTCATGTCTGACAGAAGACAAAGAAAGGTCAGAGCTTAGAGGAAACACAACCCTAGAAACGTCTCATCAAACTCACATCAATCTGAACATATGAAGAGTACAATGCAGTGGTTAAACAATATGGGGATTTTACTTTTAACTCACTATATTAATGTTTATTTTATTCTGGCTAATATAGGCACCCACTCAAAAGTCTGAAATTACAATGTATTTTATGCTTTTAATATTATTGATAGTTTTTTTTGTTTAGCATGGAAATGGACTTTATACTTTACTTTATAAAAAATTATAGTAATAATATAAAAATGTATACAATTTAAAACCTGTTTGAGATCTGTTTTAATATATTTTAAAATAATTTATTCATGCTCCTATTATTTTATACATTAACTTATATGAATCAGAATTTTATTCTATTAGAGAACAGCGCTAGGTTATTTTTCGAACATCATTTATTTCACTAGAACGAAAAGGCTATTCAATTTGTTTTTCTCATCTAACACCCAAACATTTTGTTCCTAGCACAGTGCCAAAGAATGGACACACACACACACACACACACAAAAAAAAACTTATCCACATGGCAGGTGCTAATTAGGAAACCTATTTTTTCTGTCACACTAATGGTCAGGGGACAGAGATAAGATGTGGAGATGAGGATAGACTCTACAAGATGCTAAAATACGCTCAAATGAGGCCATGTTATTAGTCTACTATTAAGTGTTATTTGTAACTTGTTTATCTGCAGGAAATGGCACTTTGCCATGCAATTGATTGGTCATTTGCTTTAATTGAGCTGTGTAATTAGGTAATAAGGATTAGGTCAGATTAGTGAATGTCTCAGGGTGATTTGATGGGCGTCAGGGTGAAGGAGATGTGTGAGTGAGATATAAAGCAGAGAAGACCTACTTTTTCTTCATCCTGCGGTCTCGCTCTGCCTGTGTGCCCAGTTTGCTCAAGGTCATGGTATCTCCAATACTCATTTCGAAATCTGAATGTCACAACATATAAAAATCCAGCAGTTAGTTAAGGAATATACAATCTTTACTTACTTAGGTACACGGTATGAAAAATCTAATTGAATTGACTTTTTTAAGACAAATAAACCAAATACTATCTGGTTACAAGTAAGACCCTTACACCATTTAAAGTATTTAAGACTTTTATGGCCTTAAATTTGAAAACTAATACTCTGTAGTAGTAATAAAAACATGTCATTTCCCACATGTAATGTATGCGTGTTTGTTTCATGCTACCTGGAATGACAGGTGGTGTCATCTGGCCATCTTTGCTCAAAGGCTGATCTAAACGCGATTTCTCCTTCTTGCCAAAGAGACGGCCAATAGAGGACTTTATGCCCTTCTTTTTGTTGCCCCTAAGTAGAAAGAGAAAGAGACAATGAGGAAAAAGAGAGGCACTGTGTGACTTACTCTAAAGCATTTAAAGGGATAGTCCACAAAAAATAGTTCTGGCCCTTAATTCTGATTGCTTGAGCAGTGTTCGAAGCTGTTGTAAATTATGCTGCATTCCAGGAAACCTGTAACCTGTGTTTTTCAAACCTTCTACCGGTCAAAGTGCACTGAAACGACAGTCAAACCCGTGACTTCCAACCTGTGAACACTTTATTTTCTAAAAGCAATAAGGCCCGTGAAGCAAGGTTTACAATCAATTTATAACAGCTAAGATTAAAAATTTAACTGCAAACCACAGCTTTTTGGGGCTTATTGCTTAAACTAACAGTCAGTTATCATTTACTCACCCTCATGACGTTCCAAACCTGAATGACTTTCTCTCTTCTTTAAAAGGATGTTTGTTATCAAACAGTTTTGGTTTCCACTGATTTCCATTACATGGGAATAGAAGAAAAAAGTCACAGAGAAACGTACTTTCTAACATTACTAACATACTTCAAAATATCTGGTCTTCCACAGAAAACAAGAGTTACAGATTTGGATTGACATGGGAGTGAGTGTATGATAACTGATTTTTGGCTGCATTTTTGGGTAGACTAGCCCTTTAAAGAATATTCACAATTAAATATATGTAGTGAAAAAGCACCTGGAAGTCATTTATTTTTAATAATTTCTGGTGGCATTAGAAACTATTATCAAAAGCAAAACTAAGTTGAGCTAATGGTAATGCTAATGCTAATGCTAATAAGAAAACTGCAGCATTGTGGAGGCAGAAACTGCAGTCGAAACAGTGACAAGGATTTTTGCTCTTAATAACTGGAAGGGTGAAGGGGAAATTATATAAAAAACAGTGAGACCTGACACAAAAGATAAAGTAATTTATATGAAGTATACGTATAAAAGACAGAACACAAAAAACCTGTCCTGTGTGACCAAAGCCTCACATAACCTACTGAATTACTTCTGTTTGTAATCTTTTAATCAAGCTAACTGCCTACCCTGCTGAGAAATGCTTAGTTATTCCTGCACACTTATTTGGTTCTATCAAAGCCAATTCAATCGTAATGAAATCACTCCTCCCCTAGCATCACCATAAATTTGTTCGAAGCATTAAATCGTGATAGAACTGGGCTGCTCTGAGATGCAGTTTAACTCCTCATCAGTGATGTGGGAGTAGAAAAGACAAAAAACAGGATTTCTTGCTTTGATTCAAATCAATGTGTATTAGTCTGTGCAGGACACCTTCTGAAAGTCTTATTTGAATTAAATTAGTCAGACCTCAAAGTGTGATTTGTATTTGAGAATACCCATGGTATTGTCATTAAATTTAGCCGTATAAACACATCACACCCAGCTGAACCCTTACAGAGATTAAACAGTAGATGATGCTCTAGAGAGAACATCTGGAGCAACATAATTAAAAACACAGCACGAGAGCTGCCTACCAAAAAATCATTTAAAAAGTTTATAGGGATTTTATTTTTTATGTTTTAGCATTAAAAGTGGTCTTGGGTTTGAATCCTGAAATAACATATGATAAATTATTTACATGGTATTCTATACAGTATGCTATCTTATACATACAGTATTATTAATTGTCTATATAAAGCGATAAACTATTTATTAAATAAATTATATATTAATATTCAAAAGTTATGCATTTATGCAAAGTTTATGCATTTTTTATGCATACATTTGATTAAACAAACAGAAAAAGTATTGTTCTATTAATATTTTAAAATGTAATTCATTCCCATGATGCCAGATCTGAATATTGTAATTAGGTACTCAAGAAACATTTCTTATTTCTTATTATTATTTATGTTGAAAACAGTTGTGCAGATTAATTTTGTATAAATTTGTTCAGGATTATTTGATGAATAGAAAATTCTAAAAAAGGTCTATGGGAAACAACATCTTTGACATTTTTTTAAGCGGGTAAGTTATGATTTCATTTTTTTTTAAAGCAAATGTACTGCACACAACTAAAGAGATTAAATTAATACATGTGAATAAGTTTTAGGTTTTAGACAGTTTTTTTTAAATCTACAATAATCAACTTATTTTTTAAAGATTTACGTAATCTACTTGGCTCACAATTCTTATTGCGCATGACACACCTGGAGGTGTATTACAGAACAAATGTGGGTCACACATGACTTAAACAAAGGCAAACTGGCAGTAATTAACTAGTTTATAGAGCCATAGTCTCAAGAGCAATTGAGTGTGTGTGTGGGGGGGTGAATCTCTGCCTATGACAAACTCTCATCTGTTCTCAAGTGTGCCTGCTAGGAAAATTATGTCTCATCCAGTTCAATCAGAGAAGGATCAATTAACACCTGAGACGTGATCGTCTTTGGATATGTATGCGTGTTTACCCTCGGCCATCCTCAAGGCTTCCTGTTAGCTGAGCGAAGTTCATTTGGTCGAGTCTGAGACTGCGGGGGGAGGAAGGGGGCGACGTCTCACACTTGATAGTGGCCTTGTCTTCTCGGGCTTCCACAGGAGACTGAGACAAAAACACACATAAAAATCATCACAATATTGCCTTATGCCAAAAAAAAAAAAACCTAATCACATTTCCCACACACCCTGAACAAAATAAATAAATAAACTCTCATATACACTTCCCCATCCTCATCTATCTAATGCACACACACACTTCATTAGCACAAGCAAGCCAGTCTTCAGTTTAGTCATTTAGAGATGAAGACACACTTACAGCCACTCGTCTGCGATGTTTCCTTAAATCACTAGGCTGAAGTGTTAGCAGGAAGAAAGAGACAAAGGAAGATGCAAGGTGACAGATGATTATGTGACGTCAGTGTTAGAAAAGGGCAATTTAATAGGGTTAACACAAAATAAAAGCATTGCAATGTGAAGCAAGGATCACCAGGGTCATGATGCCCAACTCGTGGGCTGCTGAACCAGACGTGAGTTTGGGTGTGGATCGGCCGCTAACGGGAGGAGATGAACTGGCTAGAGAGAGGGCAGTGACGGAGGTGGGGATGGAGGAGCGTGGCCGCAGTGTTACGTTCAGGCCGTCCATGCTGCCGCTGTTTACTCGACTCTCGATCTCATCTGCGCGGAGCTCTGCTGATTCCCTCTCTACCTGGATCATTCTAGAACAGAAGAAGAAAGAGAATTTAGAATTTAACATAAAACAGACACAAACATCACCAGACTGTACTCTGTACTTCAAACCAAAGCTGAACTCAATCACTTTTCCAACCTTTCTAAAATCTATTTAATGATCTATTTGAAGTATTTAATGTTTGCTACCCATTTATCCATATTTATATTGCATTAAAACCTATAAAACACTCAATTTGATGCATTATCTTACATCTTCTAATAAATTATAATTGTTATAGATTATTATATTCAAAATACAATACAAGACAAGATACAATGCTAATATTTAAATTTTACTTTTTTTTTTTTAAACATAAATTTTAAAATCTAAAATCTGCAAGGTTTTATTTTGGCGGGCTGCAGGGAAGTAAGTAAATGTACTGCAGAGTTTTGCCTGCTGCTCTGAAAGTGGCATTGCGCATTTTCGATGTATGTTTTAGTTTGAATCAACATCTTATACATTATTACAGTTAGTCAATCTAAAACAGTGATTAATGCATTGACAACTATCAACCGGCACGTCCTGATTTGAAACGATGAATGAATGACACTGATGTACAAGCACCAAACCCTGATTGTTAGCCTAAACTTCATAAAAACAGAAAACTGTTTCTTCAAATCTGATTGGTTAATCACAATGTCGTCCCAGGGTCAATAAAGATGTTGACCCAGGGACATGTTGCACTTGGCAACATCAGGTTAGCTAATCAAATTAGTTGTCTGGACTTATTTAAACAGCACACTTTTTATTACATTTATTTACACTTATGTGCACTCCTAACTATGTATGTTTTATACATGTAATACATTATATTATATTATACTGGTGGTTAGAATTAATTGTGAGACCATCAAATGCACTACTAATAGCTTTACAGTGCATTATATATTCAGCCTCCATAGAAAATGTCACCAAGACTCCTCTTACTATTGATATATGTTAATATCCATGCAGTGGAAGTATAGTCTGTTGAACCCTCATGAGTTTAAGCCACAGCTCATGTCATGAGTCATTGCTATCTGCACACTAATGCACATTTCAGGTGATGGCTCTGCTTTTATCTGGCATTTATATTCATCCACAACCCAGAATCAATTTCTGTGATGGGCAGATTCAACTTATAGACTCACAAATATTGTCAAATATGACAGATGCTCCACCTCCAGTGCTTTGTGCTGCTGTAAGGAATCCAGACAGCTCGGTATCGGGACAAGCTTAGAATGAAGTTTTTGGCCTGCCTGACAGTTTCTGTTGCCGTTCTAGCTATATCTGCGGGCCGCCAAAGCACAGAGACACACAGGTCATCTTTTAGTCTGCCTGCAGGATCAATGTATTCTGAAATCGAAAAAGGTCATTGAGTTTGAAAAGAAAGTTGGCTCTGGCTGTAACTGGCCACCTGTCTGAAGACTCTGTTCAACAAAGCATGAATTTAGAGCACAAGCTTGGATCAATAAGACAACTAAACATGGATTTTAAGGATTTAAGCTAATATACTTGAAGCACATGATTAGATTTCGCACAAGTTGAATTTGAAGCATTTGTATACTAAAGCAAATGTTGTAAAGAGTAACCCTGAACTGGGCTTTTCTGCTCTTTTAAGTGGGTCTTTAAGCTGGCAGTAAGTTAAAGAACCTATATGCAACACTATTTATAAATTCCTTATAATTTTATTAAATGTTTCTTCCACCAAAAACTAATTTAACAGCCTGTTTTAGCTACTGTAGCTTTTGTTGAATGGCTAACATCCTCACAAGTTAAACAACATGTGTGGAGTAACAACGCCCCCATCATAATGATGAATAACAGTTGATGATAAATAAATATGGATGGTCAGATGATAATGTGTTGATAGTTCTGACATCAGACGAATGAGCCATTTATGCTGCTCAATTAGCGCTTAGTAATATACTGTGCGCGTCAACAATTTTAAAAGGCTTTTTGAACAAAACGTAAGTGGCACTGACTCATGGTTGTCTGGCTGTTGCTGTCCAGCTGTTAAAAAACAAAACAACACAACACAAGATTTCCATATTCCACACAATCTCCATCCCGACCTGATCTCTTCATTGATGGCATCCAGTTGTTCTTGCAACATGAGGGCAAGTGTCTGGGCGTCTGAGTGCCCGCTGGGAGACAGCATATCGGCTGAGCTAAATATGGTCTCACGGTCATCATCGTCCAGGTCAGACAGCTCAGTGTCGCTTCCCATCAGGTGAGTACGGCTGGCTCGCAAGCTGGAGGGCTGAGAGCGATCCCAATCCTGCTCCACCATTGGCAGGATCTGGAAATAAAGACATGGATCAGTGAGTTTACTAATCAGGCTTCTAGATACTTGTGTTTCAGTAAGATCACATTTGCTAGTAATATTTTTGAAGTATGGATTAGAGAACCTGGAACTCACAATGAACACATCCAACGAGGCAAAAGAAAAGAATAGGGAGAAATTAGTTCACAAGGCCAAGGTTTGTCAGTGACTACAGTTATACCAGTACAGCACATATTACAAGTTTTGGTTTATGACAGTGACAGATCATGGTGTACAGAAGGTGTGACATTGACACCTTGGTGGGTTCATCCCTGAGTGCCACCAGGCGACCTTTTTGAGCCCGTCGTATGACCCCTGTGGAGGAGTAGTGATCTCCTTGACCTTCTACCACTGAGAAGCGCAGGTCTGTGGCACTGCCAACATGAGACCTAAGACCAGGTCAATAGAGAGGCAGATGAAAACGCTTACTTAGCACATCGCTTTTAATGAGCAAATACCAATGTATCAAAATCTGGATGTTACCTGGGATGTGTTCCATCTCCAAACGCCCCGCTCCTGCGCTTCAAGTGATCGAGTTCAGCCCGTAACTTCTCAATCTCCCCAATTAGCCTCTCCTAAACAACCCAAACACTTGATTAGTAAGTTATATCATTATTATGAAAACCTCATATGATATAGGATCAAAATAAGGATCATAATAAAAATTTTAAAACAGATGTTTAAATATAAATGAATACTTGATTGCTCAAATAAGCATTACATTGATAAAAGTGACAGTACAGACATCTATAAGGCTATGAAGGATTTCTTTCTTTTCTTTTTCTAAATTCTGTTCTTTGCAACAAAAAAAAAAATGAACACAAAAATATTAGGCAGCCCCATTGAAGAAATGCATCTTTAATTCAGCTTTACCATTACAGAAAAAAACTACATTAAAAACAATATATTAAAATACTTTTTTAATAGCAATAATAAATAATAATAATATAATATATATAATTATTTTAATATTAGTTTATGTAGATATTTTTAATAAATATTTGCACTTATTTGCAGGACACAAATGAAACAAAAGAAATGGAGACCATTTACAGGAAAACATATACAGTTCTTCACACACACACACACACACACACACACACACACATATATATATATATATATATACACACAGTGAGGTCAATAAGTATTTGATCACCCTGTGATTTTGCGAGTTCTCTCACTTAGATATCATGGAGGGGTCTACAATTTTCAGCATAGGTGCAGTTCCACTGTGAGAGACAGGATCTAAAAAGAGCTGTCAAAAGACACAAGAGACAAAATTGTAGACCTTCACAAAGCTGGAAAGGGCTACGGGGCAATTGCCAAGCAGCTTGGTGAAAAAAGAACAACCGTTGGAGCAATTGTCAGAAAATGGAAGAGGCTAATGATGACTGTCAATGTCCCTCAGACTGGGGCCCCACGAAAGATCTTGCATCACATGGAAGGTTCCCCTGCTTAAGTCAGCCCATGTTCAGGCCGTCTGAAGTTTACCAGGGACCATCGAATGATCCAGAGGAGTTATGAGAGAAAGTCCTGTGGTCAGATGAGACCAAAGTACAACTTTTTAATGCCATTCGCCATGTTTGGAGGAAGAAGAATGATGAGTATCATCCCAATAATACCATACCTACAGTGAAGCATCATGCAGTGGGGGTGTTTTTCTGCACAGGGGACAGGATGACTGCACTGAAGAGGACAGAGGATGAACGGGCCCATGTATTGTGACATATTCTGCAAAAACCTCCTTCCCTCAGTCAGAGCATTAAAGATGGGTCATGGCTGGGTCTTCAAACACGACAATGACCCAAAGCAGGAAAACCAAGGAGTGACTCCGTAAGAAGCATATCAAGGTTCTGGAGTGGTCTAGCCAGTCTCCAGACATAAATCCAATTGCAAATCTTTGTAGGGAGCTGAAACAATCTTTCAACAATCTTTGTTGCTCAGGGACGGCCCCGAAACCTGACAGATCTAGAGAAGATCTGTATGGAGGAGTAAGCCAAAATCCCTCCTGCAGTGTGTGCAAACCTGGTGAAGAATTACTTGACCTCTGTAATTGCTAACAAAGGCTTCTGTACCAAATATAAAACATTTTTGACTCAAGTTATCAAATACTTGTTTGACACAGTAATTCACAAATAAATTATAAAAAAATTATACAATGTGATTTCCGGATTTTCTTTGAATTTTTTGGGATTTTTCTTTCTTTTCTTGCACCTATGCTGAAAATTGTAAACTCCTCCATGATTTCTAAGTAAGAGAACCTGCAAAATCACAGAGTGATCAAATAAATATTGACCTCACTGTATATACTTCTGTCTGTTCTTAATATCCGTGTAGTATTAATGAGCAGTGCTACTGTACCTTGGTGTGATGGAATTCTTCCATTTGTTTTTGAGAATTTTCCAGGTCATGGATGAGTGCATTCTTGATGGGGGAAAAAAAAAATGCAAAGTTGAAAATAAGCTTTAAGCAGCATGTCGTGCCAAAGACAACCTGTACATGTTCTCTCTACACGTGGTGCTTCAGCCTGTCCCTTCACATCAGGCCACTTCTGTCCTCTAAACTCTAAGCTCACAAGAGAAAAGGACTGGGTTCTGTTCATTCAAGCAGAATAGGGGACCTTTATACATATGTTATTCCACAAGCAATTTTCAGATGTTTTAAGATGAAGGCAGATTATAAATATATACATAAATATTAATAGATTTAATGATTTTAATTAATAATTTAAATATATAATAAATAGTTTAAATAACTGATTCAAATCGTTTCTTAAGACAAACGTTAATACAAAAACATTAAAAAAAAGTTAACAAATTATTTTACTTATTTTAATTATATTACTTAAATTATATATTTTTATTACCCTATTTAGATTATGTTCATTAAGAAATAAAAAAAAAATAATAATACAAATATTTTCTTTTTACATAAAAAAATACATGTTAAATAACAGAATAAAAAAAATTTCATAACACAAAACAAATCATATTTCCTGTAAACCTTAATATCAATTAATTTCTTATGCTTTTTTTCTTTTGCTGCAGATCATGTAAATCTGAGATCTGCTGTAATTAGGCCTGAAAAATCAGTCAGTCCTGTGTAAGTTTGTTCTGCATGTTCACTTCAATGCAATTCAAAGTATCTCCTGATCAAATGGTCAAATGAGTACAGTAGCATGTTCAGGTGGGTATTGTAAAATCTGTACCTTATCCTCCAGCGCAGCCATGCGCTCCTTCAGATGCAGCTGAAGCCTTTCATTAGACTCCGTGAGAAGACGGTCCACAGTGTCAGACAGACGCTTATTATGCTCTTCGTTCATTTTCTCCCTCTGCCGAGCCTGAGAAAGAGGGCCAGAGAACAGAGAAGAAAAAAGGAAAAAAGGGAAGTATGTAACATTATCCTTTATTTTAAGAGTACAACTAGACTGGAATTTGTTTTTCTGATAATCTATGCACAGTAGAACCAACAGAGGGCAGTATTACACCCATCACATTCATCACATTCAGAGTTTTATGTCTGACTTTTAAGTCAGGTTCATGATGTTAAAACACATAGCTGCCTCTGAGAGTTTAGCTTCAGCATTTACGACAAATTTCTCACATATGTGTAAGGGTGTTTGGTGTGCAAAAATTCTGTGATAATCCCTCAAGAAAATGAATAATGACAGTCCTTGTAGCTGAACGCAGGGGTAAAGACTTTTAAACACAGCTGCAGTGGGATATGGGCACTCAGTTGCCTGGCAACAAAAACTTAATTTTCTTTTGGTGGCAACGGTCCTTAAAATGTAGTCAACACAGAGCATTGTGACTGTCAGGAAAGAATAGGAGCGCAAGCCCAGTCTGAGGTGCAAGTATCAAGGTTTAATTAAGGATGAAGGCGGATAAGGACTCTCTTTGACTGCTTTAAGTCATTACAACCATCAGCTCACACGCAGGAGGAAATTAACCATGCATGAATTATTCAAAATCCAAATATAGCAGCCAGTTACAGGCCTGCTCGCACTGGGGGTGGGGAAATTCAGCTGCAAGATGAGCTAAAAAATGTCCCATATTCTCAACGAAACAGCATGTGTGTGTGTGTGTGTGTGTGTGTGAGTGTGTTTGTACAGGAGTGCTAGCCTATCGATCTTTGTTTGCCTCTGTTGGTCATGTAAAAAAACAGAAGAAGACACAAAGCAGCACAGCTTAATCCGAGCGGTCAGGCCGAAGAGTCCCCACAGTGAGGTCAAACACACCGCCTGCAGGCCTGCTCAAGATCTATTGTGCAACAGGTAACACGTCTTCTTTGAGACGAAACACACACTTACGATCAAATACCATATACTTCAATTGTTTTTATTTAAATTTAATCTAAATAACTACAGAATATCCTTTTTACAAAACAACAACAAAAAATTTTTAATAAAAGGACATTGTCATGAAAGTACGGTTATACATGTCTAATACCATTATATTTTATTATATTATATTATTAATTATTATTAAATATATATAGAATCCATTATGGCAGCATAATATATCAGTACATATTTGCATTATTGTTAGTGTTAGTTATTAGTTAGTTATTGTTAGTTATATAATATGCCTTTTTTAGTACTTTAAAAATGCATTGGAAAATGTTGAAATTAATATACTGTAAATTAAGATGAATACATTTTCTAGCTTGTCATTCAGGTTCATGTTAACTAACATGTGTTAAAACAAATGTAACTATTTCGAAGTGCGACCTATAAGTGTGTGTAATACAAGCTGCTGAGGACAATATGGCTAAACAAACATTATACTAAGCCAAATCATTTACTATTTTGATATTTTCTTTATTTAATTTTCCCTAACAGGAAGCATCTGATGTGCGTTATTTCAAATTGTGTTGACGCATTGTGGCCAAGCATATAAACATTCACACACACTCACAAAAAAACCCCAAAACTGGTTATAGTGTTCATTCTTATGTGCACTTAAATCAAAATCACACTCACACACAGCGTTAAGAATCAAAACCACTCTCACACTCCCTCATATCTCAATTTTCAACTTCTCCTTTTTCTTTTGGTGTCATGACCCCCACCCTGTCCTCACCCTGCCCAGCTCTTGGTTCTTCTCTTCCAGCTGGGCCTCCAGTTGGCGCAGACGCTCCTCGATGTTGCCATGTCTCTCCTCCGCCTACATGAAACACTGACATTAGTATAAAGAGCAACAGCAGGGCTAAAACCTTCACAGATTAGACACTTCCCATTTAACAAGAAAAAGATTTAGATTTAATTGCTTGTATATTATTTGGTCACAGAAAACCTGTTTTCAAAAAATTGGCTATGAGACATCAAAGTATGTTGCTGCATTATTTAGCCTCTATAGCCCAGTGTTGGCATATAAATAAGATTTTACGAAGGAGAAAGTCTGCATCTGCACGGTTCTGTATTATTCGACGCATGAGGTGTATGACAGGATGCCATTGACTGAGAATAACAAAAGTTGTCATTTTTAATTACCTACATTAGCGAGACTATAAACAAAACCCCACTGCCTCTCTGACAAGACATTTGGCTGCCTCTGAAAACACTGTCATCCACAACTCCAGCTGACGTTCAGATGAAACGTGACTGCTACAGAGTGAGGATTATCTAAACTGGCAAGAGAAGGAGTTGGAAGCCTGTAGAATAGAAATATCTGCTCTACCTGATGGCTGATGCAACGGAGTGCTTTATTATATACAGTACAGCTGCATTGTTTTGTCTTTTTTGACACTTATAATAGAAGAAAAGACACAACTGATGGGAAAAGGGTTGAAACAGGATGACAAAATAAG
Source organism: Enteromius unitaeniatus (assembly GCA_032359435.1). Classification (NCBI taxonomy): domain Eukaryota; kingdom Metazoa; phylum Chordata; class Actinopteri; order Cypriniformes; family Cyprinidae; genus Enteromius; species Enteromius unitaeniatus. The sequence goes on from JAUMHI010000052.1 coordinate 11,871,341, forward strand.
GCCAGACTCTAACTTACTGTAGACGAGCAGCATAGCTCAATGTGTCTCTGAGTGGCTATGTGTCATTGAGCACTAGGCCTCAGGTCTTTTTTTTTTTTATAAGTGATCCTAAACTGGCATTGCTTCAAGATCCAGATTTTACTTTGGACATCAGGTCTAAACCAAACACTGTAAAGACCCACCACAATTGCTTATTGATATCAACTATTTCAATTAATTACCATGAACTCTATAGGTCTAAAATATTAAAGATTAATAACAAAAATCTCATATTTAATTTCTCTTATATTTATATCTCCTATATACTTCTGATTGATTGAGCTGAGTATTTTTAATATGTTTATTATTTATATTACAATTAGCGCTGTATTTAGGGTTAAAATCTCTTTTTTTTTATTCCAGTGCAAAGAAAGGCGTTTGGTGTCCAGAAAAATAAAATGCCATGGTTTAACCACTACATGCCGGCATGGCTGTTAAATAAATATTACCTACATAATAGCTTATTTATTTATTTATTTGTTTTGCTTTAAGACATTATCAAACACTCAATGTTTATACTTTTTATTTTTTTTTAAAACGTTGAATTTAAAAAGTGCGATTATACCCGCATTCCCGTATTATTTCATGACATCCATGTATAAGTGAATGAAAAGGTAATTAAAATATGGAAATTAAAATAACGTTTAAGAAATACAAGGACACCAACTGCGTTCATGGAAACTCTTTCTTGCATTGCTTTAATTGGCAGTCTCCACTGAAACTAATTCAACTTCCTGCAAGGAGAAAAAGACTGCAGAAAGATTAAAAACTTTTGATAACTAGCATCTGGTCATGATCGCTATTGAGGTGTTTCTCACGCTATCTAACTTCAAATATAGCATAACTGCCAATTATCTAAAAATAAATTATTAACTATAACGAGTTTCATTTAATACAACTATGGGCCAGGTATCCAAGAGGTAAAACAATGCATTAAAATGCCAAAAACTGCTGTAATTTCCTCATCTTTCTGGCAAGCGTGCTTGAGAAGCAGAAATAAAAGGACTTCAATGCTGGAACTATTGGTTGTTTGGAACTATTGGCTGCTCCATGACATGCTTTAGTTCCACATTACTGAGTTCCTATAGAAGCCTATGGGAGTGTCGCAACTCTGATTCTCAATGGCTCTGGTTGCAACAATAGACATATATAGATTCCCCATTGGACCGCTCCAGGTGTGTAAATGTGGCCGCCATGTTGGAACGATGAACTTGACGTCACTCACCATACTGTAGGTTTGCACAGAGCCGTTCTGTGCAGGACTGTGGCATCTTTCAAATATTCAGTGTTTATGGTGAATGACATCAAGTCAAGACCGCTACAATATGGCGGATGGCTTCCGTGCCGCAGCCCATAGAAACAGTCACTAATGGGGCATTTACGTAAATATTTCTATATTTGCAACCACAACTGCTTCTGAGGAACTACATTATTTGGTGGTATACTGCTTTTATTAATATTATTATACTCTGGTTTATTTTTTATTTTTTGAGAAACCTTACTATTTATGGAATAACCATTTTATAAAAGCAATAACTCCGTGAAGCTGTGGTTAACAGTGAATGTATAACAGCTAAGGGGCTTTGCATCATGCCTAACAAAAAAAATTTAACTAAATGAAAATTAAAACTATTGCCTTAGAATCAAAGTGAATTTAAGTAAAAAAATACAATAACACCACATCTAATGTAATCTGGGTTGTGTTTATCATACTACACGTACTTTTTTCCTTAATATATCAGCTTTTTAGGTTAATATCTACATCTGCGTAATTTGCAATTTGTTTGTCCAGTTGGAACACCCTACAACCTTAAATTGGGTTTTGACCCATCATCGAACTTTGAGATGTTTCTTTAAATCATGTCTCTGTGGGCTGAAAAGTCTTTTGAACAGCTTATGTTGCTTCTCTCATATCTAATCCTGCTGTGTAATCTTTTCATGTCAGTTTCCGCCCTTCTTTACCTTATCATTTTGTTTCATCACCATCTCAGAGGGCATTTTCCTGACAGAAAATATTCTTATCAACTGACTCTCACATTTTTTTACTGCCGCTAATGTCTGGAGGATGGACTGAGTACTTGCCTTGGTGAGGGCGGCTACTCTCTGGGCCAGTTCAGCCTCCACCTCGGGCAGAGTCTCTGCCTTCCTCATGGTCTGCTGTAGCCGTTGTTCTGCCAACTCCAGCAATTCCTGGAGGTGACGCACCTTCTCCTCGCTCTGATAAAAAGACATGGTTAGTGGTCGACTGATATATCGCCAATGCCCATATACTGGCCGATATTTGATGTTTGTCAAATATCAGCATTGGGCGAAATTTTTTTCTGTTTGGCCGATGGTCAACGCGGGACTTTTATTTTGACGGGGCTGAGAAAAAGCAAGTGCCTGAGCACACAGTGCTCAGATCAGTGTTGCCAGATGTACAATAATTATCGTATTTGTAAAACAATACCATAATGTTCGATAATTTCAGCATTTTGTGAAACTAGAAGAACATTTTAACCGGAGCTACTTATCCAAGTTTATGTCTATGACGATTCACGCGGGTGTGTGTTACTTAGCAGTTACTAAGCACTTATTATAGGTGTACTTTAGTGATTAGACAAAAATTGGTTTGGAAGATGAAGTCATGATGTACCCGCTCTTTATATGCATTTTGCAAATATTAAACTCAGAAAAAGTTACATAGAGCTGCCTTGACGATTCTGATAACTCAGAGGTGGAGTTTAGACCTTTCTTCTTAGGTACACCTAGTTATTAATCTATTGTGGTAATTTGCAGGTTGTGTTAAAGTTGCTGTTCCAGATAAACAGCTATATTCTGTATGTTTACCTCGTGTACGAAAATTTTATTCCAAAAACGATATTTTTGAGCTTCTGTTATGATACTTGGACATTTCCAATCTGGCAACACTGACTCAGATTCTCTCTCTTGTTCACCGCAGTCAAACAGTTCTGTCTAATATGGTAAGAAGTCTATGTATTAATCAGTTAGAACAGTTAAACAAAGGAATTAAAATGTATACAAAAAGTATTAGTATTATTAGTAATAGAAAAGCAAACATTTTAATACTTTCTCATTTGCCATCAGCATTCAGCAAATACATATTTATATAATCTAAACAAATTGAATGCTGAATGCTTATTTTATATGTATTGAATATTCATTTATTTGTGAAAAATACTGTGTCTTAAAACACGCTGCCCTCCAAAAGTTTAGTTTTGGATGATTTCAGCATAAATCCTTATAATTTTTGGTACAAATACACCAAAGTAACTTGACATTATCATTGAAGATAATGATGATTTATTTTGATTACATAATAATATAACAATTACAAAACAACATACACATGTCAAAGTCAAACATACCCCTTTGCCAGCTGTGATGACCAGTTACTGGTTTAAACTTGACCCAGGTTTTAAGATTTTTGGGTTAGCACACATTAATAGCTGCTAACGGTGGATATTTTGATAAATTGAAAATGTAAGTATTTTTTTATGTATAAACTGTTTATATAATAAAATGTGTTTTCTTAGTTTGTGTTGTCCCTTTTCAGTGCTAAATTATCACAAATGAAAAAGGATTCATGCCAATATTGTCCAAACCCCACTATTCTAGAGCGTTTCCAAACTTTTGGAGGGCAATGTATGTTTATTTTACACATTTATATTTTAATCCATTTTCAAATTATTTTAAATTTCTAATATTTCTATATCTAAATATTAATTAAAATAAATAAAGTTATATCTGCCTAATATCTAATGCATGTAATACAACCATGTTTTCCAAGATATCTGCATCGGTCATCAAAAAAAACAAAAAACAACAACATATCGGTCGACCACTAGACACGGTGCATGCAAACAGCACAAAAATAAGATAAACAGAGGGTTTACGTACATACAGACACCCCGATTATAGAAGAACACACAGGTAACGAGATACAAAGATAAGACTCACACAAGGTACTCAAAACATACACATAAACGAAAACATACCATATATTTAAAAAAGGAAGCACACATACAACACAAAATAAATAAGTGCACATAAAAACAAACCACCAGTGTACAAACACACACAAAATACATACACATAGTAAAGTTTCAAAGTCAAAATTTGGATTATATGCTACTGTTCAAAAGTTTGGCCGTCATTAAGATATTTATGTTTTTGGAGGAAGTGCTCAGCAAGGTTGCGGTTATTTGATTGCAATATTTTTTACAAATGAAAATAACTGCTTTCTGTTTTAATATATCTTTAAATGTAATTTATTTCTCTGATGGCAAAGGTTAACTTTCTGCATGCATTATTCCAGTCTTCAGCGTTACATGATTCTTCAGGAATTATTTTAATATGCTGATTTGTTGCATAAGAAACATTTCTTATAATTATAAATGTTAAAAAAAGTGAATCGTTTTGTGGAAACTGATAACTCTTTCATGAATAGAAAGTTCATTCAATTGAAGTATAAATGTTTGTAACGTTATGAATGTCTACACTGACACGTTTGATAAATTTAATGCATCTTTCATCGATAAAAGGATTAATTCCTTAAAAAAAGAAAAAAAAATCTACTGACCCCAAACTTTTTAAGGGTAGTGTACATACATCATTGTAATATCCAAGTGATGTAATGCAGTTTTTCATCAAACAGGGCCACTGTGATTGTTCACATGGCATGAGACAACAGGTTTTTTTAGGCCTGTTCAGTTCTCCTAATAAGTGGGTTTGGACCCAAAGCAACATTCCTGGTTTCCCCCCCTCCGACGACATCCCTGCCTTGAGCACAAAAGCACAAAACACATGCTCTCTATACAAGAGCAGATGTCTTGGTTTAGCCATCTCTTTTGAGATATTTATACCCACTGCATTCATAACAAACACTGTACAAACTGGCACCAACATCAATGCAGTTGGGAATCCTCTTTCTTTCTCCAGCTGATGGATCTGGATATTAAAAAAGTCAGGCAGTACCTGCTTCCTCCCAGCATGCATCTTCTCAGTGTGCTGAAGGATTCCAGCATGAGCCTGCTGCTTTAGGGCTAATTAAACCCCCTCCGACTAACATGCGCCCTTCATATGCACAGGCACAGATGGAACATGACTCTCGGAACATCTCAACTGCATTATGGGACATCAACCAGCGCTAGCCTGTGGCGCTCATACTTCAAATGAACTTCAAATCAGCACAGGACTGATTCGAGGTTGGCGTACCTGTCTGTAAAGTGAGTCCTTGGTGGCCAGCTCGTTCTCTAGCTTGTCGTTCAGATCATGGATTGAGGTGGTTTCTCTCTGGGCGGCCAGGTAACGCTTTTCTAATGTTGTGATTCTCTCCTCCATGTCCTCCTTCTGTGCCATCGCCTGTCGAACAGGCACATAGTAAGAGAAAACAAAAACCCTTGGGAAGCTTAAACACCCTACAAAAACACATTGTATGGGTCAAAATGATTGATTTTTCTTTTATCCCAAAAATCATTAGGATATTAAGTAAAAATCATGTTCCACGAAGATATTTTGTAAATCTCCTATCTTAAATACATCAAAGCTTCAGTTTAGATTAGTAATATGCATTTCTAAGAACTTTATTAGGACATCTTTAAGAGTAATTCTTTTCAAAATTTAGATTTTTATTTAGATTTTTGTGTATCTCCAAAAAAACATAGTCATATCCTAACAAACCATACATCAATCGAAAACGTATTTTTGTCAGCTTCAAGATGATATAGGTATAAATTTCAAAATTAAAAAAAATAGCAACCCTTATGACTGGTTCTGTGATCCAGGGTCACATATACCGTATATACCTGAACATACTGTAAACATATACACAAGGAACACAAGTAGTAGTTTGCAAAGTAAATCATTTCTGGGAGAATAGCTCCTTTAAATACCCCAAAACTTTAGACCTTGCCAAGGAATGAGTCATAATTGCATTATTTGGAACCTTCTGTCTTTCAGCAAAAATAAAGCTGTTGAGAAAATGTCCTCACTGCCTGATTTTTATCTTCCCTGAGACAAGCCCTCAATTCTCTGTCCCCATTCTGTCCCTTTCCTCTCTCCCCAATCATTCTAACCTCGCGTATGTCCCTCTGGTGCTTAGCACTCAGCTCCTCGCTCTTCAGTAGGTCTTTGCAGGTGGTAGCCAGTTCCGTCTCAAGCTCAGACATGCGACTGGTCAGGCTGCTGATCCTCTCTCTGTTCTGGGTCAGCTCCTTATTGGCCTTATCCAGGTGTTCCTGCAGCTCCAGACACCTGCTGGCATCGTCATGGGCATCGATGGAGCCATTGGGAAGCCTCTATCACAAACACAAAGATATGTTAGTGATGGAGACCTAGTCGAAGAACTTTCAAACTTTTTTATTTATCGGTCCCCTGATTTCCACTTAGGTTCCTAAATGAGCTTCAGAATGCCAAAATAAACTTCTAAATAATTTTCAGAGAGGCAAAATATGCTGAGTCAGAGTCTAAAGAACACACTCAGCAAGTTCAACAGCTTGACTGTAATTATGGCCTCAGGAGTTCAGAGGTTCTCTTTCATGCATCATATTGTGACTGTGCGTTTTATCCATATACTTTATACAACCGAGCAAATTAAAACCTCTAGACTAGTGATTTTGCAGGCCTTGAAATTCAAGGCTGGGAAAAAATAAATAAATATCTCCGGGTTAGATGCATCTTTCCCCAAAAAATGTCTGCTTTCACAAAATGTAAATGTCCAGTTCAGGCCTGACAGGAGAATTCCATAAAGGCTTGTTTAATGAGGGCACAAGGGTGTTGTACAGCTGAGAAAAGGAATTTTACAGCGGCCTTTCTGAAGTGTATGTGGCCATATTTGTTTGTGGATGTCAGTAATGCTGATTGGCACTGATGTGCTTCTCGGCATTAAACTGAATTACATGCTGTTAATTAAATAATTCTTCAGAGAGAGCTCAAAGTTTCAGAAGCACAGCAGGCGGTCTGTCAAAGACAACTCATTTGTAATTTCTTGTCTCTCACATTTTATAACATTTGCCCTTATATTTACATTTGCAATTGCTCAAAATATACAAATTTAGTAGTCTGGGCCCGCCCATACTTCCTTTGATGCTACATTCACTTCGCGAGCAAAGTTAGTCTGGCAAAGCTGCCGTTATAGTGCATTTCCGTTTCCAAAAAAGTGTGAACCAATGAGAAACAAGCGCTAATTATACTGATTGGACTTGATTAGGAAAGCCACACACTTTTCTATATAAGACCCTACAGCTCACAATGCATGTCAGAGCAAATGAGAAACACGAGGTCAAAGGAACTGCCTGAAAAGCTCAGAGACAGAATAGTAGCAAGGCACAGATCTGGTCAAGGTTACAAAAAATGTCTGCTGAACTTAAGGTTCCTAAGAGCACAGCGACCTCCATAATCCTTAAATGGAAGACGTTTGGGACGACCAGAACCCTTCCTAGAGCTGGCTGCCTGGCCAAACTGAGCTATCGGGGGAGAAGAGCCTTGGTGAGAGAGGTAAAGAAGTACCCAAAGATCACTGTGTCTGAACTTCAGAGATGCAGTCGGGAGATGGGAGAAAGTTGTAGAAAGTCAACCATCACTGCAGCCCTCCACCAGTCGGGGCTTTA
>JAUMHI010000052.1:11885264-11897741 GCA_032359435.1 Enteromius unitaeniatus
GGGCAGGTGCTCATTGGACAGATGTTAAAGAGATCAGCAAATCTATACCAGTGTGCATGCATACCTAAACACACACATACACACAGAAGACCATACCTCCTGAGTGGCAGCAGCCAGCTGTCCTTCTAATGTAGTCACCCTTTCAAGAGCCACCCGTAGCCTTTCACGCACCTGTGCAAATGAAAAAACAAAAATACTTTAATAGCCAAATGTACACGTGCCAACAAAGCCCTGTCAGCATTCAGTCAAATAGCAGTCATGTGATTAACTACTAATGTTACAGTCAGACTGACTTTGCATTAATAATGCATTCATTTGGGTTGAGATAAGCTTTACTGTTTTAAAGTGAAGTGTAGCATTTACATATGTGTAGTTAACGATCCAGTGTTTCAGCGTCTGAGAATGGTTCATTTACTGTGAATAAAGCCATTCTGCATAAAGCTTCAGTCTGAACCAAGTTTAATATTTTTTTCATCAACAACCCATCAAAATAAAAGTGAAAAAAATAAAAAAGATGAAAATATCAGTACTTAGTATTAAAGTGAATTAAAGTTATAATTTTTTATTACCATATTAGTGAAATATATTTTAGATTTTATAATAAGAATTATTTTATAGATATATTGAATTGGTCAAAAAGAGTGGGAATGTGGAGTCAAAATATGCCCAACTTTCCAAACCATTCAGCCCCTAAATTTTCACACTTAAAAAATTTGATCAAAAAGTGATTTGAAAAATGTCAAAACAAAATTACTCGACTAATGATTCAACTATTTAAAAGAAATTCCTGCTTCGCAATATATAATCACAGGAAAACAATTTTTTTTTTAATTTTTAAAACTTACTTTATCAACTTTATCAATTGCACATTTATTCTATTACTGCTAATTTATCTTTAAAAAGTAACATTAATTACATGTTTTCTATTCTATCTACCTGTTTCAAAAAAACCCTTGCTATGTGTATTGCATTAGGCTGAGACGTCATAGAGCTTGCATGTCACTGCTCTTTTGTTGGTTTCGATTGATTCCATTGTCTTAGGATAAAAGTGTCTGTTAAATGACTAAAATGCAAATGTAAAAAAAACCTCACTTTTTCATCCAGAGCTTTATGATGCTCGAAGAGTGATTTCAGAGCCTTGAGCACCTCCACCTCACTGGAAACCCCGGATGGCGGAGGAGCCTGCCTCTTCACCACAGTCATCCTCAGCGAACGCTCGTGACGTGACACCAGACACTCCAAATGTTCCAAAAGAAGCTACAGAACAGCAGAAACACACAAGCACATTAACACATCTATCAACTGTCGTTCCGTATCATATGATTTCAATTGTGCTTATTGAAGTGTGATCACTGCTGCTCATAAGCTCTGCACAGTAACACGCAATGGCCCAGTACATTTTTAGAATCACTTAAGAGTGAAAATATAGTCAACTTTGGATGCTTTACATTGAAAAGCATGCTGTAACCAAAGCAAACTGGCACTGCGACAATAGACGGTCTGAGATCATCTGGGCTGCTCACATACCGTACAAGCCAAAATTCTTGCAAATCCCCTTGAAGTGTGGCCTAGGGGCTGAGAAACTCTACAAGCGAATCAACATCTTTTGCAATGTTCATGACAATGCAGCAGCATGAATCTGGCAATTGAGATATGCACACTTCCATTTCTCACATGCATTATCTCAGCTGTGTGAACATCCTCTGCATTCACACAATCTCACAGCCTCGTCCTTGCCAGAAACATAAAGACCGCTGACATGGCACAATGTATGGTGAAGCATTTACATAAACATTTATCATTTGACTATTTTTTTTAGGAGAACTAATTGCTCTTTTTATGTATTTGAAAGTCGCCTGTGCTTACTCAGGGTGTATTTATTTGATAAAAAATACCATAAAAACATAAACGTGATTTTATGGAATATAATTACAATTTAAAACAACTGTTTTCTATTTATTTTTAAATGTAACTCATTTACTTACTTTTTATTTATTTACTTTGGTTTCACACGACCCTTTGGAAATCATTCTGATATGCTGATTTTGTGCTCAAGAAACATTTTTTTATAGTTACCATACATATTTTTCTATATATCAAATTCAAAAGAACAGCATTTATTTCAAACTGAAGTCTTTTGCAACTGTATAAATGTGTTTACTGTCACATTTGATTCATTTTAAGTGATATTTCACCCCAAAACTATAATTTATTACTCACTCTCATGTCGTAAGTTAGTAATGACAGAATTTTTCCTATTCTGAGTGACCCAAACCCTTACAGTAGTGGACATTATCCTAACAATACCTAAATAAAAACCTTCACTGTTAGCAATCAAAATAAAATGCTGGGACGAAACATAGCTCTAACCTTAACACCCATCGAATGAATACTCACCCTGGTATTATTCCTCTCTGCTTTAAGCTCAGATATCTCCTCCTCTTTTTCTAGAAGCTGCTCTCGACACAAATTCAGCTCCTTAGTCAGGGTAGCAAACTCCTGAAAGAAGAAAGGAAAAAATGACCATTAATATGGCACTGTTACAGCAAACTAGCACACAACACACTAAATGTGGATTGACAGTTTTATTATTTTTATTCAGAACTACTGATTAGTAGTAGATTATACAGATCTGGTCACATAATAATCCATATACCTTGTTTATGCATTCTTTCATACAATAATGCATGTTATTTATTGATTCATCTCTACAGACTCCCCTAAATGGTCCAAGAGACAACAAAAATAAATATCCTGTTCCAACAATCTCTGGTCTTTTGTTTACCAGGACCACACATTTTGAACACAGGACCACACAGATGGCGACTGTTCATTTTTAGATCCATACAGTATATGTCTCAGTCAGCACAAACACAAAGAAACAAGAACAGAAAATCTGTCATCATTTACTCACACAACTTTCTTTCTTCTGTTAACAAGAAAAATCTTGATAACCCAAAAAGCAGCCATATTTTTTATTTGTTCAAAACACCATCTTTTGTGCTCAACAAAAAATAAATGTATGTTTATCTTGAATGATAAAATTTTAATATTTACTATTCCTTCAATAAAAATGTTGTAACTAGAGACTTCAAATCAATGAGATGAAGCTAATAGCGTCCATGAGCCACTTTACGCATTACATCTCACTAATATTAACAATGCACATTTCTCTAGCAGCATGAAGGCAGTGACACTCGGGCTGCAGTCTTGCGTGGCTCAATTGCTCTGTTCTCTGAGGTGCCCCGGCCGGGCCTCTGGCACTAGTCCCAGTTAACCCAGCTGTTCATCGCAGTCTTTTGGGAAACTTTCAGGGCACTGTTGAAGCATGTCAACACCCCCTCCTGTTTCAGCATACATGCATTCATAGGCTCTTTAATTCAAGTGCACAAAATACTAGGGGCTGGGGAAAAAAAAACTAATATTTCCACAGATGGCGAAATGGACAGAAAAACTGTTGTATACGCTGCGGCAACAGAGGGATGTGAAATTCTTTTGTGATTGTGGAGTATTAACAATCCCAGGATGCATGTGGATGTGTTTTAAATCTTATAATGTCTTAAATAAAATAACCTCAACTTTGAAAATAAGTCACAAGGATTTACCACCCAAGATCACATGATCATAAATGCTTTCTTAAAGGGAAAATTCATGCAAAAATTCTGACATAATGTACTTGTTCCAAAAGCGTATGTCTTTCTTATAACTGTAAACTATATATATATATATATATATATATATATATAGTTGTTTTGGACTGACATTCATTATGTAGACATTCAAATACCTGGAAAAAAAATCATACAGGTTTTGAATGACATGAAGATGAGTAAATAATGTCAGAGCTAATTTTTGGGTGGACTGTATCTTCCATATGGATGCCTCGCGTCTGTAAGCTGTCTTAATGACTTGATTCTTGTTAAATAAGAGATGACCACACTAAAACTGACTTTATATTAATAAACTCTATTTAGCCTATTGGGTCAGTTATGATTTCCAGGCTAAATGAAAACGTTTAAGGTCACACATTGTGTTAGTGTGGTGTTTTTCTGGTTTTTGAATAATGGTGCTTGACTGAAACGTAGAGGCAGAAAGGACCGGGAGGGGGAAGGGGAAAAGAAAAATGGGTCAGTGCGTTCATTTGATTTTTTTCACAGGAGTGGGGGAATAGGCACGAAGTAAGTTCAAATCCACAAACAGATGTTGGATTTTCCCACCTCTTTCAATCATTGCAACAGTCTCAGTTTTTTTTCTAATATAGAAGGACATGGCTGGGAAAACAACAAATACATAAAACTAAAAACATGTTATATCAAATAAAGCAAATCTATTTCCGTGTGCCATGGCTCCTCAAAAATGCTTGAGAATAAACAAAAAGGAATTGAAAACATGTATTTGGTGTTCTTCTTTAGAGATTGCCATTTCAGTGGTAAAAGGTAAATTATGTCCCAACTCTAAAAGTAACACAAGAGGATTTTCTGTGCTGAGGTTTAGCATTTGAAACCCAGGATTATATTTGTATTGTGACTTGAGAGCGTGAAAAGCTCAAATCCCCCCAGTTGGCATTCAACTTACTTTCTCATCTAGAACTTTTGGTTCTGCTTAAATGTGGTTGCAACAAACTTTTCTGTACACCCCAAAAACTATTAATGCAACAAATTAATCTCTTTGCAAAAATGGCATTTTAGTGTACAATATGGCACAGGCAGTTAGGCTAAGTTAACACAGCAGCAGAAAACGATGGTCAGTTCTGTATTTGGTTTTGAACACAAAAACAGAAAACTAATGGAAGCGGCTCCGGTGGAAAATTATGGGATCTTAAACTTTCAGATGACACTGAGCTTATTTGTCCTTCAATGTAAGTTACCCGAAACACACATGAAAACATGTAACACACAGTAGATGCACATTTGTCTCTCACAGTGTATGACGTGACAAGTTAGTCAGTCGCAGAGGGAGAACAAACAAGACATATGACAGTAAACAGAAGTGAGAGAAAGTGTTTATTACATTTGAAATGTGTTTATATTTTTCTCACAAAAATGCATGTATTCACTACATGCCCCTAGGTTGAGTAAATCACTGGCTAATTTTCATTTTGCGATGAACCAACTCTTTAATCAATATTGTAATGGATTACATTTTCAGTTACTTTTTTTAAATTTCTTACAAATGTCACCAACTGTGAACCAGTTAATCAACTCTCAGACAGGGCTGTTGTCTTTCAGCTGCAACGTGTATTAATATAATTGGCAGACATGGCAGCAAATTTGCACCAAAAACAAGAGAGTCAATCATAATCTTCAGAGCACCAGAGTAAGCCATTTCAAGTTTTTTTATTAGCAACTGTAACTGTTGCACTTTTTTCAGTAAATGTAATGGATAACAGTTACATTAATTTTGTAATTACATAATATGAAATATGACGAAATATGATTTCAAATCAAAACCGTGTTTTGCACGGCAGACTCACTGAGGGCTTTCTGAAATGTCAAAACGTCCTCCAAAATGTGAGGTACTGATAAAAGAGAGAAAAATCCACAAAGTGTTGGCCGGCAGTGTGACCTTGTGAGCGGTTGTCGGCTGTCGGCAGGTGAGCAGTGTTGAGCTCAGACAGCTCCAGGGATTTCTCTGTGTTTGGTTGGTAAAAATCTTGGGATTAAGGAATGGAAGGAATATTGCCAAATACAGCAGCGTTTCTGAGCACAGGATTAAATCATACTGCAGTCTGTATTACTACAAGCACCAACAGACAACACGCAAACACATATTATAGAGACTGTTCAAAATGCCACACATGATTTCCATAGTATAGCCTACTACAGAATTAACAGTATCATGTGTTTAGAAACGTTTGCTTGATTTAACACCAAATAAGATTACTAGATAAGTGATTCATGCTTCCTAAACAAGTCATATGACAATGGAGCACATGCATAACAAACAGTACTTGGTATTGTCCACAAACTCCACCATGTTCTATATAAACACTCTACAGATGCTCATCCTGTCCTGTCACAAGCAGCTTTTAAACTATTCCACAACCTCCTCCAGCATGCTCACAGTTAGCCGATTTCTTATAGTCTACCCCAAATCCATAACAATGTTGTTGTCTTATATATTAAATGGGTTTTGAATGAAGGAACATGTTGAAAATTAAGGACTGAGAAGAAAGGCCTCACAACTAACAGCAAACATCTGTTTGTCTTCAGCCGCTCTCTGTTGTTGACTGAGACAGATCAGTCAAGCCTTCTTGCTCACTGAGCAAATTTACATGAGCAATCAGGATAAAATGTACATTTAAATGTTTAGCCATAAATTCCCTAAATTAATAAATAAACTGTCAAAAATAAACAAAACTAAGGAAATTGTAGATAGTTTCCATTAAAGGTGCGAGATTTTAGCTCGATTTTATTTTTATCTCAAACCGTATGCATCACCCCTTGATCGTCTTGCTGTCTGCCCTCTGAATACATTGGGAAAAAACCCGCTCTCGATTGACAACACAGGCTGCAATACCGAAAGAAACATTTTGGGCACCACAACAAAAACAAACTTCGACCAACCAACCGGCAAGAAGAGGTGGTGTTTAGCGCGCGTTAAACCCCACCTCTTCTTGCCGATTGGTTGGTCGAAGTGTGTTTGCGCACGTTAAACCCCACCTCTTCTTGACGATTGGTTGGCCGAAGTTTGTTTTTGTTTGGTGTACATCCTGCACCCATAGTGCAAGATCGCATAGAGCACCTTTAATAAACGTTAAACTGAAATCAAGAACATCACAACCTCACATAAGTAAATTATATGTCAACAGATGTTTCGAACTAAGCAATTTTTCTCCCATTAAATATTTTGAAAGTTAGTTTAGGTTAGTAGTCCACTGGTTAACAGACCTACAGTATACATTTTATAGGAACTTGTTCTTATATCTAGCAAATAACTTAGAAATCATCATTTCTTTTAATCAAGAAAATAATCCAACATCTAACAGCAAATTCATTGAATAAGTGAATATGACTGGAGATGGGAGGGAAAACTGCTATTAGCTTTAATTAATCACCTCAGACTATCAGAGAGATGGCTATCTGGCACAATGCACAGACGGTCAGCTCATACTAGCAATCTATTCCATCTTCATTTTGCTCAGTGGGCGTCTGCTCCAATTAGCTTGTTTACATACTGGAAAGCTTGTGATAAATTGTTTTGTAATAGCACAGGTGTCTAAACCACATGGTCCATCCTTTCAAAGTAGACCTTGTTAGCAAAGTGTGTACTTAAATAGGGCCATATAGCTTGATTGCTGAATCAGATTCACTAAAACAGATTGAAATGATTCGTGGAAAACAATAACATTTCTCAAATAAAGCACCACTTTAAATTAAAAGACATTAAATTAAATTAAAACATCTTCCCACTTACAAGGAGTCAGCAATGACGTAAAAACCATTGCAATACTCTTAAGTTTGCCGAATTTCATTACACTAAAAAAACAAATAAAACAATGCACATTTTCAAGTTTACGAAACCTTTTGAATATCAAATACAAAAAAAAAGCTAATTTCTTGAAACTATATTAAAACCCATTTGAGACAAATCACCCCAAATTTTGTCCCAACTAGTGTGACATATCATGAAAATCAAAATTTTACAGGTGTATGTGCTAAAATCAGGTGCATCTACCAACCAAGGAAAAATGAAAAAGATTAACCCAGTAACTTTATTTTAGTATGCCTTAATCTGGAAGCCGAAAAAAAAAGCACGTCTGATCTCGCTCGCCTAGTGACCTTGCAAAGGGATCTAATTATAATATTACCACCCCATAATCTGTCATTTTCCACCCATGGCACAGTCATTTTGCTAGCGACATTGGTGTACAGTACCAGTTTAAATGCCATGTTGAAAGTTTGAGCCCAAAATGCTAACAGAGCATCAGAGAAGACAAGAGAGTAGTGCATTTATTGATTTATTTACTGTAACTTATATTGCTGCTGCCACACATTTAAAAATATGAGTGCACTGCATTTCACGAGTCGGCGTTTCATGAACGAACAAATTTACATTTGCTCAAAGTATCTTAACTTAGCAGAACTATTGTTCAGAGTATACTCTTACTGTATTTTTATGTTTTCTCAACAGTTTTTGCTTTACATTGAAGAATCGTTTTGAATACATTTTGGATATATTGTTTTGAACATCTTGTTGGTCCAGTGGGCACTCCAGAGTACAAAAACCAGACTGAATCTGGCCTGATGTTGGTTGATTTCACAGCACAGCTGCTGTCTTTGGCTCATCTTCCCCTTGGCCCAGTGCAAAGGGTGAATTTTTGGAAAATACGCAGAACCTAGTGCTCAATTAGCCACTAATGGATTAATTTCTCTAAAGCACGGCATCTCCTGTGGAATGAAACCGGATTAGGACCATGCGCTCCAGGGCTGGAATCAGTTGGGAAGGTTTGGGGGAGGTTTGGACAGCAGTGGCCTAAACGCTGGCAGGATGCTTGTGGGCACTGGAACAGGTGAAGTAGAGGCGAGGTACTGGACTTAAGAATGGCATGTTATGAGCTCATCTTAGTCCCAATGCATTCTGAATGAGAGGGTGGGACCCTACTCTTATAGTATATATTTCATATGACAAAAAAAAAAAAATCATTTTCAGACAAATTCACCATCCATTCCTAAAGGGATATTTTTCTCAGACTTCATAAAATCCAACAAAATCACAAAAATTATCAGTTTCTGCTACTTAGTCTTCGACGCATGGAAAGTAAGCTCATGCCAGCTCAGTTATGACAAGGTGGAATTATAAAATGTGAAAAGAAGGCGAGAGTAAAGACAGAGAAGTTAATGCTCAATAGACTGCTGGCAGCACAGATGGTTTCTCTGACAAACTGATGTGAAAATTACACCAGCCACTCATCACTGCAGTATTTAAAGTAAAACATGCAAAATACGCACAGGAAGTGTCACTTTCCTCTCTGATCAGTCAAATGTGGGCTAATGATAACCCTGACCCGACGCAAAGTTATAAATCATTGGCAAGAGGGCGTCCTCTGTGTGATAATATGAAACAACATCAAACTTGAGACTGCAGGAATATACTACAAAATGGCACCGAAGGACAGAATAAATCATTAACTTAAGGTCATGCATTACAGTGTTTTTACTATAAATAACAGGCAGGGTTTTATAGTTAACCATTAAAACTAATTAAAAAATATATACTTAAAATAAAAAGGTAAAAAAATATATATAAAAAAGGGTAAAAAACAACAGCAACAAAAACAAAACTAAAACTGAAATAAAAATTCTGTGAAATGTCTAAAACATTACACATAAAATTCACACATTTAAAATAAAGAAAATAAAAAGATAGTAAAAATCCAATCACAAAACTAACTAAATGATCATGAAAACAGATAATATCATAATAAAAATTATCCCTGTAATACACACTCCTCCAAAGGTTTGGAAACACCCCTTGCAAAGCGTGGTATTGGATGGTATCAGCATAAATCCTTATTATTTTTTGATGCAAATACTGCACATTAAAGTAACTTGACATCACCATTGAAGACAAGCAATAATAATTTGTATTTTGATTATACGACAATGTCAATATATACATGTCAAAGTTGAGCTACTTTGGGATGTCCGTAAGAAGTGTCCAACCAGTCATGGGCGTAAATCCCGGAGACATGTCCCCCCCTAAAATCATAATAAAAAAAAATTAAAAAATATATATTGCACTGTCTAATGTGAAAGATATGTGTACGTATACCTAAAAAATATTGTGTAAGTGTAAAAACAAACGCAAAAAATGCATTTCAAAATAGTTGAGCACCCCCTCCCCTTCCTCACAGTGGTTTGGCCCACTGCCTACTATCCCAGTTCATCTACGCTACACACCCAGTGTTGCCAACTTAGCGACTTTGTCACTAGATTTAGTGACTTTTCAGACCCCATTGGCGACATTTTTCCAAAAATAGCGACAAATAGCAACTAGCGACAAATTTAGCGACTTCTTGGACAAACCTCAGCGAGCCTCTGGTAGTGCCACGCGAGCACAAGCACTTGTTTTCCAAGCGCGCGCACACCTCTCTCTGAGTCTGTTCAGTTCAGCAAGAGACTTAAAGGAGTAGGGCTTTCAGTTAAAAGATGTATTATGTTGCTTCTAACTCTATTTTACATGCAAATATAGCCAAAATCACAGCATAGCCATTGTCTATATCTTATGTGTATTTAATTTCATCAGACAACGGCTCGATTATAAATCAGGATATTAATCCAGATTAACTCTACTTGTAAAGTAGAGTTAGTAGGCCTAATAATGGGGTGCATTTCAGTCACTATTTCATGTTTTTCTGACAACAGAAACCATTAAATATATCAAAACAGTTATATTGAGAATTTGGCTGCATTAAAATACATTATGTGGCTACAGAGAAGCAAGATAATATGACGCACTGGCGTAATGAATATGCAAATTGACGTATGACGTCATCTAGCAACTTTTCAAGCTGGATTTAGCTACTTTCGATTGAAAAAAGTTGGCAACACTGTACACACCTGCAAGTCAGGTATGTGACTGCGTCTCTGTGCACTAGTAGTTGTTGAACTCCAGTAAGTAGGGAATTTTATTCACTTTAAATAAAACGATTATCTTTAATATAGTTAATGCTGATTCTAGGTCTGTGAAGATGTTGAATTGTGTGTGTGTGCCAGGTCCCTCCGGGACTGAGCAAACACTGGACAGAGATCTGGCTGATACTGAATCATCATCTGAAATAGACCTAAAACAGTTCTGATCTAGGTGCAGTGTTCGTAGAAAAGTGCTTAAAGTGCTTGAAGTACTTGACTTTGACTTTTTCAAATTTAACTCCAGGAAAACCCTTAAAAACAGCCACATTTTTGAAATAGTACTTGAAAAGTACTTAAATTGTTAAAAGGTAGTATATATGAAATTAGTATAAATTTTTGTGTTTTACGATGCAGGGCATCTGATATAAACAGAGTGGGGGAACTATGACGTCACTCTGTAGGCTGATCGGCTGTTAGTGGAAGTTTCCTTGATGAAAAGCCAACAGGATTTTTCCATAGGCTTTTGAATTATTAACAAAAAAAACTCAATCACAGTTCATGAAACATACACATGTTGAACTTGTCCCCACCACCGCGCACCCGACAACTTTTCAAACTTATTTTTAACATGCTCAATGAAAAGGATTTAGTCTGTATATAAATTTTATCCATGCTACATGAACCTTTTCCTATAAAATGCAATAAATACAAAACAAAAAACAAACTAAAACTGAAATGAGACATTTGTAATAAATAATATAGTGAATAACGTCTCTAGGTTACGCATGTAACCCTAGTTCCTCGAAGGAACGAGACGCCGCATCG
Source organism: Enteromius unitaeniatus (assembly GCA_032359435.1). Taxonomy (NCBI): domain Eukaryota; kingdom Metazoa; phylum Chordata; class Actinopteri; order Cypriniformes; family Cyprinidae; genus Enteromius; species Enteromius unitaeniatus. The sequence continues at coordinate 11,896,664 of JAUMHI010000052.1, forward strand.
ACGAGATGCTATGGGAATGAGATGTCCACTCCCCCAGACTTTCAAATCCATGTCTAGTGTGTTCATATCCAATCCGTAAAAACGGACAAGTGTGGGGGGGTGGACCACCCTGCAGCGTTGCAAATATCGGCCATCAAGGCCCCTGCTAACAGGGCCTTCGAGGTTGCCACACCGCGTGTCGAGTTCGTTCTGACTCCTAGCATCAGCGGGAGACCAGAGGACTCATATGACAGGTTGATGGCATCCACTATCCAACGGATTAAAGTCTGCTTGTTCACTGGAGACCCCTTCTTGGGGGGACCAAAGCATACGAGCAATTGCTCTGACTTTCTCCACAGGGCAGCTCTGTGGATGTATGCGTCCAGTGACACTCGCATACAGTTTAGTTTCTGCTGACCAGGCTCCCTGAAGGGAGGGGGGTTAAAGGCCTGTAGTACAACTGGCTGAGGTGTGACTATACGGGCTTTGGCCATGCCAGGCTCAATGTCAAGGTGAGAGTGGGCTACTGAGAGGGCCTGAAGGTCACTCTCCTCAGAGAACAAAATGCTAGCAAAAGTCTTGATTGTCAGTAGATCATCAGAGATCTCCTCTATGGGCTCAAATGTTGGCCCACAGAGGACCTCTAACACGACAGCCAGGTCCCAGGTCGGCACCCGAGAACGTACTGGTGGCCTCAACCTCAGTGCACCACAGAGAAAACATATGACCAGGGGTTCTTTACCAACTGTGTGTCCACCGAGAGAGGTGTGGTACACCGATATTGCTACCACTTAAACCGTCAGGGTGGAGTGGGTGACCCCAATAGAGAACAACTTCCATTTCAGCGCATATAGTTTCCTCATAGATGGAGCTCTGGATTGGAGGATGGTCTCAACAATCTCGGTTGAAAGACCTGTGGGGCACTCTCTCCAGAACTCCAGAACCCTGGGAGCAGATTGATCCGGGGAAAAGCATACAGTCAAAGCCTCGGCCATGTCTGTACCGTGGCATTCATCCCTAGTGGAGCTGGATGATCTAGAGAATACCCAAGAGGACATTGTGCGTTCTCTCTCATCGCGAAGAGGTCCACTTCTGCCTG
>JAUMHI010000052.1:11907593-11918218 GCA_032359435.1 Enteromius unitaeniatus
ATGTGTGTCGCGTTGTGCAGCATATTGAGACAGAGATGATAAAATAACACGATACTATGATATTCCTTAAAAAGCTGGTTGTGGAGTAAGTTTTATCATCCACGGTCAAAAATCGTCCTATCGCCCACCCCTACATCAGCCTCAAAAACAAACAAAATACTTCACACGTGGCTCTTTCCTCCTTTCTTTTCAACAAGCAGATTCAGAGCCGCCTCATCAGTAGAGCCTCTGATCGCCATCTCTCTGTGCTTTTATGAAGAAGACGCAACTGCGCAGTGCGCACCTTTCGGGGTGCACAGCAAGAACCGGGTTTACCCGTTGCTCAGTACTACTGGTACTTCAAAAAACCTGGTACTGTAACATTTCAAATTTTTTAGTAGCGTCTTGGCACCGAAGTACCTGGTCTTTTGACAACACTACATGCCAATAATACAATGCACCTTGTAGCCAAACAAAAACAGAGGCTGCTATAAAAGGAAAGGGATTAGCATCATATTCTTCTGTTTCTGGATTAGACATACAGGCACTGTTTAGCTCACAACACATAGCTCAAACGCTTTTTTGAGTAAAAGTGACCTAAAATGGTCAAAAGCCTTACCAAGAAAAAGTTCTCAAGATGCAGAGAAGAAAAAAAAAAAACTCAACCATGTCCCGAAGCACAAAGAAGATGTGAATGTAAATTGAAGCTAAGCTCACTCTGCAAAAAAACAATTGAAGTACTTTATTTCTGTGTTTGTGTAATTTCTACTTTTTCTACTGTTTTTCTTCTCATTGTCATGTCCTCAAGATTTCACCCAAAAGATGTAGAACTGGAATATTCGGGAGAACACCTCTCCCAAATGTTACAGTATCCACTGCTAGTAAAAACAGTCATTATCCATGGATCCCTGGCTGGTGTGAAAGAGTGGAGGCAGGGCTAATTTGTTAATTTGACTTTTTGGAAAAGCAGATTGTCCAGATTCGCATGTGCTGAAAGGCTGAACTGATCTGGGATCAGTATGTTTGGTCAGAGAAAAAATGAAGAGTGTAAGACGTCTGCTGGGACCTTGTAGAATACATGATTAGCCTAAGAGACAAGCTTTGGAGGAGACTAGATGATGACGGAAACGCACAGGAGGTGTAATGGCAAAACAAAACACCCAACGGGATGCACAAGCACCAGCTATTACAGGCGGCTGACACTGGAGAATCCCAAATATGGCTGTTAATGGCTGGTATAAAGGGAAGCACAAAGATTCTAATCATGGCAATACAGGAATAAGCACTTAAAACCAGATTAATGGAGAAAAGCCAAAGGAGTTTAGGGGTGTCTAAGCAAACAATGTAGATCCACACAGGGCATATGCAATTAACCGAATTCGATTATCATGCTCATCTCGTCAGTAAAGCCGGTTTCTTGATTGGTAGTAAATAATGGAGCTGCATTTAATGCTGCGTTACAGGCAGGTTTTTGAGCCTGTAAATCACAACTTCAAACCACGACTCACGACTTTGTAGAATTCCAGGCAAGTCACTCCAAACTGCCTGAGCGCAAGGAATTGTGGTAGCTAGATGTAAACAAACCTGCGCATAAGGCAAGAGAAGCTGTTAAACCTTTTATTTTAGTGTACTACTTGCATAAACACTGCATCTGTAGAGACTCCAATGTTGTTTCGCGGGCTATGTGACATCAAAACTCAGAACTGGGAGTACATCAATCTAGTCTGAGTTCACGGGTGGGAAGTCACGGGTTTGACTGCTGTTCCAGTGCACTTTCACCGGTAGAAGTTTGGAAAAGCATGGGTTACTGAAACGCAGCATTTTACACAGAGTTCACTGACAAGCTACTGTAGGCAATATCGTGTTTAAAGGAACACTCCACTTTTTGAAAATAGGGTCATGTCAAGCTCCTAGGCATATAGGCCTAGAAAATCACAACTTTTAATTTTCTGTCAGTCTTAGTGTATGATGTAACTACAGAAGAATCAAGTTTTAATCTGGAAAAGAACTGGAGATTGGCTGAATGGATTCAAAAATGGTAAAACTTTTTAACTGTTTAACTCTTGGGGAGTTGAAGCATATTATCAAAAACGGTTCCTTTAAAACAGGTGCTAGCGAGTTAATACTAATCAAGAAACTGGCCTTACTGAAAGAGATTGGCATGACAATTTGAATTTGATTAATTGCATAGCCCTAGATTGACATCAAGAATAGAGAAATTCTAGTCAACCACCCCTTTAAGGTTAATATGGAATATTTGAACAATGTTCTTACTACATATATCCTTTCTGGGACGTTTCAGTTGTGTTGCTGTCTATGTAGGGTCAGAATATTCTCTAATGTAGAATGGTTAAGAATGATGAGTCTCTGATGAGTTTTGACAGAATTTATATTTTTGAGTGAACTACCTCTTTAATATTAACATTATTTTATTTAGTTTTATAGAAATATAATATGTTAACAACTATAATTGTGTATCCTCAAAATGTTATTAAAAATAGACTTATATGATAAAATCGAATAAGGCAAAGCAATGCAACACAACACAACACAACGCAAAGTAACAAAACAGGATGCAACATAATGCAATGCAAAACACAACATAACATAACGTAACATAACGTAATGGAACGGAACGGAACTATATCAAGTATCTGATTGATTTACCAAATACGAAGTGTAATAAATAAATAGTTAAAAAATGTTTTTAAAAGTTCACAAACAGCACTACACTCTTACAGTACTTTCAATCAGGATGCATCCTGATTTGGAACTAGTCGAAACATGTTCAAACAATTCAGGGAAAAAACAGATCACAGCGCAAGCAGCAATATGAAGGAGCAAAATCTCAACTAATTACCAATCTCATATCCTCTGAATGTCCAGGCTGGTTGAGTCGGTTCAAACACATTGCACTTAAATGCAGTTGTCAAGGAAACAGTAACAAATCTATGCCAGATTACAGGAGAGCAGCGCTACGGCCATTATTAAAAACCACACAACGAACGTACCGAGATAAATGAGCAGCTTTATCGTGCACTTCTTTTGGGGGCTCTAGAAAGTCACAGAAGGAATAATTGAGCACTCTCAACCGCAGATTCTAAGCATAGCTTTTAGTGAAGCAACTTATCTAATGAGAAATAACAACAGCATGTTCGGGCTGGAGGCCAGACTGGGTCAATGCTGGAGGGCTCTGGCACTCAAAGTACAGTAATGCATCAGGAAAACAGATTGCTGTCATTTAACACTCAAAGACAATGGGGGAGAGGAGAACATCACCATGACCTCACTTTGAAAAAGAGTGAAGTAAAAGTTAAAAAATTAAAACCTCCCCTCAGGTCACGCCTGTCCCCTAAAGCCACTGTCAAAGACCTCCTCCATCATTTGTAATGAGGTTAGGCCCCCTTGTGTCTAGGAGGTGTAAGTGCTGACCTGCACTTCCCATGATGCTCTAAAACAGGCATCCCGCTGTAAGAGCTGAACTTACAAAGATAACATTTAAATGATATATTAGTATAATATTGTATATTTAAACAACTGGAATTTATGTTGTTATTGTACCAAAGCCAAAATATAGAATTGAAATATCATCTTATTAAAATATTTTGCTGTCAAATGATTAATCATTTAGTTTTTGTTTACATAAAAGAGACATGTGTTCTGTTTTATGTGTATAATAATACACATACAGTATATATTTAGAATATATTATATAGATAATATATTCACATTTTTAGTTTCAGTAGAAAAACATCAGCACAGCAAAGACAACTGGCCTTGACAAAATATTTCACAACATCTTTAACGTCACTAGCATTACAGGAAAAAAGGATCCAATATCTGGCATATTACAAATATTTTTAGTAAGTGCTTTAGTCGCATTAACATTGGTGAGGATCCCGTCATTCCTTCTGTCTTGTCACCATAAGGTGAAAAAAAGAGACACATTTCTGATAGGAAGACAGGGTTTTTCACCAGGCATCATGATGTCAGCAGTTCCAGCTAAATGCTTTCGCTCATCTCTTCCCACCCTTTCTCATCTCTTTTACCCCTCAGCACGCATCTTTCTCTCCTGTGGTTTTTCTTAAAGCACCTCTCCAGATAATCTCCTTATGCTGGACTCGGTGACTGCATGACCGGGAGGCCATTTTACAGCTCAGCACGGTTCTCGAGGGACATACTGTACATGCACGTGCATGTTAACGCCCGGTTGCCGGAGTCAGCACAAAAACTGAGACTCAGCCGCATATTAAACTCGCAGACACACAATATCTGCAGCCACACCCTGAGGTGGCTCTGCTCAGGACAGTTCACCTCCAAAAAACCCACTCATCCCTGGGATTTCAGGGACTACTCAGGCACTATATCTTCTCATAATGATTTCTGTGCAGCTCGTCTGTCAGAAGAGATGCTGGTTAACCTGATGCTGAGTTACAGCTCCCATCCATCATTGCAAAATGGCATAAGCAAACCATTAATCACATGTAGTCGGCAGTGCTGAGAACAGGATGTGAGCGAGAGATTTTTGAGAGGTTATTGGGTGTCCATGATGTTATTAAAGAAAAACTGAGGTAACCCAAATACTAAAATGTTCCCCAATCATTATTATATATTATTTTTTCTCTGCAATTCAACTTGTAAATATATATGTTCAAATAAAATAGATAATAAAAAAATACATTTTACTAGTAGTCTTAGACTTTACCAATAAAGATTCTCTAGATAAAATATGTATAAATGCCAAACCTGAATACTCATTACTCCAAACATAAAAAAGATGTTTTATTTGTTTTTACAAATACTTTATTATAGATATAGTATATAATAGATATATGCATATTATACCATTTTTAGCAGCCATTAATCCCAATAATTATATTCTATATACATATATATAAAATGTATTATAGAATTTAAAATAACAGCAGTAAACATTAAGGGCCGGTTTCCAGAATTAGATTAAGCCAGGACTAGATTTTTGCTAATTTAGGACATTTAAGAATTTTTAGAAACATGTCTTACAAAAATGCATTATCTGTGAGCATTTTAAGACCAAACAATCGCAATGATGTATTTTATGATATCTCAGTGCAAGCTTTTTCCAGTTTAGACAGCTCTTAACATTTATTTGAATCTAGGACTAGTCTTAAACCCTGTTCGGGAAACTGGGTTTAAATGTATATTCGCCAACCACTAATACAAATGTTGTAGACATAGGCTCTAACATATAAACACGCTGACACACAATGAACTATATAAGTCAAAATGGCTCAGACACATCCAAGCAAATGGCATATTCCCTCCTAACCAGTTGTCACATGCAATTATGACAAGAGTCGGTTCAACCGTCTCTTTGCTGTCATGCCATCATGTGCATCCCCTTCTGTGCACATTCTCTACTCTCTTAACTCACTGCCTCATATCTACCCAGTGGTTTCTACACAGTTTTTTTTTTTTAGCATACTGTGCCATCAGTTAAAAGAGCCGTTCATGTATATGGTCATGCCATTAAAGCTCTTAAGGGTGTGTGAATGTGTGTTTTCCATTCCTTCTCTGAATCTTTTTTAATGTGTTTCCAAAGCTAAATAGGAAAATTGCCTTTTTAAAGCTTTAATCATTGAAAAGCCAACAACAATGCTGGAGAACCTATCAATGGACAAGATAACACCACAAAGAAACCCCATCCATTTCAAGAGCATGCCATGATGTCTGAGAAATTGCAGAAAAGTGCAGAAATTGAAAGCTTTTTGAGGTCTGTAACATTTTATTATTTTCTTTTCCCCATCGCATGTAATCTGCACCCAAAGAACTCCACAGAATCAGATATCCTGTCATTACAAAACTCTTCACATACTCTGTATGTTTTGCCATTACTTTAGTCATCTGATCCTTCAGAAATCATTCTAATGTGCTGACTCTGTGCTCAAAAAATATTTATTTAAAACAGCTGCTTAATATTTTTTTCCAGGATATTTTGATGAATAGAAAGGTAACAGACAAATAGAAAAACATTTATTTGAAACAGATTGTTTTTGTTTACTGTCACTTTTGATCAATTTAATGCATTACTCTTATAGTTCTTCTTACAAAAAAAAACACTATATACATTCTCATTCTACTACATTGAGATTGGCATAACCCAACACTTACTTTAATCTTAAAAACTGTAATAATTCAACAACACTGTAAAATGTAATATTTAGCAAAGCACATTTCATTTATTACATTTACCTGTATTATTTAAAAATATGTATTATTCTACGTTAGATATCATCAGCCATTTGTTGGTTATTAGACAAAACATTAAATATCATCATCTTATCCAAGTCAAGCAGAATCTAAACATCCCGTTGAACAATTCTTCATTGTTTCCTTCCAAATGTGAACAGATTCCAAATGGAGCTGCCTGGTGATAATTGTTCCCATTGATACAGCTTTTCATATGTCACTCCAAAGAACATTTTATTAACCAGATGCTCAATTTCATTAGTAAATCAGATTTTAATATCACTGAATGCTCTCTCAATGTAATCTGTGAGTGCTATTAGTGAACCGCCTCCGCTGTGTAATCTGATACAGGACACGATCTGATACCTGCATCACATTTATCAGGAGGAGGAAGGAGAACAGGAAGAGATGAAACACGAGGAAGAGTGAAAGAGAGGAAGCTCTGGAGTGGTTATAGACTGACACGTTGTTTGTAGGTATGCATCATGAGCACAGGCGGACTGATGCCTTTATGTTATGATGCATGCTTATGGAAGTGAATGCTGGGACATAAGGAAGAGGTCAAGGCCAGAGTTACTCGTATCCTCTCAGGGGCACCAGAAGAATGTGTATGCCTGTGCTTTGATGAAACCTTATACCATGTCACAGACGAAAGGATTTGGTCAGGAAGAAGGTCAAGTGACAGGAAGCTAGGGTGGTGCCACAGCCTTACCCTTGACCTTTCTCATGCCTGCACATCACACTCCTCCTTCTCACTAATATTATATAGATGTCAATAGGGCTGGGCGGGTGTTTCATATCGGTCGATACCGATAATTTTTTATGACCCATTTAAAATAAGGACCAGAAGAAAAATATATAAGAATATATATAAGAATATATTACATATACATTTTTATTTTAAACATAACCTTCCTCTGATCATAATTCCCTCAGTTATTAAGACAGAAATGTCAACAACCATGGAAAACTCAAATAATTAAAATGTAAACATAAAGCCACTGCCTTTGTCTTAGTCGTACGGAAATGATGCAAAGTAACGTTACCTCTCCACGGTGGTCTGCTGCTTGCGCGGTGCTTCAACTACAGATGTTGTTGGTTGAATACAGCTGTGCTCCAAAGGGTGAGCATCAGTTCGTGGTATTACCAGTCTTGGTGGGCACGACAATCTTGCATAATTTGCAGACGACATTGGTCTGACTACGTTCAGACTTATAATATCCGAAAAATTGCCATACTGGCGAGCTGACTTTTCCTCTTTTATTTCCTCACTCGCTGTGGCTCTCATTTTCTGCTTATGAAGAGGAATCTAGCAGACCAGCGCGAGACAACGATATGGCGCAACCAACGTGATGCTGTTACATGATTGGCTGTTAGCGTATTACTCCTTACATTGCTAGGTTACCAGAGGGCAAATGTGCCTTTGTTAATGCAACCAAACTAGCTTTGCAACTTCTGTTCGCTTCCGACGAAGAATAAAACATATCAAACGTTTTTTTAACACATTTTTTATTGATATTGATCACGTGTCACATCGTTTTAACGCCCAGCCCTAGATGTCAATACTCTCATCTAAACATTTACATTTTAATTCTAGTGACCACTGAAACTAAAATTATACTTAGCTACATTATTCTCAAATTCTCCTCTAGCTATTGCTCCTGACATAGTGACAAAGGTAGCCAATCACTAGTGCAGATCACTCCAAGTTAGCTGGAAATACTCAATCTGCTAGATCTGTTAGCACTGTCTGGTTAGTTGTAAGGTTTTTCTTACCACAGCTAAGCTGATGATACTGTGCATGTCATTTCCTTCCTCTACATTCTCAGAGGCAATCTTGGCATGCCATCCTGACATATTGACCTGGATGACTACTCATCACCTCACGATTTTCCTTGACAAGACTAAGCTCCTCTACCTCCCAGCCAAGACCTCCCCCTCACATGTTCTTTCCATCTTAGCTGAAAGTAATTTAGTTTTTGCCTCAATAAAACCCCAAGAGACATCCTAGATGACCAAGTGTCCTTTCTAGGACATTACAGCTCTAGCATGGTCCTGCTCATCCTCGGCTCCGCTTTCTGTCCACGTTCTAGTCCTGTCATATACGACCACACTTATTCATATACACCTTACCGTACCTGCTACACATCACTCCAAAGCGTGTCTACACCGGATGTAAGTGACACAACACAACCTGACAAAAGCCTATAGAGCTTATTATGATCATCAGCGATTCTTTTCGACAGTAAACTGATTCACTGTTCTATTTATGACACTTCTGACATGAACGACCAATCGATTGGCACCAGCAGGCTTAGGCTGTTGAGGTGCAGTGGTGTGGATTTGGTGAGTCTATAGCTGTTCTAACAAAACAAACAAACAAAACCTGTAAAATTAGTCATATAATGCAATATTATATGACATTTAATAATAGAACTAAAGTTCTCACATTTATATTCACTCAAATTCAAAGTGAGAGACAAAAATGCAAAATATCTAAAATCAATTCTTAAATCAAGAAGGATTTTCTAGAAAAGTAAAAATTATTATCTTGTTTTCTATTTAATATTATTTATTCACTTAATTTTGATTATTTTCCCTGAAAATTAGATGACAATTTTTACTTGTCTAAAAAATCCTATTTGGTTAAAGAAAGCAAGAAAGAAAGTGAAGAAAGAGCCAAAGAAAGACATAACATAATCATTTTAAGCACTTGACTAACGTTAAATGCATATAAAAAGGCATGTGCTTGAACAAGGTTAATTTATTTCAGTGACTGTGGCGTCCTATTCATTGAGTGAGGCGTATTTTTTGTAAGCCATTAGAACACAAAAAGCTGTATCATTTGTCAAAGAAATAGCTTCATTAAAACCCATATCATTTTTCTTACATCAATAAAAAGCGGTTATGTTGATGCCGCAGAATATTAATGGCCCTCTTGCGAACTGTAACTTGTGAGGAAAAGAGCTCAGAATAAAAATCATTGGCCATAACAGTCTGGCTATTTCCTGTTTCACAGCGCCCGTCATACCTCAGTCTATTTGATTTAACGGCATTCACGCTGGACAGCCTTTAGACAACAGCGTTAACCGGCGAGGAAGCTTCAGCTCCCCCAGCCGGAAGAGAAAAATCACATTTCATAAATAAATCAGACGCGCTCCCCGAGAAGGAGAGAGCTACAGCCGTGCTGCTGAGATCCGCCACGGCCACCCAGGGACATCTGAGACATATGACTTCAGAGCTGTATTTAAAGCACTCTGCAGCTCTCTGTGTGTCTGTCCAATGAGAGAGAAGGAGGATGGGGGAGGCAGATGGAGTAGTCTGGGTGGGAGTGAAGCGATAGGGGAGAGAATATGAGCATAATGAGCCTGTGTGCATGTATTTCTGCATTCATGACAGCATATGCGAACATGTGAACTTGTGCAAAGTGATCCTATAAGCCCTTACACTGTTACAGAACCGTTCTGGTGGACGGCCAAGGGGTGCAGCTGAGACTCGGAGAAGTTCTCCATTCAAGACAGGTGATGATTTTAAGTGACCTTCAGGGATGTCTAGTCAAAACACACTTTGTTGCAGACAGATTATATTTACAAGTAAAAATATATGAATAAAAAGAGTTTGTGTAGCATCTCCCATATGTAAGGTACATATTACATATCAGTTTTATTACAGATGTCCTCGAAACTAATAAATGAAACTGCTCTACTTTGGGATTTGAGAGTGAAACAGAATTTTCAAATTATCCAGATTTCATATCGCTCTATATTTTGTCATTATTATTTTAAATCAGTGCTATTGGTCTTGTTTGAAGGTTTTACAAAGTATAACCAATGAAAAGCATTCAAAGAGCTTGTCAGTTAAACTTTGTTAAGCCACTGGATCCTCAAACTGTCGGATATATCGATATCTATATCTATATTTGGATATATCGCATATGTTGCTTCATCGTTTATATCATGAGATTTATTATAGCTACTAAGCGTGTAGCTATAATAAACGTTATTACCTGCAAGTTGATGAAAGCGTAATGCAATGCACCTCAGACACAGCCGTTCCAATCACAGACAAAACACTCTATCTCCGTCATTCGCTGGTTAAAAACTCCAATAGAGCTTGATTTTAAATAAAATGTTAAGTGCATGTGTCTGTTAAAGCCACAATACAAACTTTAAAAAAACACATTTAATTATTGCAAATAATTATTAAATGATTATTTCCCTTGTTGAATGTAGGTCAGTGTTGTAATGATGGACCCATAGATGGATAGAACAACAGAACATGAAGAGATATTATAGAAATATAAAAAAAACAAATAAAATTAAGATATATATATGTGTCACACCCGGGTGCTGTGAAGCGTGCCTTCGCGCCTCTCAGCGGGGCAAAGAGCGGAGGAGACGAAGAGGTTCAATGCAAAC
>JAUMHI010000052.1:11928026-11951525 GCA_032359435.1 Enteromius unitaeniatus
TCTTAACAAGCCCTGTGCTGGGCACATTCAGTGAGCCCTGCAAGCACAGCAAAGAATGTTACACATCCCAATTCCAGTGGAACAGGTTAACAGTCTCATTAGCTAAGTTGATTTCCTCTTTCTTGTAATGTATGCTTGATTTTCTGAGGCCCTTGAACCCATGTGAGTACAATTTATTTGATTAGTAAAAGCAAGAAATTGAAATATACATATTTTTTAAACATACTGTGTTCTATTTAAATATAAGTTATGCACTGTAATGTATTCTTATGATGGCAAAGCTGAATTGTCATATTTTGTGGAAACTAATAGTTTTATGTTTTGTTGATGAATAGAAATAAACGAAATAAATCAGAAATATTGATTGTAACATTATACATGTCTTTACTGTCATGCATAACATTCTTCAATGCTTAACTGCAGAAGAAAAGTATTTATTTCTTGACAAAAAAATCTTACTGAAAACTTCTAAACGAAAATAATGTAGAAATGTAAAACTACAAAGAATATCAAATGATTGTGCCTGTGCATGCAAACATAAAAATGAAACATTAATTACTATGTTACACACATGTTACATTTTATAAGTGTTTCGTCATGTGACAAATCATATTATATATCACAAGCTCAGAACAGTTTCAATAGAAACAGATTTCAGTCTATTCAAGAACCTAATATAGCAGCTGTACTGTTTCTATGAATGGAAATAGCTGTTTGAGTGTGTTACCACGGCCACTGGGTGGACTGACTTGCTTAAAAAAGGACTGTGTCTTTCACTTGGTGAGAAATTCCAGAGAAAGAAACAGGAGATGACAGAGCTTGAGGAAAAATGAATAGGGAAATCGTAAAGCTCAATATGGATTAAAAAAATGTGCCAAATGCCTTCTGATGTTTGTTTTTTAACACTAGCACACTAGCATGATGTAGCAGAAGTAGCTAAAATGATGATACCATTGTTTACTGTAGATTTGGCAAGCTATAGAAATGCATTCTTGACTTTTAGTTAAACTTGACTTGAGTTTTAAAGGAGTCATACAAAGCCAATTTTCCACAAGTTTATATGATTCTTTAGGGTCTTAATGATAGTTTGTAATACAGTTTGTTTTAAATTTTCTTAAAGGTAGTGTAAAAAACACTAATTTTCGCCTGTCAAAAACAGCTCTTTAGAAATCACTCTGTTCTGTGTACTTCCCCTTTAAATCTTCACGATCTCCGCTGACCCCGCCCCTCTTTTCCGAGGCACTCTCGGAGGATCTTTTTTCATATTCATAGTGAAACTTGCTAATTGGTACATTATTAGGAAAGGTTATTTGCAAAGATTCATTAAAAGACATTATACTCAATGTTTCTGTAGGTGAGACTGGATCATGAATGATTCGTGCGAATATAAACGCATTACGCTTGATCAAGGGTGCGTTTCCCATCAGAACCAAACGTAACATTAATCGTCTGCATCTTCAGTCACTCAGATTTTGGGGATAAATTACTAATGCTATGATCATTAATACATTCAACAACAAAACACCTCGATCTCTTAGGAGTCTTGCTTGACTCTGTGTCTCGGTCTGATGACGGCTCACTCAGGGCCGGTCTGAGGTAAGACACCAGTTCAGTCTGTGTGACACGCTGCTGTCAATCACTTATTGTGGGAGTGACCTCTGTCTGTGTGATGCCACACCAACATGCATTTGAGAATGGCTTGATTTCAGAAGGGGCAACTTATTTTTATTAAATTAAAAGAAAACTACTGGTGGATCTTTATCATTGTAGGGTGGTTGTGTACACACTCCCAACACACATTTCAGTCCAAGCAGCTTGAAAAAGTGCATGTGGCACAAGATGACCCCTTTAAGATTTTAGTCTTTTTCCACAGCTGTACTTGTATGTCTGTAGGTTACATGGAGAAGAGCTGCTGACAGGGGGGTGGTGACTTGGCTTACAGTGACTGAGTTGGACTTTGGCAGTTCTTTTCACAAGGAAACTGCTTTGGCATGAACAGAAGCATCCATCATTGTGCGTGTGAGAGCATGTGAGAAAGTAACTATGTTATTGTGGAAAAACTAAGTATTACATTTTGCCAAGTGTTTTTTTGTCCTGAGGACAGTTGGAGGTTGAAGCTTTGGTGGGTCAGCAGCGAGTTTCTGGCTCTGGCTGCAACTGAAGCATTTTCCTGCTAGTAAGTGCAAAAGCGGCACTGGGTGCTCCAGGAAGACGCTGCATGATGTGGCTGCACAAATGTATATTTTGAGGCCAAAGATAAAAAAAAAATACAATAAAACAAAAGTAACACCAAACCGCTTTCGAAGGTTTTCAGAAGTGGTAACATCTCTACTTCGTCTACGTCTACATCTTCTTCTCTCCCATCGGGAATCATTAACCTAGTTAAGACTTCATTAAAACTCTCGCCTGCCTGACTTTAAAGAATTAAATTATTCAACAATTAAAATCAAGCATCTTCGGCAAAACTGTTACGGCACGATGGTCCAATACGAGTGCTACGCTACATAAACCGAGCTGTTCCTCTAACAGAGCTTGTCGGACTGCTCATATTCTCCTAATTTCTTACTATACCTTTTGGGCATGCTAAAATTGAGCTGTCTGGCTCAGTGGATGACCTATTTAGCATGACAGAGGCGAAATTTACTTGAACCTCCTTGAGATATTTTCCTCTCCATTGATTTTTGAGTCCAGCTTGGCACCTTCTTGGCAACGTGCGTGTCTTGATGTCTCGGGGGTTGTTTTCAAGGATATGCCAGAGCTACGCGTATTAGTCAGGGATTTGGAAATGCTTTAAAACATTCGAATATCATTAAGTAAACATGCTTCCCACTGCATGCATGAGCAAAACAATATGCATAACAGCTGAAAAAAGAGCTCATCTTAATGTAATTAAGTTGGATTATTTTCCCCGTGAAAGTCATGAAGGAAATAAGACAGCGACTAATTGAATATTCAGCTGTGGCTGCCTATAATTGTTGTGTCTTCCACGACATGCCGCAGTAAACCAGCTCTGTGAACGGACAGACTGGTGGGAGATAATACCAACCCGCAAACGCACACAAACACAAGCCTGTCGTAGAAAGGGGTTGTTAACATGCAAGAAAATAACACAGATGCTATCCAGAAAAGAAACTTAACAAGTGATCTGTCTGCATAAGGATTAGGGGGGAGAGAGAGGTGAAGTGAGCCATTCAAGCTGCATTATATTTTTATTTTCTTTTTATCTCCATACATTCACAATGAGAGCCAGGTTTCAGTCAGTCACAGGATAGCAAAAAAAATGGTATGAGTGATAGTCTTTAGCTTTGTTCAAGTTGTCCTCCAAGCAAGGAGAAATGAGACAGACATTAAACAGAGGTTAAAGAAATAAAATGATATTTCAGGACTTTCAGGATATTTCGGAACTGAAATGAGAAAGAGAGTATATAAGCCTATAACATAGTACCATAAAAATGACTTCATTTCTGAAATATTGCATTCCAGTTATTTATTTTAGACAGTTTTACACTAAATATTTTTAAATTGTAGAGTATTTATAATTATAGATGCACTGAAGCAATACTCATATTGGGTACAGTCTCCTACACTGTCATTCTTTGCTGAAATGGGTATCAGCAAATCCGACATTGTGCATACTATTCTGTGTTTATAGTTACAAACCCATAAGAGCATTAAAAACACAAAGTGTTTGGACGCCATATGAGAGATTAATGTACGTATGAACATTTAGGTTCCCATTATTGTTATTATTCTTGTACTTGATTTGTAGATTAATGTAGTCTATGATTTTCCATTAGCAACTTTATCCTGCTGGAGTTTATTATTGTTCATAAATCATGTGACTTGCTACCCTATGTCGTTTAGAATAAAACACTGGGCCAGAAAAGATAGTTAATAGTTTTTAATGTAGTAACTAAAATTTAAAACTGTTAAAAGAAAAAGCTCAAACTGCTGCACAGATATAATATCCTACATTTTGGACATTTAATACTTCATTGCTTACCTTTAGCCAAATAATATACATGGTTTTATGCATTGGTAATTCACCAACACAGACAATACTTTTAAATCTTTCTATATTTGGTTCCATGCAAAAACACGCATGCAAATAGCAGTTTATGTAACTTAAAATAATGTACTTTTTTCATACAGTATGCATCTCTCATTTAGATGTATATGATGGGCCTTTCCTATACATACGGTCATGTGACAAAAATAAATAAATGAAAAAGAGCAGAGTTGCTAAATTTAGGGGCCCTTACACACTGACAAATCTTTCCCCACTAACCGCCTCTGCCCTTGACCAACTCTTTACTGATCCGGTTTTAAAATAGATGGCACTATGAGTCACGTGTGAGCCCCTAAAAGGATCCGAAGCAACTTCAAATGGTCCATCTTGTACATGAAATCCTCCTTGTCACCAGTAACAAAAGGCAACGCTTTCATTGGCTCCTCAATGAAATGAGGCACTCACATCCATGTTCAGTTTAGCCGTGGGGGTGGGTGTGAGAGCCGATGATATTACTGTAACTGGACTCCAAATTGACTGCCTCAATGACTACATTGAGAGATTAATCACAGTCCTGTCAAACTCTGAAATAGTTTTACTATGTGTTCATACGGCAGCAAAACAAACAGTGATGGATTCTGCTTTTGAATTGGGTGTTTTGATTACAATACACAAATTACTGTGCTCTAATTTGTCTAGGAGATGAAAGAAATTAATGGACTGACTGGTGTCTGAATGACACTGTAGACCACAAAAGGTATTGATATGGTATTGATGGAGTTACTATTATTAGAACGTCGATATACACCTTTAGCTGGCCTTGAAAAACGAGTAGCAGATAGCATCCAAAAGGTACAGTGCATTGTCTTGAATTTTCTCCAGAGGCCTGGCTCTGATGTGACATGTGGGGTGAATATCCTGAGTAATCTTCTGACATTATAAATAATGCAATAGACAATGTGGTGCTTAAGGCAGATGTGTCTCTCCGCAGAGACATCGCGGAGTGAAGAATTTGGAAACTGTGTTTCAGAAGAACTATGCTCTACAATAAGATGATACGTGAAGGTTTTGGAGAAAATAGAGTTAGAAGGAAAGAGAAGGGGGAATAGAGCACATCTATTTCCACAACATTAACTCACAGGGTCTAAAATCCAAACAAAGCTATTCCTATCTTAGAAAACAATGGGATCTTGGGACAAGAAGATTAAATCCAGCTTAATGTATATGGGCCTGTTTATGCTTGGTCACTTCATGAGTTTTTCTGATCGGATATCTGTCTGATTTGTTAAAAAGGTTTTATTTATACTTGAGCACATAAATGTATTTCCACAAAAAGGATCTAAATCTGACCTTCAATTCCCCTGCTATATGCAAATTTTGCTGAGTACATGTCAAAAACAGCAACAGATAAGCACTGCATTTTATTCATTATATGAGCGGCATCAACATTAGAAAGACAAGTTAGTCTTACTACCTTAAGTGAAGACTGTGTGAAGTGTAGGACTTACTGTCAGTTTCATTTGCGGCAGTTTACGTGGGAGCTTGCTGAAGTGATACTCAGCTACTCACCCGTGTTACTGTACACAAGCACTACCATATCTGACTTTAACATGCCATATAGCCACTACATTTACATATGTAGTTTCAATGACCATGAATTTATACTTGTTCAGTTTTGTCTGGAATTAAGATTTCACCCCAGACCACTAAACATAGTGGTTTGAGCGATCAGATTTAAATCAGCCTTGAAAGCATTATAAAGGGTATTTACAACAGTTTTTTTTTTTTTTTTTATTGGAGATGATTGGATATAGGGGTGGGCGGTATACCAGTAGACATGGTTAACCGATAGAAATTTGTCAACCAGTAGAGATTGTGGTCTATCATCTTAACCGCGGTTGAGATCATGTGACGTTGCACGTTACGTAACCACACAAAACACATTATCTTCGACAATGGAAGAGGCTGTGTTGCCAACTTATCGACTTTTTCACTCGATTTTGCAACTTTTTAGACCCTCTTTGTGACATTTTTCCAAAAAAGCGACTAGAGACTAGCGACTAGAGGTAGTGCCGCACACGTGCGAGCTCGTTTCCCCAACACCTCTCGGTGCTGCAGTGGTGAGTTCGCTAACATGTGACGAAACAGACAATGAAGAGATTGTAAAGAAAAAAGGTGCTTTGTGTATAGGAAAAGCGATATGAATGAGACTAACATGATTTGTAATGTATGCAAGAGCACTGTTTTAGCAAGCGGTGGAAACAGGGCACTCTAAAACTCTTAACGTTAAACATGCTTAATGTGGCATAACGCACCTAAAAACTGACGAGGGAAGCCTGCATTTCTGTCAAACCTTCCTTGTGATAATCACTAACTACTGTCAAAACAACGAGCCTATGTTCGACAGATAAAGTGAATATCATGTTAAGCGTTTTCTCCCCCATAGAAGTCTATTATAAGAAAACAGCTTAATATGATATTATTCACTTTATCTGTCAAACATGGGCTCTTTGTTTTGAAAGTAGTTCATGATTATTACAAGAAGCTTTTTAGAATGTCCCGTGGAAACTGGTATACTGTCAGGCACTATGTTAGTACCTGTTGTTCTGAGAAAAAAAAACATTAAACTTACAGTAAACAGTATGGTTGTTGGGTTTTTTTAATTAAAGGATTGCTGCAATTCAGTTTAAATAAGATTACATTATATGAAACAGTTTCTTTGTGTTTGAATTTTTATTTATGCGTTTTTTTATACAAATTGCTATATCGTGATATGTATCGTTATTGAGGTAGAAAATTGCATATACCGTGATAGAAGATTTTGGTTATATCGCCCACCCCTAATTGGATAGCTATCCAATCAGAGATAACACATTAAGCGACCAGGTGTAAACAGGCCCAAAAACATGTAAATGTGTAAACCATTGGGCCACAGCTCTGTACAGTTTTGCTCCGACCCTAATCACACACACCTGTTAATCAAGGTCTTTAGGAGCCATAGAAACTTCCAAGAAGGTGTGATTTGGACCTGGTTGAAGCTAAACTGTGCAGAGCAGTACAGAGCTCCGCCTTCCAATTTTTAAACCATTGAGAACAATTGTTTAAACAATATGGCCACTTGAACTGAGCAAAAAGAGAAGAAAAAATGAATTTGACAAGAAGAATGTATTAATGAGATGGCACATCTGAGGTATATCTCTTCTCTAGCAAACAGGAGCAAACACAAGAGAAAATCCACCTCTATGAAACACTCAGTGTACTTTTCTCCAGCATCCTCATCTGATTTCTCTATCCATCTATCACAAACTCTCATGATAAAAAAATATGCATTAATTATAAATCTTATCCTTAAATACCCCACATGCAGCTATCTCACCATGCACTAATGCTACCACTATGACTTTTTAAAGAGCGCTGGGGCTCAGAAGGGTTCAGCGCTCCATTGATGTTGCGGGAGCACTGCAGAAGGTTGGAGACGGGCTGTTTTCTGAAAAACTGCAGTCATACTGACAGATAAGCTCTTGAGGGGAAACGCTTTCTTGTTTTTGGCCTGAGTGACGGACAGCTGAAGTTAATGTACTGCACACAGATCAACACGCCCGACATGTGCTTCTGTAATATAGAGCTGGACATTTCCACTGACAGATCATACAGTCCAAACTAAGAAAACAGAGCGGCACACAATGACACAGCATATTTCCCTTTTCAAAAGAAAATAGGTTTTACTAGCAATCTAGGATCTTCTTCATATTAAAGGTGAGTGTTCAACGATGAAAGCTTCCTGAATGGATCCTCACTGTGTCAGGACTGTGAAGCATTAGTCACCACAGTTCTGCATTCATTCATATATGCAATAATTCAATGTTTTGCTGAAGCTAAATAGACCAAACTGGGTGCTTAAAAAGTTATGCAAAGTGCTAATTTATTAAAAACCCTCATTCAGGTGTGACAGTTTCCATGTTGTCGCTAATATTCACCCCATCTGATGGCAAGAAGGGACAAATTGGCATCTTGGTGCGCTAATCGCGCTGAGAGCCTTTGGCGGCAGATGGTTTGGCAAACCTACAGAGGCTAAGACATGGTGTCAAGCTGTGTGAAAGCACTTACAGCAATATTTTCATTTGTGTTCAAGAGTCTTATCTTTAGGTGAATGCACAAAAAAAATGAACTGTGGCCAGGTTTGTGCATGACACAGCAAGACATCACAAGACACCACCCATGGGTGTGGCAGCAAGTTACAGTAGTGTGGCAGAGCGGCACAGAAAACTAAGAACCACCTTAACCTTGACTATTAAACCTTGGCAATAACTCAGCCAGTGCTATTTGTGTTATAGACATGAATCATCCCTTAAAATAGGGATGCAATAAATACTTAGTACTTTTGATAAGAAGCTGATCTTAAAATATAGAAAACTATATGGGAATAGTACCTGGTAATTTTTTAGTACCACCGATTGGCCGGAGACAATTCGTCACTACCTGCACCTGCTAGATATTAAAAAAAAAACAGGCGGCGAAGGAACAAGCGCTACCGTTTTGAACGAGTGCTCCTTTTAGCAACCAAAAAATTTTTTGTGGTCTTTTAGGAAGTATAGACATTCCTCTCGTTGATATCCGAGGATCAGATGGAACGAGAGCTTGACAGGGCAACGTGGAATGAAAGTGTTTTCCAGGAGTCACAGCAGTAGAGGTGGCACAACTATAACAACGTGGATAAAACGCTCCAACTCTAAAGAGGTACTAAACTGAACCGTGCCGAGCCGTACCACGCAGTGAAAGAGAGTAAAAACACACCTGAAGCATCTAATCAAGGTCCTACTCGGTATCCACCTTTTTCTTGATGTAAAAATGTGCAAAGCCTTTTGTAAATTCGACGGGTCTAGCTTCCGGTTTCATTCGCGTCCAGATAACTGTTTGATATTGAAAAAACATTTTTTTTTATCTTAATTACTTGCTTTCAACAGCATTTTTTGTAGTATTGGAACAGCTATGAGGTAGGTTTTCTGAAGCATCTTGGAGGCGTTCCCACAGTTCTTCTGGATTTAGTGTGTTCTGTTACTTCATGTCATTCCAGACAGACTGGATGATGATCAGAGCAGATCTCTGTGTGGAGTACTGGCTGTTATCCGACTCCTTGTGCAGATAATAATCTCACTGCATTGTTACAATTAATGACAAAAATAATGTTTGGAAATGTAAACTGATATTTCCAACTGACACACTACCGCAAAAGATAGAAATAACCCACTTAAAACCATTTTTTTTATCTATCTATTTTTTAACTGTTAGTGTTACTTTTTAACTAAGAACAATGTTTACGAATCAACATCTCAGTGAGCTTACACTTCATGTTTCTGCAGTTGCAAACTGTACCAGTTCAAACAAACAAAAAAAATCAACAGGCTTATTTTCCTAAATGTTTATTCCAGGAACAAGCATTCATTTTCTGTTTTTTTTAATTCAAGAAGACCTAAAAGATTTGACATCCCTTTCATGGGTTTCCTATCCCCTTACTTAAAACAAGAGAATATTTTTGATCACTTTAATTTGTCAAAATGTCAAAGTAGAAAGATGTTTTGCCTGTTTATATTCTATACAAAAGCTGGCATAAAATGAGTCACACACACAAGCAAGTCACAGCATCTTGAAAAATAAAAATAGAGCAAGTCATGCGAGGCTGCACTCCTCACGATCTCCTCGCTCGCCCATACAGTGCAAGTCTCCTTAAAATATACATAAACACTTTCATTTTTAGCCTGTGACACAAGTCGACATTTTAGCATGACCTAGAAAAAGCTGTCAGACTGCACTTTTTCCAAACCTCTGTAATTCTCACCTTGTCTCCAACATTTCACAGTTTTTTTTCCCCTCTCTGCACACAGTAACTGCCCTCAGACTAATCCCTTAAGATACTCAAAACTCTCTCGCTTGCTCTGTGACTCTCTTCCTCTCACTTTGCTACACTCTTTCACTATTTGTCAAGTCACCAAAGCTCTCTTCCTAATCCCCTGCCACAGCATCTGAACGGCATTACGCTCATATCACGCCTGGAGGAAAACACACCAAAGATTACAGACCAGTTTCACATATAAATCCCTAAGGGGCCGTACATGCCAAACTTTGGCATGACAATCATAAACCCAGACCACCATGACAGCCCCTTCCTGATTTTTATATGGCTGGTTCTACAACCCTAGATATCATAATCCCCTACAAGAGACCATAGACTCTGCCCATATCTTTTAAAAACTTAAAAAAAAAGGTCCTTGAGAAATTGCAAATCAATTTCCTCTCTATTAGATCAAGGGCTCTTGTCTCTTCTCACAGCTGATGTTAACATAAAGCTATAGATAGCAAAATGACTTTTATACTCAAACATGACCAAAGCCATCTTAAATTACATATAATAACAGCCCTTTCCTTTCTATCGTTCCTTTGGGGAACTTGCCTGAAACAATCATTATTGCATTTGATGTGGCTACAAATCAACAAATAATACCTTGCACATACACTCTTAGAAGTAAAGATTTATTAGCATTGGTTTCTATTAACAGTTCACTCTCAAAACATGCAGCACTTCACAAATCCATCTTTTTTTTTTTACTTCAAACTGGCTCTCAAGCCTTAATATGGCTTTCTCCAGTAAAAAGTCACAAGGAAACAAACTTATCTTCATCTTGGATGGCATGTAAATAAGTAAATCTTCAGTGAATAAAAATTGACATCAGTGAATTATTTCTTTAAAATCCATGGAACCTTTCCAGTTCACAAAAGGAAAGCGAGTATGGGGAGTATCATACCAAGACTTCTGTTACTGAAAGGTTTTTTGGGGAGCCCAAAATGGTTCTTCACTGACATCACTGCGAAAACACGCCCTTTTGTAACCTTTACTTTTAAGAGCGTATAATTAGACTTGATTAAATCAGCTTAGCAAGTTATTTTGTCTAGAAACAGAGGAGCACGGTTCTTCTAACTTAATTGCACTTGTAAAGCCATCTGGGTAAAAGACCTTAATGTGAAAGTGTTGTTAGAGATCATTTAAGAATATTGTCCTTTTCTCCAGCACTTCTGTACAGTCAGATGTGCACTACAAGCTCGAGTGCACAAATGACTTCAGACATAAGCCGGCCACACGCTTCGGGGTGCTCCATTTTAATTTAATTACATGCACACAAAAAAAAAAAAACTGAAAAAAAATCTGGGTGATTTTGCAGCAGAACAAAAATGTGAAGGGGCGGATCCAAATTTCATTTCCTTTCAATCAGCTGCAATCATGAGCCAGCTGACCCAAAAGACTTCCAGTCCTAAATGCCTTACATACTATAATGTCAAGGTGGTCCGCTTTAAAAGTAAGAACCTAACCAAACCATCTCCAAAAAAAGAGAGAAAATACATAAATGAATTCATGTATGCTTAACAGTGCTGTGAAATTGCTAGTAAATATAAATCAATATAGCTAAAGAGTGTCATTTTGTCCAAAACAGAGTGAAATGTTTGCATGTGTGAGGTTAAATCAACAAATCGCCCGCAGCTGCTGGGGAGGGTCCGGCGGCTCAGAGGTGTCATGCTGGAGATTACGGCAGCTGCCAAAAGCCATGTGATGCTGTTTTCACACCTGTGCTGGCACAGTACCAGTCTGCATTGGTGTGAGGATACTTTAGTTTAAGAAAACAGAGCCAGTATTGTTTCTTTCTTATATTATAAAACAAACATAAACAGAAATGGTCAATTTGATGAAACATAATTATCAGTGTGAGAAAAACAGCAGTGGTAATTTCTGTGTCGTGTTATCACTATAATACTGGACCAGCTGCCTAAAATTAAACTGTCTGCTGGATCACGCTGTTCTCTGAGGAGAGAGTGTACATTTTCAGAGACTCTGCAGAACATCGTCCAATGAGGCGGTGATGAGAAAATAGCATCTATTGATCAGGCTCATCTATCACTGAGAGCCGGGGAATGCTGAGTCGCTCAGTGACGCTAGAGGAAGAGCAATAGGGTTAATAGGGCAGAGGATGTTCTGGGGTCTCTTATAGGGCTGAACGAAATATCGTTATTGTATCTATATCTAGATATGAACTTTCAAGATATCCAACTGCATACAACTCTGGCAGTCACACAACTAACATCAGTTTTACGAGTGCCCTTGAATGCAGCGCTAAAGACAGCGCGCACACACTACAGAAACAGCGGAGAAATGAAAAAGAAAGAAAATGAGTGCGGGAGATAATGCGGCCGGTGGTAGTGCAGAATCTGACTTGGTGGCAAAACATAAATCAACTTCCATTATTTGGAGGTATTTTGGATTCAGAAAAGATGATGTAAACCAGAGTGACGTTTTGTGCAGGTCGTGCTTAACAAAAATTGCGACTAAGCTAGATAGCACAACAAACATGTTTCACCACCTGAAACAACAAGAGTGCATGACAATGAGAGAAACACCGGGGACTTCTCGGTCATCCCAAAATAAGCCAAAGCAAAGTTTGATTGCTGACGCGTTTAGTAGCGTTACGCCGTACGAGCCGACGTCCACCAGACACAAAAAAATGACAGACGCTATAATGGTAATTTATGTTGATGACTGGCAGTGAAGTTTTAAAAATAAAACTACACTTTCCAAATTTTTTTGTATTATGATGTTTTTATTTTTCTGAGAAATGCTTGGTTTTCACAGAACCCGTAGTAATATCGTATTGTGCCGGAGCACGCTTACGTCATTATGGTGCGACGGTTTCTGGATAAACAGGAAGAGCGGCGCTCTCGCTGAACGCAATGGAGTCCGTCGCTGCGGTTTTATTTGTGGATAATAATTTTGAGTTTCTCCGTCTGCGGTGGTCCACAGCCCTCTCACAGCCTGTTGCTAAACCGGTCTATCACTTTTATGGCACGAAAATTTACACACAATCGTGCTGCAATCGTGCTGGTACCTTGCAAACAAAGGTTTGCAAGGTACCAGCTAAAGTGCAAATCCAATTGAACCATGCTCTGGCACACCTCTTCCAAGCGGGCCAGGGCCAGCTAACCGTACCGCGCCCGGGCACGTTTCAGAGCACTCAAACTAGTCAAACGAACCGCGCTTTGGTGGTCAAACGCACTTGGACATGATTCAAACTGCCTAGTGTACTTGTCAGATAGTGAAGAACAAAAAATAGTTGGTCTCAACTCTCCCGGGCAGGATTCCTCTTGCTATTTAGCACTGCTTATCATTCAAGATCTTCTTGGAACAACTGCTTGGTTTGGTGGACAAATAAAACAATCCCACACTTGACCTCCATTCTACATGAACGAGCAGATGACTCAGGATTTAACTGCTCAACTCAAGAACCATCTCCACATGCCAGTTCCTCTGAACATCACACAGATTAACAGGGTACAGAGCTCCTCCCTACAGCAGACAGAGACAGTCTGGCATTTCTCCCCGCTCAGTGCATGGCATTCGGCCAGCTCACCAGCCCTCATCTGCACTCCAGTTCTCCCTGAATGGACAAACACGTTTGACTGACAGCACTGCTGAGACGCCAACATCCCTGATAGACTATAATTCAAGAGTGAGAAGGAGCGGTGGATGCTAACTCTGCACTGTGGTAAACCCCATGAGTGCACAGGACAAATATTTCAGTCAGCTGTCCTCGCCAGTTGTCTTTAAGATGACTCTGCAGAATCAAGTCTGTATACTGTTCATGTATCATCACCATCATCAATACTGTCATCACGCTCCGCGTTAACAATACTCTCGATGACACAGTGCAAGTATATTTCCAGGACCTACTCTAACTGAAGGATTTAAAGCACAGCTTTGTGTTTGCAAACCTAGCAGTATTAGCTGCCTGACAGCAATTGCAGACCACCAAAACAGAACTGATCAACCATGGCAAGGTATAATTAGCTTCATACACTATGAACAAAAAGAAAGGTGGCGTGCTCTTTGACTATCAATGAAACAGTCTACTGCACCTACAGCGGTCTAAGAACCACGACACAACGCAAATAGGAAATTATTCATTAAATCATCAAGAGACTGAACTGACAGAATTTGTAAAGCTTTTTATGTGACCTGATTCTACAGTCAACAAACGAATTAAACTACAGTAACGGATTGCTTTGGTTGCTTTAAATAAATAAAAAAGTGAGTCTTTGATACAAGATTTTTTTAATCGATTCAAAAATAATAACTACAGATTATTAAGAAATACTCTACTCTCAAAGCATTGCCTTGAAGACCTTGATTAGCTTGTTCAGGTGTGTTTGATTAGGGATACTAAGATAAAAATAAATACAAATATGCTCACCAAGCCTGCATTTATTCAACAAAAACATTAACGACAGTAGTGTGTGAAATATGAGTGCATCTTAAAATAAGGGTTCAAAATAACCATTGACATTTTTTCCTATTTTCAGTGTCACATGATCCTTCAGAAATGATTCTCTGCCAATTGTTTTGTATTAATGTTATAAAATTGTTATAAAATTTGTGGGAATCGTAATACATTTATTAAAACAAACAAACAAACAAAAATATTCTAAATGTCCTTAGTGTCATCAGTTTAATGCATCCTTGTAAAATAAAATTCAATTGTTTTAGAGAGACAGATAGACAGTTAGAAAATAACCCTGCATGCCCTAAACCCAGAAATTGCTTTAAGAAAGGCCAATAAAATTACTGCCAGGTCAAGAAAGTGCTACCAGTCAGAGGTCTGGGGCTCTGTGTCAACTGAGGATAAGACTATACAGGCAATAAGTTAAATCGGGGGGGTTTTAAATGTAAACGCTGGCTGTAAACTAGATTAATTGGCCTCTTAGCAAAAGTCTCACATGCTTCAGAGCATCAGATGAAAGGAGGCATTTTGCTTTGAACAGTCCTAGACATGCAAGCAGCAAGAGAGGAAGTCCAATTTTCTCTAGAGACAGAACAGTAAGGCATCTCCTAACTACAAAAGCTAGTCCTGGTTTCCATTTCCTGGGTTCAGTCACTTCTTTTTAAAACTAATTTGCAGGTAACAAACTTTTAAAATTCTTCCACAGGCAGAGAGCTCTTGAAGATTCATACTATCCCACCTATTAACTGTCTGACGTAAAATGAGAAGTAAGCTCCTTTTACATCATTTGGGTGGAAGTACAGAGGGAAGGACGAGGGCGGGACACTCAGATGAATCGATAAATATCACTTGTGTCCTTGGCGAATGACCAAAAAGAGCAACATGATACAGACACTAGAGCGAACCCTCTACGGTCAGTGCAATATTTTTTGAACCAAAGCTTAACCTGCCACCTATTGTGCATACAGTGCATATAGCCTTACCTCAAAAGGAATTAAACGAAAAAGTCATTTTGATATGCATTTTGCCAAAATGCTTTTCTTTAAATTGTAGCCTTGATGCCATTATTTGACTGGGATGCGAGCACAATTACCACCACTGACGTTTCTGGGACACAGGAAATTCCGGTAAATGATGAACCTTTGTGAAAACAAGCATTTACCTGGCACCAGCATCCCTTTATAATTGAGTGGGTCTTAGACACTACTAAACCCAAAATAAATAATAGATCACTTTTAGCTCTTTTGCCAAAACAGCTAACGCGGGGACATTTCTGCTGAGGACAATTAGTTTATCTAAAAGTCAGAAACATGAGGAAAAAGCCTTCAGTTTTCTTATTTCTGTATCCAGCTGGCTACACTGAAATATTTTGCAACACACTGACTCAAGTTGACCTACAAATTGCCAACATTTTATACAGTCAAATGCATCCATTTTAGGGGATTTAGGGGACGTTACAGGATAGACCAACTGGTGAGCTACGAGGTTGTAATTCGATGGTGTATGCATTAGTTACATCCACCAGCCTGTATTTAAATACATTGATTCTGCATAGACATTTCCACAAATGAGCCAATTTTTGCCCATCCACTCCGAAGAAACACTGTCAACGACTTAATATAAATAATAATTAAAAAAAAATAATAAAAATGTTCTTGCTTTTTTGTTTCAAGTCAAAGTTTGTACCAATGTGATCTACTTCATATGTTTGGCTTGTAATAAAAAAAAGAATAAAATACTTCCACAACCAAGGCAGATGGACACTGTTGCACTCAATTGGGTGGCAGAACAAAAACAGTTCCCTCCTTCCGTCCCAATTTCCTGTTTTCCCAGGAAATACATCAACATAAACATCAACTTCTCATGCCATATCATGTCTTTCAAGGGTTAGGAAATAACTTTTTTCTTTTTTTTTAAATACCAGTCACAGTCAGACTTAATCATCTGTCAATTTAAGCTGTTAAAACGGGCATTCAATTAGATTCTACAACAGTTTCTAGTAGTTTGTTTCGAGGTTTTACAGGAAAAGGACATTTCATCGTGAGATATGATTACCACAGTAAGTCATGACGCAACTTCCCGTGTACCTGCGTCAAGTTTACCTGCGGTAGCGCGGAGTTGAGCTGTCTCTGAAGCACATCTCTCTCGTGAAGCACATCCTGGAGTTTGGTCTGCGACTGGATGAGGGTCTCCTGTGTCTCCCGTAAAGACTCCAGCAGCTTATCTCTCTCATCCAACATATTCACCATCAGCTGTTCAAAATTAGATTCGGCATCCGTGCCGTTCTGAGAGCCTCTCTGGGAACTCACCGAGTCCCCCTCATTTATGGTTGGCATCACTTCACACATCATATTGCTCGGTGTTCTATTAAGTCTAAGTCAAATTAGAAATAGCTTTTGATTTTGATTTTTTTTTTTTTATTCAGGTTTGAGGTGCACTATTAATGCCATTTATATGCAAGTTAAACATGTCCATGTATTTTAAAATGCATATGCATCCTCTAATTTTACTAACTGCATCTCTTTCTAGATTCTTCACACACCTTGACCTCTCTGGTCCATGACTGTCGGCCTTTTCCGCTCTGACATTATCCACCTAACGTAGTTTGACTTGGAACTCAATGCATTTCGCTGGACGCTCATTACAGCGCTCGCCACACGCACATTCCGATTTCAGCTGATTGAACCTCGGCGCCCTTCGCTTTAACATCCACCAGTTGCCATTAACCTTTAAGAAAGCGGTGAAATTCGCGTCTGCCGCATCCTCCAGATCCCTCTGCCACCACCACCACCATCATCATCATCATCATCATCTCCTTGCACGGCGAGCCGAGCGAAGCGCTCCTCCCTCTACGAGCTCATTCCCGCTTGCAACACAGCGATTCCGCTATCTCCACAAACATTCGCGCATGTTTTAAATTATGAATGCACCGACGCTTTGGTGGACTTGAAGGTTAAACGCCTCCCACGTCGTCGGCGAAAAGCATATCCACCCGGCGCGGCTGTGTAAAGCTCTTCAAACAGCGTAAAATAGGAGTTCCTCACATCAGCACCACGCGACTACATGACTGTCATGCACGAGACGACTGTGTGAGAAATGGTGCCACGCGCAGCGCCCTCTGGCGGCAGATTCACAGAAACCACGGACCTATCATGAAGTGCCTAACGTTATATTTATTTTTATGAAAACGAAATATATCTCATTATTAGGAAATGTAATGCTCTCTCTCTCTCTCTCTCTCTCTCTCTCTATATATATATATATATGTATATACATATATTTGTTTGTTTGTTTATGGAAAACCCCACAAAAATCTAATTATTTATATACTTATATTATTCTTAAATGTTTTTCAACTTTATTGTATTTTCAGTATTGTTTTACTCACTTTAATAAAATATATAGAACACTTTTAGTCACATATTTGCTTTTATGTAGATTTTATATATATATATATATATATATATATATGAGACAAAAACTCTGAGAAAACAGAAAAAAGAAGAGAATAATGCAATTAATATAAAAAAAAATCGATTCCGTTACGTAAAAGGAAGTTTTATTTTTGGTCAAATATACTTAAAGAATTTGAAAGGATTCACGCAAAAAATGACTTTTCTCGAGGTTTAGTAGTTTAGACGCGCTTTAAACATTAAAAAAAGAAACAGCTGAGATGACGTTATGGTTTGTCGTAAGCATTTCTTCCTCTGAAGCCTGAGGTTATGAATATACTTCTCCTGATTGGGCGATTCTTCTCACATATGACTTCTGCGTCCAATTAGCGTCCAGTCTGGCGAGTCGTTCGCTTTCTGAGATCTCGCGAGAATGCACGCGACCTTGAGCGTCAGTTCCATAATGGCTGAAGATCCCGGAGGAGCTTTCTTTAATTTCACCCTCATTTTTATCGTTTTTTCGTTACCTCTGCTGGAAAGATGGCAGGGCACACAGCCTCGATAAACGGCCATAGACCCCCGCTGTCGTTATGCCCAAGAAAGGGAACCGAAAACGGCTGAAATTTAAAGCCGAGGATGTTTGCTCAGAGTCAGGTAACAAACAGAGTGAGGCGGGCTGATGTTGTGATGGATGTTCCGTGTAAAAGCCAAATTCTTGATTTCTTGTGCTCCTTCGTTTTTTTTTTTTACAGTAACTGTGGCTGACTATGCCAACGCCGATCCCGCCATTGTAAAGTCGGGAAGAGTTAAAAAGGCTGTTGTTAATGCAATTGAAAAAGAAGGTAAAACCTGAAATGATCTATAAAAGCTCATTCACGCCCCATAAAACGGAAACAAACTACAGAATATTGATTCATAGCTGCCTTTTCATGTCAAATGATATGAAGCCCAGAAAAACACTTTGATAGAGATAGATGTTCAGGCCTGCTTCTGCAGCTAACTGTTATTGCTTGTACCTTACAATGACCCCAGACACCTTTAATTAGCTTAATTAGCTGATTCAGGTGTGAATAATTAAATATAACATTTCCATAAGCCTTGGTCTATTTGGAGGATTCTTTTAACCAGTATGTTGAGAATAAATTTCCTGTAAGACATTTTGACTCTTTAAATAAAAAACATAAAACGATAAACTCTTGATTTTTATTCTGTTATAGTGAAATTACTTTGTGGACTTGAGGCATCCCAGGGTCCTGTGCAGGAAGTGCTCTCCTCTGCAGCTGGTGTGAGCAATGCAGCCCGCGAGAGTAGTGATGAGCTGGACTCGGAGGAAGGGGATGAAATCAAAGGGTCCTGTAAAAAGAAAAACAAAAGGCGCAAAGGTAACTGCAGAACATTTGGCCCTGTGAGTTTTCTAATGCAGTTCCCAAACTTCGTTTCATGAGAGAAGTGAAGAAAAATGCAAGCAAATCATTTTCAAAAAAAAAAGTTTTATGTTTATTGGCATAGCGTTTGACCATTTACCAATATCTCAATGGTTCCTTCTAGTAAATGGTGTTTGAGAATCTCTGTTCTGATGTGTTTCAATATTATCATTTTGAGATTTTAAGTAACTCCTGTCATTATGAATGGCAGAAAACAGTGAGAGCGTAGATGGAGAGGAGTATCCAGTTGATATTTGGCTTCTACTAGCTGCATACATTCGGCCAGAAGACGTCTGCAAATTCTCCTTGATCTGCAAGAATGCTTGGACTGTCACGTGCACAGCTGCATTTTGGACACGACTCTACAGAAGGTAGGCAGCCAATATGTGCCATTTAAGAGTAGACAGGCACTGTTAGTTAAGGGTATTTATGCTTAACAGCATTCCTCTTTATTTATTTATTTTTGTTTATTTCGTATATATGTGTGTGTGTGTGTGTGTGTAATATTTTAGTTAATATTTTTTTCCCCCCAGGCACTATAATCTTGATGCGGATCTCCCTGATCGCCTTCAACCTGATTCTATTGCAAAGATGCGTTGTCTTCGTGCGCGTGTTATTCGCTCGCTCTTTCACTTATATGAGCCCTTTAACTTGCGGGTGTCCAAAAGCCCTCCTCTCCCTGAATCTACACCTACCACACTCCTCAATTCCAAGGTTTGTGGACGTACTCTATTATTTAAAAATGTTTAACGTGAAGATTTTAGTGTTGATGCCTTTCTCGTCCCCACAGTGTTTGTTGTTTTGGGTCAACAAAGTGTCTGGAAGTAGGTCAGAGCAGATGTGGGAGTTCAACTTCAAGTTTGTGAAACTGGTATGTTCACTATATTGTCATAAAAGTAGAAATGAGATTGAATTGTTTTATTTATGCCAGATTCTCATTTTCAGCCAACCAAGGGCAAAAATGGATGTGGTTTGAGTCTTCAGCTGCCCAAGCAGTATAAAGATGTTCACACTAATCCTGACTCGGACTGTTATCTGCTGCGGGTCACTACCCTCAATTTCATTTTCACTTCTGTTGTGATGGGCATGACGTTAACTTTGGTGAGTGTTAAGAGAATCCGTTTCACATCATGTTTTGACTGTTGAATTCCAGAATTTTAGTAAAGGTTTGCTTTGCGCTGGCTATCTCTTGAAATTTGTAGTGCTAAATTCATAGCCAGATTTCAGCATTGTGTTCTTTTTAGAAAGTGGAAGTGATCTATATAATGATGACGACTAGTGGTTTAGACCAAGCTGTAGTTTCCACATTTCTGTTTGGTTGAAGGTTTTACTTGCAGTGCAAATTACAATGCTGATGTCATAAGATACAGTGAATCGTTCTGTCTTTCTCTTTCAGTTCACCATTAATGTGAGCACAGACATGAGGCACCACCGAGTGCGCCTGGACTTCCAGGATTCACCAGTCATTCGAGGGAAGAAGCTTAGGGGTGAACAAGGGGTGCAGGTAGTGCTGGACCCTGTCCACAGCGTGCGCCTCATGGACTGGTGGCACCCTCTGTACCCCACATCCTCATATAATTAGTCTGCACTCCAATCTTCTCAGTTACAAAAACATTGCAGAAGACAATTCAAGTCCTGGCTTGGCAGTTTTGTTTTGTTTTGTTTTGTTTTTTTCTCTCCCCTGCTGAATTGAACTCTGTGCTGCTTTTTATAGTGTGCTGATCTGTAGTCCAACCTCAAAGTGTCATGACGGTGTACGTGGCAGTTGGCTTTAATAGTCTGGGTACCTGGCATATTTAATTGGGTTCTAATTAAAACAAAAGTGGTGGAAGTACACAAGTTAGAAGTCCATTTAATGTCATGATACCATTGTCCACTTTGAGTGTGGTTTACAAAAACCAGCATTGAGTTCTAACACTTCATAGTATGGTTTGCATGACTCTAATCTTGAATCATACGTTATTAGTCAGTTGATTGGTTTGATTTAGTTTTTTAATAGCATTCTCAAAATTCACCTTTGCTGTAGGTTTATTATTCTGTCTTTGCAATTATATAAATTGGTAAACTGGATGACCGTTCAATAAAACAAATGATCTGTTGAGGCTGGTCAGCTCTAGAAGAGGTGTAGTGTTACCCGTTTTGAATACCTTTTAGCTTGGTGTTAAGTTTAGGGACAAAAGCTAAGATTTTATGTATTCTGTGCTTTCCGTGGAGCCCATTATGAGTTCAGCTTTGCTGCTGTGCATGTTTCCTAGTTAAATCGCATCTAATTGATGGAGTTGGCAAGGAAGTTTCTAGGTGTTGTAGATATTAAAGTGTCTTTGGTTAAGAGAATGTTATTGTTTGTGATCAAGAGAAGTTATTAAATCTATAGATAAAATCCAAAGTCAATATTTGTTTCCTTATTTCGGTCAAATCCAGACATTGTGCTTTTGTGAGGTAAATTCTATGCTGCTTTTTAATTTGAATCTTGCGTTTTGTTTTAAACCGGAAAATGAAGGCACTTATGTTTCACTTGATTAGAAAAAAAAAAAAAAGACCCCATAATATGCATGTTTTTTTTGTGGATCTGTCCTCTATATGGGAAATAATAGGATCAATACTGACACCCAGTGGGCATTTCTGGAAACAAATAAAACTGCTGAAACGAACTAAAAATCAAATGCTAATTCAATAGCATGGGGATATTTGTTGGTCAAAATTATACATTTTTTCTTTTTTTTTAGGCTCTTAAAGGTAATCATTAGGGTATTAAGATGATGATGATGATCCATGATTTTGTACATATTATAAGTAATATTATAAACAATTTAAAAGAAATTGCATTTTTTATAATTATCTGGCTATCATGTGATGGCAAAAAAACCAAACTTTATCATTGAAGATTAAACCCCTCATAGGCTATTTGCAACTATAAGAATTATGATACCTTTTTTTCCTCGTTATTTAAGTTTTTCTTTCTTTTCTTTTTTTTTTTTTTACGTTTTTTTTTGCCATGTCACACCACAGGGCACAGCTAAAGTTTTATTTGTCATCCCGTTTCTTGAACGTTTCCACGAAGCCGAACTACATTTCCCACAATGCTCTGCGAGCGCTGTGATTGGTGGCATCGGCTGTCACAAGTTGCCTACAGGTGACTGGCGTACAGCGCTGTCACATCACACAGCGCAGTCACTAAACACAGCGCGCAGGGGAGCGAGTTCTCTTTAAATTATCGAGAAGTTGTAAACGGTGCTGTTTTGCAGTTTCGCTTCCATACGACTGTAGAGGGAACCGATACCAGGTTGATTTTTAAGACTGCACAGTTGCAGCTCCTTTCCACAAAACTACGTCCCAACTTTGTACTTTGTGACCTTCAGCGGGTAAGTGATACAGCCCATTGCGCTCCAGTCTTGTGTCTAAATAAGTCCGTCTCTGCTTGAGTTGCATTCATTTCCAGCTTATTCCATAGCGACAGTATTTACATGCGTGGTCTACATGTTAACAGAAAACAACACCAGTTGGTGCGTGTGCTTTTCCTTTTTTGAAAGTCATTGAATTTAGTAGGAGAGAGCAGTGACTCAAAACTGTATAATGATAAACTCAGTTATGTTTGAAATCAGTATCTCAACTTCAGTAGTCTTTGTTATGCATGAATTAATTCTGGATGCTGTTAACGAGGTCGGGTTCTCTATATTTCGCGTACTTTCTAGTTGAATGTGCTTTTATTGTTGGAGCACTGCCATATACTTCTGACACCCGATATGCATAAACTCTAAATATGTATAAACAGCGTTAGCGGTACGTCTAATGTAATGCGAACAGCGCAACACAAACCCTTACATATGTTCCCACTATAAAAGTGTTGGCTATTTACACACATAATGTACAAATGTGCTTCCTAGTCTGACAACTTGACAATTTCGGGATGGTATACAGATTAACATTAAAATGTGCTTAATGTATTACATAACGGAAAATATGAATAAAAAGCACATTCTGATCAATTTGCAATACGTTAAGACAATAATTGTTGAACAACAAGTTGGTTATTGTGCAAAATTCTGTCGCTTTAATACTGACCACGTTGTTGTTATGATTCTTTTTGAGAGGTGTAATAGTTAGATAGCATTGGTTTAGTTTATTCAAGGCTCAGATAACCCAGACAATAAAAACCGGTACATGATTACAGAATGACCCTGTATTGAGGTTTAGTTGAGCGAAGGAGTGAACAATGTATGGATGTTTTCGGCTCAGTGAAACTGATAATATCAAACCAATCCCTTGTTTGTTTCTTGTTGTGCGTCTTTCTCTTCTGGCATCCAAGTAGACAAACCCTGACTGAGGAAAATGGGAAAAATGTAATTAATGAGGCCATG